>CM076582.1:1462459368-1462940486 GCA_034641835.2 Pinus albicaulis
ACATTATAAATAACACAGGTATCGTTCACTCGGAGATGAGATTCAATCTTGACTTGCCACTACTTGAACTCCTTTGTTGTCGTCTACCTCCAAGCGTGAATTTTGACGTGCTTGATCTGAATGTATTGACCCACCGGTTGACCTACCAACCTACTCCTTTGGTACTTTCCTTCCCTGCGGACCCCCGAGCTGCGATGGGGTTGTACAATGAAGGAATGTGCTAGCTGTTACAGAGTAATTTTTCACTGTCCTTGTACTCCCCGTTCCTTGATCCTGGAGGAACCATATAGTGACCCTTGTGTACTTTCCAAGCATGGAATACATACCCCTGAACCACATTTTGTCTGCCAATCATCTCCCTTTACAACTTTTCTGAAGAATCCTTGTAAAAACTGGTTTTTCAAGGTTGGCGCTTTCTCTCAGTGTTTGACCCGCGCCGATAGCAGAGATTTACAATGAGGCCCACACCGATCGGCACTCTATCTTAATTTTGGACCCATGCTGATCCTGTTTTTGAAAGTTTTTTAAAATAGAAAGGAAGCTTCCGTGACTAGAAGCTTCGCGAGGCGGCGAGCTGGAATTTTGTTGTGAGGATATGGCCGAGGAGTTCCCCTTTGGGCTTCTTGCTCCCAAGAAATATGAACTACTCCAAAGGATAAGCTCTTTCCCCATCATTTGAGGGCCCATAACCTCCTCCTTCATTGTTATATAAGGATACCTTCTTCAACTCTACAACCTTAGTTAGTTAGCAATCATAGAGAAGAGAAGCAATTATAGCTTCAGGAGAATAGTGCAAAGTGTGATTGTTTTTGTGTGATTGGGAACATAGTGAGATCTTGGACCTTTTTGTGTGAGGGTGTTGCGAACGTGCTTGGATACAGACCTGCCAAAGGAGAGCCTCAACATCAAGGCTTGGTTGTAAAATCCCCTTGTCTTTATCATAATAAAATGAAACTGATGTTTATCTTCCACTCTTGTTTACATTTATAATGATATTTCTAGCATTCCTTGATCAGTTAGATAGGTTGTAATTGTTTTATGTTTTTCGTGGTTTTACGCTTGTCGTGGTGTCTTGACTACTTGTACAGGTAATCTAACGTTGGCAACAACATGTATCAAACTTGAGGAGAGTGACGCATCAAGAAGCTTCGACAGAAGATGACAACGTAGCATTAGGAAAAGGTAGGTCATCTTCCTTGCTTTGAATTTCATTTACAATCTAGGAAGGTAGATGTTAGTATGTTCCTGTGGTTGCTAGACCCACCTTAGGGCTAGAGGGATCGCCTTTGTCCGCAAAGGGGATTTACCTGGACAACACTAGCTGATAGAGGTGAGCACTCCTTGGCTCAATTGTCCCCTCTCTAAAGTCCTCTACCTCACCAAACTCCACTATAGCTCGTAACCACTCACAACAACATAATCTCCTCCTTCCAACAATAGGGTAAAAAAAAAATCTTTTTTCCCATGGCTTGTCCCTTCTTTTATAGGAGGATTCATAGGTGACACTTGGAATTTCATGCATAATTAATTATTTTTATTAATCCAAAATTTGATTATTTACCCACCCATGTATCACTCTCTCACCAAGACTCTCCAAAATCATTTACTTAAATATTAATTTAAAATAGTATTTTCCTCACCCCAACAAGACTTCCTATTTCTTCTCCTAGTTGTCTCTTGATCTCCCCTTTCCTGTTCCTTAATTTGTGTTTATTACTGAAGTTCGCTGATTATTCTTAGATTTGGTCCCCTAACTACCTCCTAATTTAACTCAATTTGCCTCTTAGACGGATATTCTTATGTTGGCTCTTGCCACATGGAGTTTCTCTAAATTTATCTAATTTTAATTTATTAATATTATTTTAATTCACCACCCTCTTCTTTTAATGAAGTTTTTAACTATTTTATGATTATCTTTATACTTGACTCTATTTCCCTCTTCCCCCCTTTTGCCTAATTAAGTTACTTATGTACATTATCCACTTAAGTTTTTTCTTTTTTCTTTTTTTTAACATTGAAAGGGTAGAGTTATTAGGGTAAAATATTTTATTTCTTCCTATTATTCCCTTAGCCTAAGTTTTATTCTTGATTTAATTTCATTGGTTCTAACAACACATATCACTTGATATGAATTAGTATGATCTTCATATATTGATTATATTTATTAGTTTCTTTAATGATGTCGAGGGTGTCAAGTTGGTCATGCCCTTCAAGAAATTCCATTCAAAGTTCCAAGGGTGCCATGCCTAACATTTTATTTGTGATGCCAAGGGTGCCAAGTTGGTCATGCCCTTCAAGAATTTCTCTTGAATTTCCAAGGGTGCCATGCCACTTTCCCTTCAAGCATCCAGTGGCTATGAGGGGAAATTATAGGTGCAACAACAGAGCCCGCTATCATCTTGTATGTTGCCTACTATAGTGAGACAAATGGTGTTGGGGATCAAGGGATCCACCTTGATGCGCGCCCCCCAGAAAATCCTTATGAGTGACCCAAATTTGGGAACTGCCCCCACGACATCGTGATCTTCCAGGTGAAGGTGTTTAGACCTTTACAACCTAAGTCACGGTGGGAGTGCTAGCGGTGATATCGGGGACACTGTCCCACCCCTCCCATGTTGTTCCATCCAATTTTACAACCCCATCACCCAAATGTGAGTCATTCGGCCAAGAAACTAATATGTTCCTGCAACCACTGACATATCATCAGAGTATATATATAGCAAGTTTAAAACTAGACTTAGAATTTCAAATACAAAATATTAATTTCTATCAAACCATATGTTTTCAACTCATCATATGCGAGTGCCTCTGGTAGTTTCCTTTCATACTCAACAATTATCAATAACAAAGTTTCTCAGTGTTAGTCATTATCATAAAAGCAACATAAACATGACCTAGTCATTCACATCATTATTCATTTTGAATCAGAACTAATGCAAGTAGCTAACATAAGGGACACATCCATCATGGTTATCATAATCATAACATCAATGGGAAACTAACATATCCATCAAAGCCATCATAATCGTAACATCAATAGAAAACATACATATCCATCAAATCTATCATCATCATGATATCAATATAGAACATACACATCCATTAATGCTACAATCATATCAATAGTGAATGTACATAACCATTAATGTTGTGATCATCATAGTATCAATAAATAACATACATAACCATCAAATCCACTAGTAATAGAGTCATGTGTCTGGATCCTCAACCTGAGGTCCTCAAAGAATAAAGTGCGGGCCTTACGGTTAAATAATGTTAAAATTCATATCACTGTCAGAAAACTAGAGTAGGACACTACAAGATCAATGTTGGTCCAAGGAAACAAGGGCAAGGAATATCGAGATTTAAAGAAGGAAGAAAGGGTAGATGTTTCAATTGTAACAGGTTTGGCCATTATGATAGAGAGTGTTCCAATAAAAGGAATACACCATGAGATGATGATTACAACAACAAAAATTTCAAGGGAAATGGAAATCAAAGGAATAACAAAAAGAGAGAGAGATGCTTCTGTTGCATGATATGGAAATGGTCAACCTTCCAAGAGATCAAGAAACTCTAGGTATGATAAGTCTAATGTTGTAGATAACAAGAAAAAATAATTTCTTCTTATATCTTCCCTCTTTGCTGCCTCTCCTCTCGACACCTTGGATAATTTTTTGATTGATAGTGGTGCCTCAAGGCACTTCACTGGGTACAAATAGGCCGTCTCATATTTAATTGAAAAGGAAACCAATTTGGAAATCATACTTGGAGACAATACCACCTATCCCGTGAAAGGGACAGGGATTGTTACTCTTAATCTAAATCAGGGTCAAATGCTTCATCTACAATATGTATTATATGTACCTGACTTGAAGAAGAATTTGGTGTCTATTTCGACGATGGAATACAAAGGATTCAAGGTGAGATTCATTGATGGAAAGGTACGTGTTTGGAAGAGGAATTTCAAAGAAGCATTCACTCTTAGATTCAGGGTTGATACTCTTTATTGGGTTGGAGGAAGTCTGTTTGCATCCATGACATGCAACACTACTCTTCAATCAAAATTATGGCACCAAAGGTTTTCTCACCTTCATTATAAATCTCTTCCCAAAGATAGGAATATGGTCACATGTATGCTCGATTTAAAAGTTTATCATGAAGGAAAGGGTTGTGCCGAAGGGAAACATACAAGGGGACCATTCCCCTCAAGTGATAGAAATACTATCGACATTCTTCAATTTATTCATTCCGATTTATCTAGTATGTTTCCCGTGACATATTTGGGAGGATATTTGTATTGTGCTATTTTTGTGGATGACTTCTCTCGCAAAACTTAGATTTACTTCTTGAATAAAAAGGACGAAGTGTTCATGTGGTTCTGCTCTTTCAAAGCCTTGGATGAAAATCAAATAGGGAATAAGATAAAAGTATTAAGGACTGATAATGGAACTGAATATGAGTCAAATGAGTTCAATGACTATTGTAGAGAAGATGGAATTAAGAGGGAGACCACTATTGCTTATACTCCCGAAACAAATGGTGTTGTCGAAAGGAAGAATTGAACCATCATTGAAGGTACTCATGCCATGCTTCATGACCAAGGCCTACCGACATTAATATGGGGAGAAGCTTCCAACACTGTCGTGTATGTTCAAAATAGATGCCCAAGTCAAGAATTGGACTCCAAAAATCCTGAAGAAATATTCACCAGTAGGAAACCTATTGTTTCTCACTCTATAATTTTGGAAGTCCCATATATTTCCATGTGCCGAAAGAAAATAAAAGAAAGATGGGTGCTTCTGGAAAGAAGGGAGAATTTGTGGGGTATAGTGAAACTTCAAAGGCATATAGAATCTATGTTCCTGGTCAAAGGAAAATGGAGATAACTCATGATGTCACCTTCGATGAAGATGCTGCCCTTGGGAAGGTTAGATATCTTCCTCTTTCAAAGGAAGACAAAGAAGAAGATGTAGGAAAGTAGGAAGAACCAAATGATGAATTGATTCCCGATGTTGAAGGTCTGATCGATCCTATTGATCCACCTCCTTGTGAGCCATATTATTCAAAAATAAGACCCTCATGGCTTAGAGATACTCTCGAAGATGCCGAGAGACATATTGCACCAAGGGGGGGATTTTGTGAAAGTAAGAAGCCAAATAGGTACCAAGGGTACTTAGTTGCCATGAACACATTATTCAATCTGAGCCTGGAACGTTCGAAGAAGCTATGAAGCACCAAGTTTGGAAGGATGCAATGAATGAAGAGTATGAGTTGATCATGAAGAATGATTTTTAGGATGTGGTCCCTATACCAAAGGACAAGTCTGTTGTCACCTAGAAACGACTTTGCAAAATCAAACATGGAGTTGTTGGGAGTGTTGAAAAGTTCAAGGCCAGGTTTGTTTCTCGAGGATTCTCGCAAAAGGAAGGTATATACCATGATGAGATATTTGCACTCGTTGCTTTATATACCACTATATGATCAATTATTTCCCTTGTTGGCTCACAGGGATGGAATCTGCATCAAATGGATGTCAAAAATTCTTTATTACATGTCTTGCTTAAGGAAAATGTTTATGTAGAACAACCTGAAGGGTTTGAATTTTTGGATCAAGATACAAATATATGAAGGTTGAAGAAAAACATCTATGGGTTGAAGCAAGCCCCCAGGGCATGGCATGAGAGGATAGATAGTTATTCGATGAAGCTGGGATTTACAAGAAGCGAAGTTGATCCAAACCTTTACTTCAAGGTTGATAATGACAAGCCTCTCATTTTGGTGTTCTATGTGGATGATATTTTTCTAACAGGTGCAAACTCACTCATTCATCAATGTAAGAGGGGTTTGGCTTCTGAATTTGAGATGAAAGACCTAGGGTTGATGCACTACTTCCTAGGCCTGGAGGCCTGGAAAAAGGAAGCTGAGATTTTCCTTTCTCGAGGAAAATATATTGTGAATCTGCTTGAAAGATTTAGGATGGTAGACTGCAAGTCTGTGACTACTTTGATGGAACTCAAATTTGAGAAGTTATGTGGAAGTGTTTTTTGGCCCAATTTGGGAAATCCTTCTGAGTATCTTCAACTCGTGGGGGCCCTGATGTTCTTTCTCAACTCTCATCTAGACATATTCTTTGCAGTGAATCAATTTATGGTCGAGAATTATCACATACACTAGATTACTGCCAAAAATATTTTGAGATATCTTTGGAGCACAGTCAACGATGGATTGAGATAAAATTATAGGAATTTGAGGCCCTATGGATATACTGATGCTTTCTTCTCTTTAGTTTCTAATTCGATATCCTAGATAAGGAGGAAGCAGAAATCGGTTTCTTTGAGCACCGCCGAGGATGAATGCATTGTAGCAAGTATGGCCTGTTGTGAAGCTGTTTGCTTGAGGAAGATATTTAGTGATTTGTTTGGGAACGTGTTGGACACCACCATGATCTACTGTGACAACCAAAGTGGGATTCAACTTTTAGAGAATCATGTGTTCCACGACCGCTCCAAGCATATTGATATCACGTACCACTTTATTTGGTATATGGACAATGTGTTTCGGTAAGGCTCCATCACATTGGGACTGATGAGAAGCTCACAAATATTCTCACCAAGCCCCTGGGGAAGGTAAAATTCTTAACATTCCGTGAGAGACTTGGATTCATGGATAAACCCTTCTATGAGGGTCCCACTTGAGTTGGACATTGATCTCTAGGAGCTCCAGGGGGCTTGGGGGTGCTTCTTGGATCTATGAGTGACCATAGGGTGAGGTTCACCTTTCCCTAGTGATGCACTATGTACAGGGTGAATGGTTCACCTTCCCCTGTGATACCCCCTTTGTTCAGGGTGAATGGTTCACCTTCCCCTGTGATACCCCCTTTGTTGGTTGATATATGAGTAGGTTCACTCTCTCTTGTTTATGCCCTAGAAAATATCCTACCCATGTAGTCAGGAACTCATGGAAAGTACCTCTCATCTAGACTATGAGTTGGAAAATGAGGATAAAGACCATAACACTACTGATGGACGCATAGTGTACTATCATACTCTCTATGCTAGGATGCATGGTGTTCAAAAACTTGACCTGGGATAAAGTATGGTTGAGGTTTTTACCTATAGACTCACTTTGGGTCAATGGAGAATGGAAAGGTCTTGTGACTCACTCTTGATTAAATTATTCTTCATTATTTCCTCATAGTTTAGCAGAGTAGAGAAGATTCGTGCAGGGATGACAGGATGGTATAGGTTAATATATGGATTGGCAGGTGGATTTCTCCCTAGTTGAGAGGGAATCTTAAAATTGGAATCTAAGGCCAAACTCCACCTTAGACAACTCATATGGTGGGGGTGATATTTTTACTGGATTCTTATTTCCGAGAGGTGCAATATTGATCTAAATATCATCTTGTTTGGATGAGAAGAAGTGATATTTTGAATTTAATCTCTCACACACGTGCAAATTGTCAAGGTCGGCCATAAGTCTAATGTAGGCTCATAAGCCCCAATAGATCTGTCTCCACTCTCAACAAATTGTATAAATATGAGATACCTCTTCCTAATTTTGGACATCATCACTCAATGCACTCTCTCTCCTCATTGGTTCATAGAAGGAGCAACTTCTCTCTTCTTCACACATGTGGGAAGGGTGACTGGAAATTTCTGAAATCACAGATATGTTTTTGCGCTGAATTTTAGAGCATTGACTAGTGTTGACCGAGGGCCAACTCAACTTTTTTGACTGTGGTTTTTAGGCAGGAAGTTAGATATTTTTAGGTTTCATTATTTGGCACACATCCCAAGGTATTTGGAGTAGGTTGACCCGCGTTGACCGCAACACTGTTGACTGCAACGCTGAATTTCTATTGACTGGGTTTGACAGTGATTTTTGGATTTGTTTTGGGTTATCTTGGGTTATCTTTGGAGGTCGCATTGACTGAGTTTGACTTAGCTGATTTGGAGGAGTATTCTTGCTGGTTTGACCAACGTTGAATTTCTAGTTAGGGAATCTTGTTGACTGTTGTTTGATTGGAGTATTTTGACAGTGATTGGGCAAGTGTATTTTGTATATTGTACTCTCTCTCTCTGCTAAAATTTTGAAGAATAATAAGAAGATTTGATTAAAGGGTTTTCCCCGCATTGGGGTTTTTCCCTGGTATCCACCAAACGTTGTGTCCTCTTTTCTTGGCTTGTCTTCTGATTATTGTTTATGTTCTATGTGAATTTAATATCAAGATAATGTGGTGCTAAGTTGGAAATTGATATTGGGCTAATAAGAAAAGATTGAAGTAAAATTCTCTAAAGCATAGAACATACCATTGTTATCTAAAATTAACATTAAGACAACCAAATTGTATTGGAAGGCAGCAAAACATGTGTTGAGATAACTCAGAGGAACTACTCATTTTGGACTTTGGTACAGAAAGACAGAGGGAAT
The DNA here is from genome assembly GCA_034641835.2 of Pinus albicaulis. NCBI lineage: Eukaryota > Viridiplantae > Streptophyta > Pinopsida > Pinales > Pinaceae > Pinus > Pinus albicaulis. Next base: position 1,462,467,805 of record CM076582.1, read on the forward strand.
GAAGATGCAAGGATTCACATATGTATATTGGGCATGAAATTCATCTGACATGAAGAGCACATTAGGAGGAATTTTCAGTGTTGGGTTAGCAGTGTTTTCATGGTACAGTAGGAAGCAAAGATATGTTGCACTCATCTCAGCAGAAGTATAGTACATGTGTTAGCCACCTATAAAATTTGTTATATCAAAAGGTGGCTAAATCATTTTTGGAGCCTTCAAGGAACAAATTTTTATTGCAAAAAGTGTTGGATCTTGAAGACTCTTGAAGGCCTCATGCCTCTGTCCGAAATCTTCCATACTATGCCCATTTAACACTTAGAAATTATGTTGATTTCAAAGACATAATACTGCTGCAATCACCATTTTCCCCTTCCTTCCACTTCCAAACTAACCTCATTTAAACCCCTTTATTTTCCATTAAATTCCTTCATTTTCATATTTTTCCCTTTTCCCCCCATTAAAACCCCCTTTGATAAGGTTTAAGACTCCTTCTTTGCCTTATCGAAACCCTCAAACCCTTGGAAAAAATTGAAAACTACATAAAAAATACATATTTTTGTTAAAACCCCCTTGGGCCAAATCCTAAGCCACTTCCATTCCACGTGCCCGCACCCTAGAACCAGGGCTAGACCCACAAAACGCTCATCGCATCACAATTTATGAGCACATAAGTCTATTTGTTGTGTTTAAAACCCCGATGCCGATTAGCCCTATATATTATAGCCCCCAATCATATGGCATTCCATACATCCAAAGGCCCCGTAGTCGGGCGCCTATCCACTTCGCATAAATTTAACCATGAAACCTTTGTTTTTTATTAATTTCTGTGTTTTTTGCAGGGTATGAAAAGACTTCCACCGGTGCGAAGCTTAAATCGCTCTCCGCCGTCGATCTGATCTGCAGATCGATGACCCACAAATCAATCGCCCCGGTGGTCCCCATGATCAATCACTGTACAAAACCAGCGGTTTTCATCGCACTGCCTTTTAAAGGAAGGTTGTTTTTTCCATTTGGCAGCGATCAATGCCACACTCCGACACATGGCCTTGAGCACTGTTGAAAAACTGCCCTCATCGCGCATTAAAGTTTGACTGTGGGCTCCGCATGATATTCATGTGCACAGTCCGATCTGAGACCGGCTCATCGGACGGTGATCGCACTCAAAAGAAGCACGGGAGATAAAATAAGGTACGACACATCTATCAAAGCATCTCCGCCGTCAATTTGATCTGTAGATCGACGGCCCACAAACACTCGCTCTGGTCCCCACATCCACGACAGCAAATATGCGGTCCCATGGAACCGGTGGTCCAAAGCACCTAGTCAGTATCCACGCGGCATCAATGGATTGGAGCAGGTATTCATTGGTTCCTCGCACAGTCAGCAAATCCGGACCTGGGGAGCATTATAAAGCGGATTTGAAAGAAATTTCGGGTCACATTCACCCTGACGTCAGCAGGCCCCAAATCGGACCCGAGGAACTTTATAGGGCGGATTTCATAAGGATTTTGGGTCACAAACTCCCTTACATTAGAAAACACCTTTTGTGACCCGAAATGGTTATAAAATTTGGTTTTATCAAATTTTGAAGTCCGGGTATGTTATTTGATAAAGGGTGATTATATGGTTTTTCCATTATATGCTGAAAAAAGGCCAAAGGCCAGGGTTTAACTCTCATGCCTTCGATTCTTTAAAAAAGAGAGCCATACATGGTTTAAAATTTCCACGCCTTGCCCATACTCCAAAGGCACTGATGCCTCACGACCCCTGCGCAACAATGCACACCAACAGAACACAGTAAATGAATAAAAAATCAAAGGGTATCAGTTTCGAAGAAAGAACGCACCAGAACATGAGATTGAAGACATATCTGTGGGGATTACGGCTAAGATGGATTATCAAAAGCCTAATCCCCATTTTAAAACACATTTTAAAGGTAAATCATAAAGGTTCATCAGACAGAAAGCCTCCACCGCCACATCTGAGGCAAATTGATTCCTCCCAGCTACCACAGTGCCACCTGTGCCTCAAAGCATTCAAACAGAGGCCGAAGTTATTGATCAAGATCAGGTATTTTCCTTAGCGCAGCCAAAGAAGTTAATTCTACAAATACATTTAATGATAAAATATCAGCAGAGTTACTTTAACACAACACTGAGCCTCAAAAGTCAAGAAGAGCTCCCACTGAGCTAAAATCTTAAATGAAAATTATTTAATACAGAGGACACCTATGCAAGCTTCTTCATCGAGCCCCCCAAAGGCCGAGAAGCCATTTAGTTTGTATTAATTATCTTTAGAGATATTTTATCAGATCTCACCTCCTCATTCTTCTATAAATACTACTGCAGAATATGAGAGAGTGGTTGGTTGGTTGATCACTAGTTGTAATACTGAAACTCTCTGAAATAATACATAGTCTGTTGAAGTTGAAGAAAAAACTGAAGTCTTGGAAGCCTTGATGATGTTGTTGCATGCTTGTTTCTGAGAAGGCTCTATCATTGGATCCATGAGCTTGGTTGTTGGTGAAGTATTCTGAACTATTTAATTTTTTCTCCTGTTTTCATTTTGTTCCATAATTTCTTACTACAGTAGGTTGAAAGTTTTAGGCTAAGAAATGACTCCTGGAAGCACCTTAGACCTGTTCATCCTTCACTGTTTCATGTTTTCTTCTGCTGAGGTATTTTAGAGTCTTTAATCTCTCTCTTTAGTCCTCATTCTGGTTTATTTCTAAGATAGTTCCAATAAGTTGGTTTCAGCATGATTTATGTTTCTCCCTGCTTGTCTGCTGCCACTTAAAGGCTGTTATTGAAGTCTCCCTTTCAAGTATTTATGTTTATAATGAGCCAAGGAGGTCTATTCTGATCTTGCCCTTTTTCCTTGCTTAAACAGTTGTCTTAAAGGTCTTTGTAGTTGTAATCATAGATGTGTTAGGTGTTCCCTCTTCTATGATTGCAATTATCAGTGAATCTTTTATGTTTTCTAAGTCATTTGAAATAAAATATTTGAGGAAATAGGGTGTTCCCCGAATCTTAGATTTCATTTTAAAAAGTTGTTTTGAAATCATTATTTGCTTAAAGGTGTGATTTGTAGAATTCATGGTTAGCCCTATCTATCAAATAGCTCTTTATTGTTCAAATTGTGTTTTCAAATTCCCGTTGTTGAGAATTAAACTTCTCTTTCAAAATCATTGATGTCCATCTCATTCCAAAAACCAAAGGATCCCGTGGCCAAGTTAGATTTGCCCTCTCATATCCCATATCCATTGATAAGTTTGTCATGACCTATTTTTGAGTCCATTTCCCAATGAAGCTACTATTTCCTCTTTCTACCTACCTTTCCTAGATCTTTCATATTCTGTTGTATCAATTCAACCAAACAAATAATCAAACACCTGCACTTAATAACTAGTCTAAAAATAATACTCCAAGCACACAAGATAAACCTTTGCAAACAAACATTTGAGATATCCCTCTCTGAGAACAGGAGGACTAGATCCTGGAACTCTAAAGATTGGTTCTAATGTTGCCTTGTCTTTTTATTTGCCAAACTATCAAAACAAGGTACACCAACATAATGGCGATCACAGTGGGACCTTGAGTAAAAACTTTAAACAACACACTTTCTAGGCCCAGTATAACATAAGTAACCTTCTTCAAGCACTACCTAACAAATGGTAATCATGATAGGACTTAATTGAATCAGTGACAAACTAAGTAACCCTTAGGATTCCCGTAAGCCCATATCAAACCTTGAAGGAACCAGTTACCAAGCCATAAGAGTAAACTCTATTTGTTTGAACACCTTAGCTAAGTGAAAAATCAGACTTAGAACACTCTATTAACCTATAAGACCGAAATAACTCAGAAAAACCCAAAAATATTTCAGTTTGGCTTCATAAATAAACATGGTGGTGGAACCATCCAATATCTTACCTTCATAAAAGCTAAAAAGTTTCCACTTGGAAACTCCACTAGCCCCAGTAGGCGTATTACTCATCTAGGTTCCCAGATCTCTTTAGGACTGTGTTAACCAGCCTGAAAGACATTTAGAAGCCTAGTCCCATACTAGATAAGACATCGTGAGAGGTAAAATTCCCAAAAAACAATCCCTAAGACCTCAACCTCTCTCATTTTTGAAAAGCATTCTGGCTTCACACAGGATCAACACTAGATCCCATCCAGACCCAAATCATCCTTTAATCGTTGACAATCCAGAGAGAATTCTGTGGCAGACTTTTGCATCTGGAGAATTAGCTGCTAATTGGAGCCTCTTAAGAACAAATTATGTCCCTGAAAACCTTGTTGTCTTAGAAGATTCATGCTTTGATTTACATCATACAAACAACATCTTTAGAACTAGATCTCAAGGTGATTTAAACCAAACTGATCTTGATATTGTAGATTTGCAACAAAGCTTCAATAGGGAAGCCTCACCTTCCACTCCTCCTTAATCCAAGCTTCTTCATCACTTTAGCCTTTTCCATAACAATTCTGCTCAAAATCAGTTTGTTGGCCCAAGTATTTCTTCCACTCCAATTCATACTACCACTGTGCAAAACACTCCTGTTCATCCCACTTTCCCTTTCGCAAGTCCACCCCTTGTAAATCCACCCTTATTTCCAGCTATGGCAACATGGTATGCCCCATTAGTGTTATCACAACCTCTACTTCCCCTACCAAATGATTACCAATCCAAAATCCCTCATTTCACTGGAAAAGAGTCTACAACAGCTCAGCATCATGTAGATAGGATGGAAGATGCTTTCGATTACATGGAGATAGAAGAAGAAACTTTGAAGATGAGAATCTTCGCCCAAAGTTTAGGAGGAGATGTGAAGAAATGGTTTAAAAAATTACCTCTTAACAGCATAAATGATCTTCCTGCCTTGCATCAAACATTCATCAACAAATGGGAACTCAAAAAGAATCCTCTCCAAATACTAGCAAAGTACAACAGCCTCAAGAGAAATCAAGGGGAGAGCGTTCATGAGTACTCCACTAGGTTCAATAGTGTTTACAATGCTCTTCCACTGCACATGAAATCTCCTCAAGGCATGGCCTTAGTAAGGTATCCCGAAGGCCTTGATGCTGAAATGACTTATCAGTTTAGAAAGAGAGACTACTTCACCTTAGAAGACATGCAGAAAGGAGCTGTGAGCATAGAAGCAAACATAATTGAGAAAAGAAATAGGTTGAGATTAGAGAAGAGGGTAACTTATAAAGATGACCTACTACCTTCAACCTCAACTTCTGACACAAGAATTGACAACCTAGTGAAGGTAATGGAGAGGATGCTTGAGAAGATAAATTTAAATGAGAGAGTGCCACCAAGAGAACCTCAAAATAACCAAAACAGAAATAGAAATCAGAATTATAGAAGAGAAAAAAATCAATATAAGCAAAAAGAAAGTGACCAACAGATTAGACCTCCCTTCCAACAGAACTATATAGATCAATATGAGGAAGATAGGGAGTTGGAAAGATTGGGATAATCTCATGTAAACTTGATTGGATCAGACAGTGGGGATGATGTTTTCCTCACTGAAGAAGAACAAGGTTTCTTCTCTGATCACAGTAAAAACACCTATGAAGATTCTGATGACTATATATTGGGGTCTGAAAATGCAATAATGGAGGTGCACAAACAATATGATCTTAGGAGCAAGGGGAACATAGATAATTCAAAGGACAAAAACACTAATTATACTATTAAGAAAAACACAAAAACTCAGCTCAAAAGGACAGCAGGAAAAACCAACATTGTGACCAAGAAACCAGACATAAACAAATACAAAGGTGTCCAGCCAAATTTTGAACAGAGTACCCCTAGCACTTCAGCTAGTGGTCCTAATAAAACTATCCCAATTACCAGTCCAAACAAGGTTCAGCAAATCAAAATCGCTGAAAAGAATTCAATTGAAAAGACAGATGTAAATACGAACAAGTCAATTGTTCCTTTCAGTCTTGAGGGAGAGATTGCTAAGATAAAAATTACCATCCCCCCAGCTGAACTAGTAACGCAAGAGGTGTACAAAAACCAAGTTTTGAAAGCTTTGAACTTAGGAAGTGATACTGACACCTTAAACTTGACAGATGACAAACCTGAGTTGTTGTTTGGTCCAGAAGTTGAAGGAAAATATCAAGAAGGGGCCATCCCTCCCTTCTATGTTAGCTTGAACATACACGAGAAAATTTTACACAATGCCATGTTAGATTTAGGAGCTTCACACAATCTAATGCCCAAGGTGGTAATGGAAAGCTTAGGCTTAGAGATTAATAAACCATACAAATATTTGTATTCCTTTGACTCAAGCAGAGTCAAATGTTTGGGTTTAATCAAAGATTTATGTGTTAATTTAGCTCAAATTCCCGATAAGAGTCTAGTGATGGACATAGTGGTAGCTGACATTCCCCCTAAGTATGGCATGCTCTTATCAAGATCTTGGGGACCCAAGCTTTATGGAAGCCTTCAAATGGACATGTATTATGCCACCATCCCTGTTTTTAACCAAAACATAAGACTATACAGGGAAGCTCACATGAAGTACATGGTGAGAAATATAGACAAACCAAACAACTCTCCAATATATTCTATTCAATCAAGTTTAGATTCCTTTATCTTATGTAACGAAGATTAAATCACTCAGCAAGATAAGAAAAACATAGACCCAATCAGTTCACCAGAACAATCAAGTCTTCCCTCCAGTCAAATTCAAAACATTGACAATCAACAGTAACAAGAAAATGAAAATGAGCCAAATATACTTTGGACAATAAACTTTTATGGATCCTGTAATAAAACAAGTGCAGGGGCAGGTGTTTGGATTCAAAATACGAATCAGAGTTCTTCATATAAATTAGATTTACCATGCACTAATAGCATTGCTGAGTATGAAGCACTTCTCCTAGGCTTACAATTGCTTAAACAACAAGAGGCCCAGAGGATATCAATCTTAGGAGATTCTGAAATTATCATAAGACAAATCAAAGGAGAATACTCAGCTAGAAATCCAAGGCTTAGGGAATACCGAAATGCTGCCCTTGATTTATTAAAAACCTTTGAAAAATATGAACTTATTTTCATTCCTAGAGCACTAAATCATCTAGCAAATGAACTCGCCTTCAATGCCAGTAACTGCCAAATACCTGAGATAAATGAACAGCTTAGCATAAAGCTAAAACACAGACCTGCTGTTCCTGATAACGAAGATCACTGGCAAGTGTTTGATTCTGACAAACACATAGATGATTTCTTAAAATCAGAAAATGATTTTGACATGCCAATATCAGAAACTGGCCATAAAGAAAACTGTTTATATATTGAACCAATCCCAAAAGTTGAAAGGGCATATTCTGCTGATATAAATCATTATGAGAACCCTTTTGAAGAAAAGATAATTGACAACGCAGACCAAGAAGACTTGGAAGTTTTACAATGAAAAAATGATAAAATTCCAGGAGGTCTCACACCTTTAGAACACCTTTTTGATGCTAACGATGTAGCCAAGGAACCGAGAATGGAGCCTGTGGAAACGAATGTAGAAGAGCATAACATAGGCAGTCTAGCCGAACCGAGGATGATTAAACTGTCCAGCACTCTCCCAGCTCACATAAAATTGCAATATATAGAGCTTTTCAAAGAGTTTAAAGATGTTTTTGCTTGGGGATACAAAGACCTAAAATCGTATGATACCGGCATCATCTAGCATAAAATCCCTTTAAAGGAAAATCAAAAGCCTTTTAAACAAAAACTAAGGAGAATAAACCCTATTTTATTACCTTTAATTAAGTCAGAAATTGAAAAGATGCATGATGCTGGGATCATTGTACCAATTAGATATTCAGAATGGGTATCAAACCTAGTTTCTGTTAGAAAGAAAACAGGGGAAATCAGGCTCTGTATTGACTTCAGAAATTTAAATAGAGCCTCTTTAAAAGAAAACTACCCCTTACCCATGATGGGCCATATACTTCAAATGGTGGTTGGGTCAAGAAGGATATCCCTCTTAGATGGGTTCTTGGGTTACAAGCAGGTGTTAGTGCTTCCAAGTGATCAAATCAAAACTGCTTTCACCACACCTTGGGGCACCTTTATGTATGTCAAAATGCCTTTCGGATTAATGAATGCAGGGGCCAACTTCCAAAGAGCCATGGACATAGCCTTTTCTGAAGATATTGGCTATTTCATAATCATTTACCCTGATGACATAATCGTTTTCTCAAAAACTGATAAGGAAAATTTGATTCACCTGAGAAAAGTTTTTGAGAAGTGTAGGAAATTCGGCGTATCATTGAATCCCAAGAAAACACTCTTTGGTCTCCAAGAAGGTAAAATTATTGGCCATATAATTTCGGAAGAGGGAATTAAAATAGACCCTACAAGGATAGATGGCATATTACAAATCAGTCATCCAAGAAGCCTCAAAGAGTTTCAATCTTTCATCGGAAAGATTAATTTTCTGAGGAGGTTTATCCCTAATCTTGCTGAGCTATTAAAAAACATTACAAACATGCTTAAGAAAGATGTCGGTGTAAAATGGACTTTACCAGCTAAACAATCATTCGAACTGGTCAAACAAGCTCTTACTCAAACACCAGTCCTGATTACTCCAAATTTCACCAAAGACTTTTATATCTTTTCTTTTGCATCTGAGCATACAATAGCTGCAGTTTTACTTCAAAAGAATGACTTGGGGCAAGAACAACCAATATATTTCTTTAGTAGGGCCTTAAGAGATGCTCCTCTCAAATATAACTTCATGGAGAAGCAAGCCTTAGCATTAGTGAAAGCATTAAAAGACTTTAGGGTCTATATTTTACACTCTCACATAATTTCTTTTGTTCCACATACTGTTGTCAAGGACATTCTAAGTCAAAACCCTGATGGTAAAAGGGGAAAATGGATTGCAACTATTCTTGAGTATGACTTAGAAATCAGGCCCACCAAATTAGTTAAAGGGCAAGGATTAGCAAAACTTATGGCTGAGTCTAATTTCCAAGCACTAGACATGAATATGGTAGATGTGTTGGAAGAAATAGAAGAATCTACTACTCCTGTTGTTGAAGAAACATTTCTGAATTCTACTTGGTATGCTGACATTATTTATGTGCTTTTATATTTAAATGCTCCTCCTTCTTTGTCTAAAACTAAAGCTAGATTTTTGAAACAAAAAGCTTTCAGTTTTTGCATCTTAGATGGGGTATTATACTGGAAAATTTTTGTTGGAATTTTTCTTAAATTTTTACTTGAAGATAATGCAGGAAAAATCATGAATGAGTTGCATGAAGGAGAATGTGGAGGACACCTCTACTAGAAGGCCACAACAAAAAAAATTCTTAGATCTGGTTACTATTGGCCTACCCTTTTCCCAGACACTCACAAGCTAGTCATGTCTTGCCATAAATGTCAAATTTTTGATGGCAAGAGAAAACTCCTTCCATTACCTTTACATCCTATCAGAGTTGAGGCACCTTTTCAACAATGGGGTTTAGACTTCATTGGAGAAATCCACCCATATTCCTCAGCCCAACATAAGTGGATCCTCACAGCCACTGACTTCTTTACCAAGTGGATAGAAGCTATACCTTCCAGAAATGCCAATGACTCTTTCATTATCAAGTTTCTTGAAACAAATATCCTATCCAGATTTGGTTGTCCCAGAAAAATCATAACAGACAATGTTGCTGCTTTTAAATCTTAAAAAATCGTTGATTTATGTTACAAATACCACATAACCTTGGGCCATTCCACTGCTTACTATCCCCAAGGAAATGGATTAGCTGAATATTCCAAGAAGAGCCTCATCAATATCATTAAAAAATTGTTGGAACAAAATCAGAAATCATGGCACAGTAAACTAGTTCATGCCTTATGGGCTGATAGGTTAAATACAAAGAAATCAATAAATATGTCCCCCTATCATCTAGTTTATGGCATGGATGCAATATTTCCCACATCATTAGGAGTGCCAGTCATGAAACTCCTTCAAGAAGTGCAGGTGGAAGAGAATGATATGCAGAGGAGAATAAATCAAACCATCCATTTACAACAGACCAGAGAAGAAGTTTATGAGAGAACAAGTACTCAAGTATCGTGGTTGTTTGCTTAAGTACATCCAAGACGAAATGGAGTTCCTAGACATCTCCTCACTTGGTGCTGCCTATCGATATGTTGTTAATATCAAGCAAAAGTTTAAATAGAATAAGTGGTACTTTGGATCTACGAATCTGAAGCAAGGAAAAGCCCCCCCCAAACCATAGAGCAAAGGACATAGCCAAGGTAGGGCGACCCAGGACAACCCATCAAAGCCCCAAGTAAAAAATCACCACAAAGAAAAAGTAGGACACAAAAAAGTTTTTTGAGTGTCATAAGATATCCACTCACAACATGAGTGAGTGTTGAGCAAACTAGTCACTGGTGGCCAAGTTGAAGGCTTCCGAATCAGATGCATGCTCCGACTCTAAGTCAGAACCTGATAAGGGGAATGAAAAATGGAATAAAATTATTGATGTGGAGCCCAATGCCACCATTTCCACCACCAAGATCCAAAAGAATGAGCCCGAAGATCCATAGGAGGGGGAGTGTATCTTCCACTCACAGATGTGGGTGAAGGGTTGTCTGTTGAAATTCATTGTTGAGATTGGGAGCCAAACTAACCTCATTTCATCAGAGGTTGTGAAGCAGCTAGGCCTACCAACCGCAGCACACCCATAACCATACACCATCGGGTGGCTTCACCAAGTGCAAGATCTTTTTTTCAGCCAACAATGCTGCCTCCCCTACAACATCAAGCCCTTCACAGATGAGGTACTCTGTGATGTTTCTCCTATTAAAATTTGTGATGTAATATTAGGCCAACCATACTTGTGGAAGTGACATTCTGTGTATGAATCTAGGCGTCAGACTGTTATTATTAATTTTGGAAATAAGTTGTAGAGGATACCAAAGGTAGCACCACCTACTGCCATCTCTCTGATCATTGCGAAGCAATGCAGTAAGTTCATCTCCCATACCGGGAAATTTTTTTTCCTTATGATTAAACTTGAGGGATAGAAGAAGATTGTGGCCATGACTTCCAGATAGGGCTCCTCTGCATGGCACCAGTAGATCGAAAAGGTCATGGAGGAGTACAAGCACATATTCACCTCACCTGCAGGGGTACCTCTACATTGTTAGGTCAAGCACTCCATCGATGTGACCCCTGGTGCGTCGCTACCCAATGGACCGATCTATCGACGCTATGTTCTGGAGAACAATCAAATCAAGAGGAAGATTCAAGAGGTGTGGCAGAAAGGGAACATTAGGCCAATTTCATCGCTTTGTGGGAGCCCGATCCTGTTGGTACAAAATAAGGACGAGACCTAGAGACTTTTTATTGACTATCAGGCGCTGAACAAGATCACTGTTTGGAATAGGTATCCGATCCCACGGATTGATGACTTGTTGGAACAACTCAAGGGGGGAAAATATTTTAGCAAGATTGACTTGAAGTTCGGTTATCACCAGGTTTCAATCGAACTCTCTGATGTGTGGAAGTCTACCTTCAAATCCAAGGTGGACCTTTTTGAATGGTGGGTCATGCTTTTCAGGTTGAAGAATTCCCCCGCAAACTTCATGAGGTTGATGGATGAAATCTTGAAAACCTTAAAAATATTATTGATTGTGGTGTATTTGGATGACATCTTGATCTTCAGCCAGAAGTGGGAAGAGAAACTCCACCACATTCGACAGGTCCTCGAAACACTACGACAATACAAGTTGTGTTCCAATTTGGAGAAATGCGCTTTTGGCATGACCTAGGTGAAAAATATGGGTTACATCATTGAAGAGCAGGGTGTGAATGTGGACACAACCAAGCTACATTTCATTTGAGATTGGCCAACCCCAACCACTTTAATAGAGCTCTGCAACTTTCTGGGTAGTTCCAACTTCTACACTGGTTCATGTTGGGTTTCTCTCATATCACTTAGCCTTTGAGTCAAGTCACCATGGGAGAAGAAAAATAAAAGCTCTTTTCATCTAAATCCCAACAAAATTCATTCATTGAGTTGAAGCATCAGATCTGCTCTGCACCAGTGCTAACATTTCCAAACCTGCAAAAACCATTTGAGATCGAGAGAGATGCCTCTGACTATGCTATTGGCACAGTTATTACTCAACAGGGGAGTCTAGTGGCATATCACAGTGAGACACTTTCATACACAATTTTAAAGTATCCCACCTATGAAAAAGAGATGTATTCCATTGTGTAGACATACTGACAATGGAATCATTACATTATAGGGAAAGAAACGACCATCCACATAGACCATCGATCCCTCTAGTTCATACAGACACAAGGGAAGTTGTAGAGCAATCTGCATTTGGAATGTCCCACATACCTGCAACAATTCCATTTAAAAATTAAGTAACAGAAGGGAAGCACCAACAATGTTGCAGACTACCTAGCAGACCACCGATCATGGCACTAAACACTATGCTCGAATCTTGTCGGTATGAGACTTTGGGGTGGTGACATCTTTACAAAAGCATTCCATAATTTGGAAACACATACCTGACACTCCTGAAAGGCAAGCAAGTTCCAAGTTTTCACCTCCAAGATGCACTGTTATGCCACCTAGGACACGTATGTTTTCTTTCAAGCGAGTGTGCCAAGATGATTTTGGAAGCACACTATATTTAAGTCGCTATACATTTCAGGGCAGAGAAAACAGTGGTATTACTACAAAAATATTTCTATTGGGCGAACCTTCGATATGATGTTGGGATATACATCACATCCTGCACTTCCCGCGCCATTTCCAAATTGAACATCAAGAAGCAAGGCCTATATACTCTTCTTCCTAGCCCTAGTAGACCTTGTGAATCCATATCTATGGATTACATGTCAGACCTTCCTTCTATGAAGCATGGAAACGACTTTGTTTTTGTGGTCTTCGACATATTCTCTAATATGGCCATTCTGGCAGCCTCCAAGAAGAGTCTCACAACATAAACCACTACTAAATTGTTCTTTGAATGAGTGTGGGTGCACTTTGGGATCCCAAAATCCATTATCTTAGATCGAGACAACAAGTTCCTAAGTACATTTTGGTTAAGTATTTGGTTGATGTTGTATACCACGCTCACTAGGTCCATGACTTTCCACCCCCAAACTGATGGCCAAATAGAGGTTTTCAACATGATGATCATACACATTTTTCACATGTACAACTCGAAGCATCATTGCACATGGAATGAAAGCCTCCCCTATGTCTGGCACAACTATAATCGAGCTCTCCATAGCTCAATTGGCCACAATATTTTTTAGGCAGGGTTGGGATTCCAACGACTATGTCCCATTTATGTGACCATACCATTTGTAGTTACTCAAGAAGATTCGGCTCATGTCCAATCCGAAGCTGACATGGTGAAAAAATTTATTGAGTGCATTCAACATGTCCGAAAATTTGTCCTTGACATATTGGAAAGAGCCAATGCTAAGTACAAGCAACGACATGATCAACATTGGTTTCCACACAAGTTCCAGGTGGGCGACAAAGTGTGGCTAAATTTTTAGAAAGAGTGCTTCGCTGGACCTCACCGCAATAATCGCTCACTCCAATATGGGCCATACACCATCACCAAGGCTGTAGGAGACAATGAATTCGAGCTTAGAATTCCACCATTCCTTGGTCTGCACCCAATGTTCAATGTGGATCGCCTCTGGCCAAAATTTCCACCATTAATGGACACATCCGATATTGCATAAAAACTCACACCCACAAAGTTAAACCCGAAATGCATAGAATATTCCACAACTGATTGGATAATGGACACACATATCAAGAACACCCACCAATAGAGGATCAAACTATATCGAGTTATCAAAGCAGATCAACTCCTTTACCATGGCAAGTGGTTCACCAGGGACCAAGTTCAATAGATATTTCCTCACCTCATGGAGGCTCTGCAGGTAATGGGCACCATTGCTTCCTAAGGGGGGAGGAATGATCCAGGTGGATATTGGTGGCCACCCACCTATTCCACCTAGACCTCTATTCATTTTCATCAGTTTCCTTGTTTATAGCAACATTTACTATTTTTAGCAGTTTTTCATGTCCTGAACTTCTGGATTAGTTTTGACCCCCTAAACAACGTTTTTTTGAGGTACACAACAACCACATAGGCATAGGCAGGGGATTATAAAATAAATTATAATACTCAGAGAGATATTTCCGACAAGGTATCATACATGCCAAACAAAGATAATATTACCAAGTTACAACCCTGGGAAGTTGGCTGCCCAACTAACCCCAACAAGGCCCCCAAACTCTTGGCGTTCCATCTCCCAAGGTTAGGGTTTTGATTGTTTAGGGTTTTACCTTGTTTTAAAACTATAAAAAGGTCCTTGAGCCTCATTTTAACATAGCTCATAGGCATGTAGCTCCCACATCTCTTCCTAGAGATAAGTTACCATTGCCCGAGCTAGTTTATTTCCATTATGTATGTAAGAATATTTCAGTTCTTTGATATTAATGAAATTAAGTTTTATTTCTACTGCGCTTATGTGTTTATGTTTATATCTGTATTCTATTATGTTCCTGCATAAGTTTGGATTAGTCCTGCTCGCGATAATTTTATCTTGTTCTCGACGCTTCAATCACATTCTCTCTAAGACCATCTTTGGTTTTTGGTTTTCATCTCACATTTTGGTTTTCATATTTGATCTAGTTAAACCACAAAATTTTTTAGTGTTGTTTCCGGGGATAAGTTCATCTTGTTCTCGATGCTTTGACGACATCCTCTTGCTCACAACATTTTTTATCCTTCATTCAATCTGACAACGCCACAACATTTTCTGGCACCAGTGTGTAATATTTTCAGCCTTAGTCTCATTCATATTTTTCAATCCACACATTTTTGGCACCTATACATTTGGTTTATTTTGTTTTTTGGGTGGTGACTCCACTTATTCATCCATTCAAAAGAGCTTATACTAGAAGAAATCCCAGTAGCTTGGTTAACCCCGCTCCTAATCCTGAAAATTCTTTTTGAGCTCAGTTAAACAAATTACATTATAGTAAGCATTTAATATTTCTCATACAGGAAGACCTCCCCGATATCCATTTGATTTTCCCTGACATGGGAATCGTCTATTCTTGGTTCTTGAATAACTTTTTAGTTTTCGCCTTTTGGATTTTAGAGTCAGATTTGTGTCCAAGTGGCGACTCCACTTCTTTAATTTTTTGCAAGAATTTTTGCTATAATATTGCTTCTTGTAGACTTATTATATTTCTTGAACAATGGCATCTCTCTCACATCCATTAGATCCTTTTCCCCTTAAGTAAGTCATAATGATTAAGAGATTGAAGACAGATCTGTGGGGATTACGGCTAAGATGGATTATCAAAAGCCTAATCCCCATTTTAAAACACAGTTTAAAGGTAAA
Source organism: Pinus albicaulis (assembly GCA_034641835.2). Lineage (NCBI taxonomy): Eukaryota > Viridiplantae > Streptophyta > Pinopsida > Pinales > Pinaceae > Pinus > Pinus albicaulis. Next base: position 1,462,483,235 of record CM076582.1, read on the forward strand.
TCATAAAGGTTCATCAGACAAAGCCTCCATCGCCACATCTGAGGCAAATTGATTCCTCCCAGCTACCACAGTGCCACCTGTGCCTCAAAGCATTCAAACAAAGGCCGAAGTTATTGATCAAGATCAGGTATTTTCCTCAGCGCAGCCAGAGAAGTTAATTCTGAAAATACATCTAATGACAAAATATCAGCAGAGTTACTTTAACACAACACTGAGCCTCAAAAGTCAAGAAGAGCTCCCACCGAGCTAAAATCTTAAATGAAAATTATTTAATACAGAGGACACCTATGTAAGCTTCTTCATCGAGCCCCCCAAAGGCCGAGAAGCCATTTAGTCTGTATTAATTATCTTTAGAAATATTTTATCAGATCTCACCTCCTCATTCTTCTATAAATACTACTGCAGAAGATGAGAGAGTGGTTGGTTGGTTGATCACTAGTTGTAATACTGAAACTCTCTGAAATAATACATAGTCAATTGAAGTTGAAGAAAAATCTGAAGTCTTGGAAGCCTTGATGATGTTGTTGCATGCTTGTTTCTGAGAAGGCTCTATCATTGGATCCACGAGCTTGGCTGTTGGTGAAGTATTCTGAACTGTTTAATGTTTTCTCCTGTTTTCATTCTGTTCCATAATTTCTTACTATAGTAGGTTGAAAGTTTTAGGCTAAGAAATGACTCCTGGAAGCACCTTAGACCTGATCATCCTTCACTGTTTCATGTTTTCTTCTGATGAGGTATTTTAGAGTCTTTAATCTCTCTCTTTAGTCCTCATGCTTGTTTATTTCTATGATATTTTGAATAAGTTGGTTTCGGCATGATATATGGTTCTCCCTGCTTGTCTGCTGCCACTTAAAGGCTGTTAATGAAGTCTCCCTTTGAATTATTTCTATTTATAGTAAGCCAAGGAGGTCTATTCTGATCTTGCCCTTTGTCCTTGCTTAAAAAGTTGTCTTAAAGGTCTTTTGTAGTTGTAATCATAGATGTGTTAGGTGTTCCCTCTTCTATGACTGCAATTATCAGTGAATCTTTTATGTTTTCTAAGTCATTTGAAATAAAATCTTTGAGGAAATAGGGTGTTCCCCGAATCTTAGATTTCATTTTAAAAAGTTGTTTTGAAATCATTATTTTCTTAAAGGTGTGATTTGTAGAATTCATTGTTAGCCCTGTCTATCAAATAGCTCTTTATTGTTCAAATTGTGTTTTCAAATTCCCGTTGTTGAGAAGTAAACTTCTCTTTCCAAATCATTGATGTCCATCTCATTCCAAAAACCAAAGGATCCTGTGTCCAAGTTAGATTTGCCCTCTCATATCCCATATCCATTGATAAGTTTGTCATGACCTCTTTTTTATTCCATTTCCCAATGAAGCTACTACTTCCTCTTTCTACCTACCTTTCCTAGATCTTTCATATTCTGCTGTATCAATTCAACCAAACAAATAATCAAACACCTGCACTTAATAACTAGTCTAAAAACAATAATCCAAGCACACAAGATAAACCTTTGCAAACAAACATTTGAGATATCCCTCTCTGAGAACAGGAGGACTAGATCCTGTAACTCTAAAGATTGGTTCTGATGTTGCCTTGTCTTTTGATTTTCCAAACTATCAAAACAAGGTACACCAACATAATGGAAATCACAGTGGGACCTTGAGTAAAAACTTTAAACAACACACTTTCTAGGCCCAGTATAACATAAGTAACCTTCTTCAAGCACTACCTAACAAATAGTAATCATGATAGGACTTAATTGAATCAGTAACAAACTAAGTAACCCTTAGGATTCTCGTAAGCCCTTATCAAACCTTGAAGGAACCAGTTACCAAGCCAGAAGAGTAAACTTTGTTTGTTTGAACACCTTAGCTAAGTGAAAAATCAGACTTAGAACACTCTCTTAACCTATAAGACCGAAATAACTCAGAAAAACCCAAAAATATTTCAGTTTGGCTTCACAAATAAACATGGTGGTGGAACCATCCAATATCTTACCTTCATAAAAGCTAAAAAGTTTCCACCTGGCAACTCCACTAGCCCCAGTAGGCCTATTACTCATCTAGGTTCCCAGATCTCTTTAGGACTGTGTTAACCAGCCTAAAAGACGTTTAGAAGCCTAGTCCCATACTAGATAAGACATCGTGAGAGGTAAAATTCCCAAAAAACAGTCCCTAAGACCTCAACCTCTCTCATTTTTGAAAAGCAGTCTGGCTTCACATAGGATCAACACTAGATCCCATCTAGACCCAAATCATCCTCTAATCGTTGACAATCCAGAGATAATTTTTTGGCAGACTTTTGCATCTGGAGAATCAGCTGCTAATTGGAGCCTCTTAAGAACAAATTCTGTCCCTGAAAACCTTGTTGTCTTAGAATATTCACGCTTTGATTTACATCATACAAAGAAAATATTTAGAACTAGATCTGAAGGTGATTTAAACCAAACTGATCTTGATATTGCAGATTTGCAACAAAGCTTCAATAGGGAAGCCTCACCTTCCACTCCTCCTGAATCCCAGCTTCTTCATCACTTTAGCCTTTTCCATAACAATTCTGCTCAAAATCAGTTTGCTGGCCCAAGTATTCTTCCACTCCAATTCATACTACCACTGTGCAAAACACTCATGTTCATCCCACTTTCCCTTTCGCAAGCCCACCCCTTGTAAATCCACCCTTATTTCCAACTATGGAAACATGGTATTCCCCACTAGTGTTATCACAACCTCTACTTCCCCTACCAAATGATTACCAATCCAAAATCCCTCATTTCATTGGAAAAGAGTCTACAACAGCTCAACATCATGTAGATAGGATGGAAGATGCTTTCGATTACATGGAGATGGAAGAAGAAACTTTGAAGATGAGAATCTTCGCCCAAATTTTAGGAGGAGATGTGAAGAAATGGTTTAAAAACTTACCTCCTAACAGCATAAATGATCTTCCTACCTTGCATCAAACATTCATCAACAAATGGGAACTCAAAAAAGAATCCTCTCCAAATACTAGCAGAGTACAGCAGCCTCAAGAGAAATCAAGGGGAGAGTGTTCATGAGTACTCCACTAGGTTCAATAGTGTTTACAATGCTCTTCCACCGCACATGAAACCTCCTCAAGGCATGGCCTTAGTAAGGTGTCCCGAAGGCCTTGATGCTGAAATGACTTATCAGTTAAGAAAGAGAGACTACTTAACCTTAGAAGACATGCAGAAAGGAGCTGTGAGCGTAGAAGCAAATATAATTGAGAAAAGAAATAGGTTGAGATTAGAGAAGAGGGTAACTTATAAAGATGACCTACTACATTCAACCTCAACTTCTGACACAAGAATTGAAAACCTAGTGAAGGTAATGGAGAGGATGCTTGAGAAGATAAATTTAAATGAGAGAGTGCCACCAAGAGAACCTCAAAATAACCAAAACAGAAATAGAAATCAGAATTATAGAAGAGAAAACAATCAAGATAAGAAAAAAGAAAGTGACCAACAGATTAGACCTCCCTTCCAACAGAACTATGTAGATCAATGAGGAAGATAGGGAGTTGGAAAGATTGGGAGAATCTCATGTAAACTTGATTGGATCAGACAGTGGGGATGATGTTTCCCTCACTGAAGAAGAACAAGGTTTCTTCTATGATCACAGTACAAACACCTATGAAGATTCCAATGACTATAGATTGGGGTTTGAAAATGCAATAATGGAGGTGCACAAACAATATGATCTTAGGAGCAAGGGGAACATAGATAATTCAAAGGACAAAAACACTAATTCTGCTATTAAGAAAAACACAGAAACTTAGCTCAAAAGGACAGCAGGAAAAACCAACATTGTGACCAAGAAACCAGACATAAACAAAGACAAAGGTGTCCAGCCAAATTTTGAACAGAGTACCCCTAGCACTTCAGCTAGTGGTCCTAATAAAACTATCCCAATTACCAGTCCAAACAAGGTTCAGCAAATCAAAATCGCTGAAAATAATTCAATTGAAAAGACAGATGTAAATACGAACAAGTCAATTTTTCCTTTTAGTCTTGAGGGAGAGATTGCTAAGATAAAAATTACCATCCCCCTAGCTGAACTAGTAACCCAAGAGGTGTACAAAAACCAAGTTTTGAAAGCTTTGAACTTAGGAAGTGATACTGACACCTTAAACTTGACAGATGACAAACCTGAGTTGTTGTTTGGTCCAGAAGTTGAAGGAAAATATCAAGAAGGGTTTGTCCCTCCCTTATATGTTAGCTTGAACATACACGAGAAAATTTTACACAATGCCATGTTAGATTCAGGAGCTTCACACAATCTAATGCCCAAGGTGGTAATGGAAAGCTTAGGCTTAGAGATTACTAAACCATACAAAGATTTGTATTCCTTTGACTCAAGCAGAGTCAAATGTTTGGGTTTAATCAAAGATTTATGTGTTAATTTAGCTCAAATTCCTGCTAAGAGTCTAGTGATGGACATAGTGGTAGCTGACATTCCCCCTAATTATGGCATGCTCTTATCAAGATCTTGGGGACCCAAGCTTCAGGGAAGCCTTCAAATGGACATGTCTTATGCCACCATCCCTGTTTTTAACCAAAACAGAAGACTATACAGGGAAGCTCACATAAAGTACATGGTGAGAAATATAGACAAACCAAACAAATCTCCAATCTATTCTATTCAATCAAGTTTAGATTCCTTTATCTTATGTAACGAAGATGAAATCACTCAGCAAGATAAGAAAAACATAGACCCAATCAGTTCACCAGAACAATCAAGTCTTCCCTCCAGTCAAATTCAAAACATTGACAATCAACAGTAATAAGAAAATGAAAATCAGCCAAATATACTTTGGACAATAAAATTTTATGGATCCTTTAATAAAACAAGTGCAGGGGTAGGTGTTTGGATTCAAAATACGAATCAGAGTTCTTCATATAAATTAGATTTCCCATGCACTAATAATATTTCTGAGTATAAAGCAGTTCTCCTAGGCTTACAATTTCTTAAACAACAAGAAGCCCAGAGGATATCAATCTTAGGAGATTCTGAACTTATCATAAGACAAATCAAAGGAGAATACTCAGCTAGAAATCCAAGGCTTAGGGAATACCGAAACGCTGCCCTTGATTTATTAAAAACTTTTGAAAAATATGAACTTATTTTCATTCCTAGAGCACTAAATCATCTAGCAAATGAACTCGCCTTCAATGCCAGCAACTGCCAAATACTTGAGATAAATGAACAACTTAGCATAAAGGTAAAACACAGACCTGTTATTCCTGATAACGAAGATCATTGGAAAGTGTTTGATTCTGACAAACACATAGATGATTTCTTAAAATCAGAAAACGTTTTTGACATGCCAATATCAGAAACCAGCCATAAAGAAAACTTTTTATATATTGAACAAATCCCAGAAGTTGAAAGGACATATTCTGCTGATATAAATCATTATGAGAACCCTTTTGAAGCAGAGATAATTGAAAACGTAGACCAAGAAGACTTGGAAGTTTTACAATGCAAAAATGATAAAATTCCAAGAGGTCTCACACCTTTAGAACACCTTTTTTATTTTAACGATGTAGCCAAGGAACCGAGAATGGAGCCTGTGGAAACGAATGTAGAAGAGCATAACATAGGCAGTCTAGCCGAACCCAAGATGATTAAACTGTCCAGCACTCTCCCAGCTCACATAAAATTGCAATATATAGAGATGATCAAAGAGTTTAAAGATGTTTTTTCTTGGGGATACAAAGACCTAAAATCGTATGATACCGACATCATCGAGCATAAAATCTGTTTAAAGGAAAATCAAAAGCCTTTTAAACAAAAAATAAGGAGAATAAACCCTGTTTTATTACCTTTAGTTAAGGCAGAAATTGAAAAGATGCATGATGCTGGGATCATTGTACCAATTAGATATTCAGAATGGGTATCAAACCTAGTTTCTGTTAGAAAGAAAACAGGGGAAATCAAGCTCTATATTGACTTCAGAAATTTAAACAGAGCCTCTTTAAAAGAAAACTACCCCTTACCCATGATGGACCATATACTTCAAAGGGTGGTTGGGTCAAGAAGGATATCCCTCTTAGATGGGTTCTTGGGTTACAACTAGGTGTTAGTGCTTCCAAGTGATCAAATCAAAACTGCTTTCACCACACCTTGGGGCACCTTTATGTATGTCAAAATGCCTTTCGGATTAATGAATGCAGGGGCCAACTTCCAAAGAGCCATGGAAATAGCCTTTTCTGAAGATATTGGCTATTTCATAATCATTTACCTTGATGACATAACCGTTTTCTCAAAAACTGATAAGGAAATTTTGATTCACCTGAGAAAAGTTTTTGAGAAGTGTAGGAAATTCGGCGTATCATTGAATCCCAAGAAAACACTCTTTGATCTCCAAGAAGGTAAACTTCTTGGACATATAATTTCGGAAGAGGGAATCAAAATAGACCCTACAAGGATATATGGCATATTACAAATCAGTCATCCAAGAAGCCTCAAAGAGTTGCAATATTTCATCAGAAAGATTAATTTTCTGAGGAGGTTTATCCCTAATCTTGTTGAGCTATTAAAAAACATTACAAAATTCTTAAGAAAGATGTTGTGTAAAATGGACTTTACCGGCTAAACAATCATTCGGCCTGTCCAAACAAGCTCTTACTCAAACCACAGTCTGCAGTCTGATTAGTCCGATTTCCATCATTCATTTTATATCTTTTCTTTTGCATGCGGGCATACGATAGGCTGAGTTTTACTTCAAACAATGATCTGGGACAAGAACAACCAATATCTTTCTTTAGTAGGGCCTTAAGAGATGCTCCTCTAAAATATAATATCATGGAGAAGAAAGCCTTAGCATTAGTGAAAGCATTAAAGGAATTTAGGGTCTACATCTTACACTCTCACATAATTTCTTTTGTTCCACATACTGTTGTCAAGGATATCCTAAGTCAAGACCCTGATGGTAAAAGGGGAAAATGGATTGCAACTGTTCTTGAATATGACTTAGAAATACGGTCCCACAAAATCGTTAAAGAAAGGATTATCGCCTTGTAAATTCTGAGTCTAATTTCAAGCACTAGACTTGTGAATATGGTAGATGTGTTGGAAGAAATGAAGAATCTCTTGCTCATTGTTGAAGAAACATTTCTGAATTCTCCTTGGTATGCTGACATTATTTATGTGCTTTTATATTTTAATGCTCCTCCTTCTTTTTCTAAAACTAAAGCTAGATTTTTGAAAAAAAAAGCTTTGAGTTATTGCATCTTAGATGGGGTATTATATTGGAAAAATGATGTTGGAATTTTTCTTAAATGTTTACTTGAAGATGATGCAGGAAAGATCATGCATGAGCTGCATGAAGGAGAATGTGGAGGACACCTCTACTGGAAGACTATAGTGAAAAAAATCCTTAGATCTGGTCACTATTGGCCTACCCTTTTCCCAGACACTCAGAAGCTAGTCATGTCTTGCCATAAATGTCAAATTTTTGATGGCAAGAGAAAACTCCTTCCATTACCTTTACATCCTATCAGAGTTGAGGCACCTTTTCAACAATGGGGTTTAGACTTCATTGGAGAAATCGACCCATATTCCTCAGCCCAACATAAGTGGATCCTAACAACCATTGACTTCTTTACCAAGTGGATAGAAGCTATACCTTCCAGAAATTCCAATGACTCTTTCATTATCAATTTTCTTGAAACAAATATCCTATCCAGATTTGGTTGTCCCAGAAAAATCATAACAGACAATGCTGTTGCTTTTAAATTTGAAAAAATGGTTGATTTCTGTTACAAATACCACATAACCTTGGGCCATTCCACTGCTTACTATCCCCAAGGAAATGGATTAGTTGAATCTTCCAAGAAGAGCCTCATCAATATCATTAAAAAATTGTTGGAACAAAATCAGAAATCATGGCACAGTAAACTAGTTCATGCCTTATGGGCTGATAGGTTAACTACAAAGAAATCAATAAATATGTCCCCCTATCATCTATTTTATGGCATGGATGCAGTCTTTCCCACATCATTAGGAGTGCCAGTCATGAAGCTCCTTCAAGAAGTGCAGGTGGAAGAGAATGATATGCAGAGGAGAATAAATCAAACCATCCATTTACAGCAGACCAGAGAAGAAGTTTATGAGAGAAAAAGTACTCAAGTATCGTGGTTGTTTGCTTAAGTACATCCAAGACGAAATGGAGTTCCTAGACATCTCCTCGCTTGGTGCTGCCTATCGATATGTTGTTAATATCGAGCAAAAGTTTAAATAGAATAAGTGGTACTTTGGATCTACGAATCTGAAGCAAGGAAAAGGCCCCCCCAAACCATAGAACAAAGGACATAGCCAAGGCAGGGCGACCCAGGAAAACCCATCAAAGCCCCAAGTAAAAAAACACCACAAAGAAAAAGTAGGACACAAAAAAGTTGTTTGAGTGTCATAAGAGATCCACTCACAACATGAGTGAGTGTCGAGAAAACTAGTCACTGGTGGCCAAGTTGAAGGCTTCCGAATCAGATGCATGCTCCGACTCTAAGTTAGAACTTGATAAGGGGAATGAAAAATGGAATAAAATTATTGATGTGGAGCCCAATGCCACCATTTCCACCACCAAGATCCAAAAGAATGAGCCCGAAGATCCATAGGAGGGGGAGTGTATCTTCCACTCACAGATGTGGGTGAAGGGTTGTCTGCTGAAATTAATTGTTGAGATCGGGAGCCAAACTAACCTCATTTCATCAGAGGTTGTGAAGCAGCTAGGCCTACCAACCACAGCACACCCATAACCATACACCATCGGGTGGCTTCACCAAGTGCAAGATCTTTTTTTCAGCCAACAATGCTGCCTCCCCTACAACATCAAGCCCTTCACAGATGAGGTACTCTGTGATGTTGCTCCTATTAAAGTTTGTGATGTAATATTAGGCCAACCATACTTGTGGAAGTGACATTCTGTGTATGAATCTAGGCGTCAGACTGTTATTATTAATTTTGGAAATAAGTTGTAGAGGATACCAAAGGTAGCACCACCTACCGCCATCTCTCTGATCATTACGAAGCAATGCAGTAAGTTCATCTCCCATACCGGGAAATTTGTTTTCCTTATGATTAACCTTCAGGGCTAGAAGAAGATTGTGGCCATGACTTCTAGATAGGGCTCCTCTGCATGGCACCAGTAGATAGAAAAGGTCGTGGAGGAGTACAAGCACATCTTCACCTCACCTGCAGGGGTACCTCTACATTGTTAGGTCAAGCACTCCATCGATGTGACCCCTGGTGTGTCACTACCCAATGGAATGATCTATCGATGCTATGTTCTGGAGAACAATCAAATCAAGAGGAAGATTCAAGAGCTGTGGCAGAAAGGGAACATTAGGCCAATTTCATCGCTTTGTGGGAGCCCGATCCTGTTGGTACAAAATAAGGAAGAGACCTAGAGACTTTTTATTGACTATCAGGCACTGAACAAGATCACTGTTTGGAATAGGTATCCGATCCCACGGATTGATAACTTGTTGGACCAACTCAAGGGGGGAAAATATTTTAGCAAGATTGACTTGAATTTCGGTTATCACCAGGTGTCAATCAAACTCTATGATGTGTGGAAGTCTACCTTCAAATCCAAGGTGGAACTTTTTGAATGGTTGGTCATGCTTTTCAGGTAGAAGAATTCCCCCGCAAACTTCATGAGGTTGATGGATGAAATCTTGAAAACCTTAAAAATATTATTTATTGTGGTGTATTTGGATGACATCTTGATCTTCAGCCAGAAGTGGGAAGAGAAACTCCACCACATTCGACAGGTCCTCAAAACACTACGACAATACAAGTTATGTTCCAATTTGGAGAAATGCGCTTTTGGCATGACCTAGGTGAAATATATGGGTTACATCATTGAAGATCAGGGTGTGAATGTGGACACAACCAAGCTACATTTCATTTGAGATTGGCCAACCCCAACCACTTTAATAGAGCTCTGCAACTTTCTGGGTAGTTCCAACTTCTACACTAGTTCATGTTGGGTTTCTCTCATATCACTCAGCCTTTGAGTCAAGTCACCAAGGGAGAAGAAAAATAAAATCTCTTTTCGTCTAAATCCCAAAAAAATGCATTCATTGAGTTGAAGCATCAGATCTGCTCTGCACCAGTGCTCACATTTCCAAACCTGCAAAAACCATTTGAGATCGAGACAGATGCCTCTGACTATGCTATTGGCACAGTTCTTACTCAACAGGGGAGTCTAGTGGCATATCAAAGTGAGAAACTTTCATACACAATTTTAAAGTATCCCACCTATGAAAAAGAGATGTATTCCATTGTGTAGACATACCGACAATGGAATCATTACATTATAGGGAAAGAAACGACCATCCACATAGACCACCAATCCCTCTAGTTCATACAGACACAAGGGAAGTTGTAGAGCGATCTCCATTAGGAATGTCCCACATACCTGCAACAATTCCATTTAAACATTAAGTACAAGAAGGGAAGCACCAACAATGTTGGAGACTGCCTAGCAGACCACCGATCATGGCGCTAACCACTATGCTCGAATCTTGTGGGTACGAGACTTCGGGGTGGCAACATATTTAAAAAAGTGTTCCATAATTTGGAAACACATACCTGACACTCCTGAAAGGCAAGCAAGTTCCAAGTTTTCACCTCTAAGATGCACTGTTATGCCACCTAGGACACGTATGTTTTCTTTCAAGCGAGTGTGCCAAGATGATTTTGGAAGCACACTATATTTAAGTCACTATACATTTCAGGGCGGAGAAAACAGTGGTAGTACTACAAAAATATTTCTATTGGGTGAACCTTCGACATGATGTTGGGATATACATCACATCCTGCACTTCCCACGCCATTTCCAAACTGAACATCAAGAATCAAAGCCTATATACTCTTCTTCCTACCCCTAGTAGACCTTGTGAATCCATATCTATGGATTACATGTCAGACCTTCCTTCTATGAAGCATGGAAATGACTTTGTTTTTGTGGTCATCGACATATTCTCTAATATGGCCATTCTGGTGGCTTCCAAGAAGAGTCTCACAACATAAACCACTACTAAATTGTTCTTTGAATGAGTGTGGGTGCACTTTGGGATCCAAAAATCCATTATCTTAGATCGAGACAACAAGTTCCTAAGTACATATTGGTTAAATATTTGGTTGATGTTGTATACCACGCTCACTAAGTCCATGACTTTCCACCCCCAAACTGATGGCCAAATAGAGGTCATCAACATGATGATCATACACATTTTTCACATGTACGACTCGAAGCATCATTTCACATGGAATGAAAGCCTCCCCTATGTCTGGCACAACTATAATCGAGCTCTCCATAGCTTAATTGGCCACAAAATTTTTTAGGCAGGGTTGGGATTCCAACGACTATGTCCCATTTATGTGACCATACCATTTGTAGTTACTCAAGAAGATTCAGCTCATGTCCAATCCGAAGATGACATGGTGAAAAACTTTATTGAGTCCATTCAACATGTCCGAAAATTGGTCCATGACATATTGGAAAGAGCCAATGCTAAGTACAAGCAACGACATGATCAACATTGGGTGCCACACAATTTCCAGGTGGGCGACAAAGTGTGGCTACATTTTTAGAAAGAGTGCCTCGCTGGACCTCACCGCAATAATCACTCACTCCAATATGGACCATACACCATCACCAAGGCTGTAGGAGACAATGAATTCGAGCTTAGAATTCCACCATTCCTTGGTCTGCACCCAATGTTCAATGTGGATCGCCTCTGGCCAAAATTTCCACCATTAATGGACACATCCGATATTGCATAAAAACTCACACCCACAAAGTTAAACCCGAAATGCATAGAATATTCCATAATTGATTGGATAATGGACACACATATCAAGAACACCCACCAATAGAGGATCAAACTATATCGAGTTATCAAAGAAGATCAACTCCTTCACCATGGCAAGTGGTTCACCAGGGACCAAGTTCAATAGATATTTCCTCACCTCATGGAGGCTCTGCAGGTAATGGGGACCATTGCTTCCTAAGGGGGGAGGAATGATCCAGGTGGATATTGGTGGCCACCCACCTATTCCACCTAGACCTCTAGTCATTTTCATCAGTTTCCTTTTTATAGCAACATTTACTATTTTTAGCAGTTTTTCATGTCCTGAACTTCTGGATTAGTTTTGACCCCCTAAACAACGTTTTTTTGAGGTACCCAACAACCACATAGCCATAGGCAGGGGCTTATAAAATAAATTATATTACTCAGAGAGATATTTTCGACAAGGTATCATACATGCCAAACAAAGATAATATTACCAAGTTACGACCCTGGGAAGTTGGCTGCCCAACTAACTCCAACGAGGCCCCCAAACTCTTGGCGTTCCATCTCCCAGGGTTAGGGTTTTGATTGTTTAGGGTTTTATCTTGTTTTAAAACTATAAAAAGGTCCTTGAGCCTCATTTTAACATAGTTCATAGGCATGTAGCTCCCACATCTCTTCCTAGAGATAAGTTACCATTGCCCGAGCTAGTTTATTTCCATTTTGTATGTAAGCATATTTCAGTTCTTTGATATTAATGAAATTAAGTTTTATTTATGCTGCACTTATGTGTTTATGTTTATATCTGTATTCTATTATGTTCCTGCATAAGTTTGGATTAGTCCTGCTCGCGATAAGTTTATGTTGTTCTCGATGCTTCAATCACATTCTCTCTAAGACCATCTTTGGTTTTTGGTTTTCATCTCACATTTTGGTTTTCATATTTGATCTAGTTAAACCACAAAATTTTTTAGTGTTGTTTCCGGGGATAAGTTCATCTTGTTCTCGATGCTTTGACGACATCCTCTTCCTCACAACATTTTTTATCCTTCATTCAATCTGACAACGCCACAACATTTTCTGGCACCAGTGTGTAATATTTTCAGCCTTAGTCTCACTCACATTTTTCAATCCACACATTTCTGGCACCTATACATTTGGTTTATTTTGTTTTTTGGGTGGCGACTCCACTTATTCATCCATTCAAAAGAGCTTATACTAGAAGAAATCCCGGTAGCTTGGTTAACCCCGCTCCTAATCCTGAAAATTCTTTTTGAGCTCAGTTAAACAAATTACATTATAGTAAGCATTTAATATTTCTCATACAGGAAGACCTCCTCGATATCCACTTGCTTTTCCCTGACATGGGAATAGTCTATTCTTGGTTCTTGAATAACTTTTCAGTTTTTGCCTTTTGGATTTTAGAGTCAGATTTGTGTTCAAGTGGCGACTCCACTTCTTTAATTTTTTGCAAGAATTGTTGCTATAATATTGCTTCTTGTAGACTTATTATATTTCTTGAACAATGGCATCTCTCTCACATCCATTAGATCCTTTTCCCCTTAAGTATGTCATAATGAATGAATTTTTTCCCCGTTTTGTTTTACTAACATTCAAGGCTATCCTCATGATATTCAAAATTAGACCATTAATAATTTACCTTATTTTAAGGGTAATAATGCAATTTTTGCGGGAGACCATGTTAATAAGTTTAGTCTTTGTTTTTGGAGATGTTGCAGCTTTGCACATTATAATCATGAAGACATCAATATGCGACTCTTTTTCCTTGGAAGGTGATGCTATGAAATGGCTTTATGATTTTCCTAACAATTCCTTTTATTCTCTACAAACCATTGTCAATGCTTTTAAAAATATATATGGAGATAAAAGAGATTCACCTTGTGCCAATTACAATGTAAAGAAATATAAAAGTGATTTTGTAAAGGAACCAACTATCGTAGAAAGGTTTCAAGAGCATTTTCCACATTAATCTTTTCCATATCGCAGACCTTGTGAGCATTTTCACGATGAATCCACTTGCATTGTTGCAAGAAGAATCCTTGATAATGGAAAGAAAGGGAAAAATGATAAAATTGATATTAATGATGAAAATGAAAATGATAAGCATATTATCAAGTAATTAACTCAAATTCTTAAAGACATACAATTCAGTCAAGCATATTTTTTGAAAAACACGAAACTCAATCAAGAGAATCAATCCAAGGAAATGAGATTCATGCATACTAGATTGTTAGCCATAGAAGAAAAGCATGTTGAGGAGTTGAAAGCTATAGAAGAAAAACATGTTGAACATGTCACCACCATGGAATCAAATCATGCAAAGTAAATTAGTGCTATGAAAGTTGAGCATTCTAATCAAGTTACTGTTATTCAGAATAAGTTGGACAAAATTGAAAGATCATAGTTTCATAGATCCCAACTTAATCCAAATGAAAAAGAACTTCTGACATATCATAAGCATCCTAGTCCACTTAAGAAAAATTCATCTTATTATGAAGAGGTAATTGATCCCATTGAGAAATGGCTAAATGAAGATGACCTGGGAAGGAAGGAAACTGAGGGGAATCAAGTTGATGCTTACAAGATTGATCCACTGGCCTTGACAGAGTAGGTTCATAAAAAAGTAAGAGCATGTCTTGGATGTTTCAAATTGTCCATATGAGAATTTTCTATATTAAATAGAAAGTTTTTCATATATTGCATCATCATGAACATCAAAGTTTGTTCGAAACAAAAGTAAAAAGTAGAAAAGAAAAATAAATAAATTTGATGCATCTGATGGTAGGGAGAAATCTGATATTGAGATGAGTCAAAATCCTAACATATTTAGAATCTAGCATGGCACATCAGAAAAGAAACCTATGGATCTGCCTGAAAGTCAACATATGCTCAGTATGCACTTCATTGAAGACATCTAATGCCATAGGGCATATTTGTATAATATCTCTAGCCCCACTATCTTAGATAGGATTTTATGTATGTCATTAGTTATTTTTTCATGCATTTATATTTGATGTCTTTATCTCTCATATGTTAGAATAGGATTTATATTCCAACAGATTATCTATATATATTTAATGATGTATACATGATGATTTTGATTTGAACATATATCTACCTTATGTTTCTTTGTTTTCTTGGATACAAGATTCTGGATTCTCACATTCCTTTAATAAAGAAACGTGTCCCCAAGTAGAGCCATATGTCAACCACACTTTGTCAATAGTCCAAGAATTAGAGTACAAAGCAACAAAAAAAAAATTTAGAAGATCAAATTCATCATTCAACATTAATATTGACATTGTAAACCCAAGTTTTGCAAAATTATTGTAAATGATTCTAATATGACTATAAATCCATGCAACAACACCTTGGTATGCATGTAGTTATTTTCAAAGGTTTTAGTCTTCGAGATTTTTTTAACCTCCCCAAATTATGTGTGTTTTTATAAATGCATAATCAATAAAGTTTTTCTCCCAGATATACCCCAAAACTAGGGTGGGATTCGTTGACAAGGTTTTAGGTAAGTCCTAGTGTTTTTCAAGTCTATATGGAAGTGTGTTTAGGAATAATTTAGTGCATGGTTACTAGTAGTTAGACACTATTAGCATTAAAAATTTTAATGGTGTAATCGACATTCACTATTTTCAAACTTTTATTATGTCCTAGTCCATGTCCAAAGTTCGAGTCATTTCCAATAAAATCTAAAAAAAGAGTCCCAACATCAAGGTATTTTTAAGTGAATAGGTGTCATAGTGTTTCAGAGTCCTAAAATAAGTTAAAATATCTATTTTGACTTATTTTAGTGTTGAAGGTTAGTCTACGTTTGGGTAATAAAGTTGCAGTCATATAGTCTCGAATAATAGCTACCTTTGTTGCAAATTCATTGTCAAAATAGTAATGTAGTATAAGGCAACTATTTCTTAGAAATGAAAGTCATATAGTCCACACAGTGAAAAGCGCAGCTATTTCACTGAAGATTTTGGTTATCTCATAAAAGAGGCTATAAGTACATAGGTAATTAGTTTTTCAAAGCTGGAAAATTAAGGCTTCGTGGACAATATTGCAACCAGAGTTCTTTAAAATCATGGTGTTTCCTGAAGAAAACAAATTGACCAACAGAGTGGGAGATCCGGAGAAGAGCAAGAAATAATGTTTAAAGGGAGATTTACAAGAATTAAACTAAGGAATTAAGTGAAGGAGAAGAACCACGTGCGGAATGATCAGACAGCCATGATCCAATCGCAGATCCGAAAGGGAAGAAACCAATAGCTGAAATTAAAGCGCAGATGGAGCGACTTTGCAAATCGCAGTTTTTAAAGTTTATCGTTAAGGCAATCGCATGGTATGTTAAGTGATTTGTGATGCGATGAGGCAAAGGCCAATCAAGGAAGACCACCAGATCTGGGCGCAGATCAAAGGTGGAGATTAAAGCGCAGATGGAGTGATTTTGCAAATAGCAGTTTTTAAAGTTTATCGTTAAGGCAATCACATGGTATGTTAAGTGATTTGTGATGTGATGAGGCGAGGGGCACGTGTTGGCGTAGCAAAAAAATGCGATTTTTCACGTCACATACTTTACGGTTTTGCCGTTATCATTGTAAAGTTAAAATTTCGGGTGGCCGATGTGCGATTTCTTCCAATTGGTCAACATGTTGTGGGGCCCTAGAACCACAATTCCACGTGTATGCATATTGTTGGGAGAAATTACGGTTTTGTTTAAAGTTCTGATAAATGATGTTGATTGCATGCGTATGTATGTTTATAAAAATTCCGATGCATGATCTGTGATTGGTCCCAATTCTCTGCCACGTCACCTCCGTTCTCATCGCACATCGCACTTCGCCATTTTCAACATTTAACTCCCGCATTTCATCATAAAACTTCCGATGCGCGATCTGCGATCTACGATCGGTCACACTCCTTTGCCACGTCATCACCCCCTCGCTTATCATTCATTCTGATCCATATCTCCTCTATCAATTAAACCTGTTTCAAAGGGTTCCTTTGTATTTTCTCATAAAATGAACCTCCGTAATTCTATCCAAAAGTTGTGGGTTTTTCGCCATTACAAATGGTTTTCAACCAAAAAAGGGGAAAGGAACAGCGAAATAGCAGCAGAGTTTCTCTCAAACAGTTCTCTACCACTACTCTCAGTATCAACACATTTTTACCAGGCACCGGGCAACATTCAAGGAACATCCACACACCATTTTCACTATTGTTTGCACTTTTTAGGGAGTTGGTTGCACTAGAACGGAAGAGGAGTCTCCCCATAAAACTGCCACATCATATAAACCACTTCAAATTGTTAGCCTTAATGTTGTTATTTTCACTATTTCATAGCACTTTGTAATTAATATTAAAGGATAAACCTCATCTCTTACAAGAGATCGTAATAACTTTTGGAAACAGATTCACCTTTTTCTGTGGAAGATGACAATATCATGTTTTGTATATATATGCCAAACTGATATGAAGTCAGGGTTGGTTGGTGGTTATAGAATTTGACTCATATGATCTGTAATATTTTTTTTGAATGAAATGGAATGATACTACTGAGGACTTATTACCAATTTGCTGTGTGTATTTTCTACTTTACTTGTGTTTCCATATCTCCTTTCTTCAAGTTCCATTTTGCAAATCATCATACAGTTATGTGTTTTTATTAGTCTATTAAGCATGTTATGTGTTTTATCAGTTTTTTTAGTCTCACATAGTGAGCATTCCTGATAAAATATATGTTATAATAGTGGAAGAGCATCACTCATGGTAGTTATTCTTTATGATATTTCAGTGAGAATCTTGTCAGACTAGAAATAGCTTTCTCCCAATGGAATATTTTCAAATTGCCACTTTTGTGAATTTCTACTAAATGTAGTATATTTTTGTTTCGTATACCCATTGTGTCCTCTCATATTACAATTTACTCCTCATAGAATACAAACTTGCACCTTGCTACCACATCAAGTTACAATACCCTCTTTAGTAGAATTGTGGATTTGACTTAAATCCCTTTTCAGTGAATCAAAGTTTATACCATCTTTCAATCCCATAAAACAAAAACAAAAATTTCCTTAGATTTTAAGATGTGTCTGGTCATGTGCTTACTGCAGTCCAAGTTTTGATTCCAGTGCCAACATATTTTGGTGAATCTGTCGGGAGACGAAGGCCTTGTAATGAAGTATTCTCTCGAGTCTATTGTTATGAATTTCTGATAATCAGTTCTTGATGGTGAACAAGAATTGGTGACTTTAAGAAGACTACAAATTTGTTCACTTGGCGACTCCACGAAGAGGACGAGGGGTTTCAAGACCTCCTTATACAAGGAGGAATCAAAGATATACAACTGTGACCCCAGTTTTTGACCCAGGGAAAATCATCAAAGATGCTAAAGGAAAACAAAGATCAGTTGAAGCCACATCTCAGTCAGTGAAGAAGGTACACAAAAAGTATGTTCCAAAGAAAAATTTATCTCTATCTACTTTAGAATCTAAAGAGGTTTTAGTTTCAAAAGGTTCTGTTAAAAAATCTCAAGTTGAAGCTACTCCCCTAGAAAATAAAGTGGATGTTGTTAACAAGTCAGAAGAATTTGTGTTGAATAAAGGGGAATTAGAATAAGTATTGGCTATTGTACCTATTCTTGATAGGGATATTTTTACTGAAGAATACTTCAAGACTATTTTAAATTTCCTTCAGACTCATCTTGAATACCAGTCTCTTGTCACCCCTCAGCAAGAATATTTTCCTTTCTCTCCAAATCCAGTTGTTGGGTCATCTTCCTCTCATCCATTTGAAGAGTCTGTGCATGAAGGTCTTACTTTTAATTTATCTGATTTCCTTGCTTAGAAAAATAAGGCTGAATTAAATCCATCCCCTCAAGAGACAACTTTAGATTCTGATTATTCTACTGAAGTAGAAGTCAATACATCCTCTGTTCATATTTTTTAAAACCCACTCTTCTCAGTTCCAAAGCCTGAAAAATCAGCTCAAGACCCCCAATTTTGTGTTATCCTAAATCAGAATCAGAATTCACCAATTGTAATTCCTATTTATCAAACAACTACATCAGTTGTACATCAACAAAATATGGCCCAACCTGCCCTTACAAAGATGCAAAAGATAGTGGTTGTGAGATACGCGCCACTCGTCCTCCCTCAACCCTTGCATGCACTTCCCCAAGGAGATTAATTGAAATATATTCCAAAATACATTGGGGAGGGAGAAGGAGTTTTTGTTGAGGAACATTTAGTGGCTTTCTATAGTTATGCTGACAATCGGAATATTGAACATGAAGATGTCTGGTCAAGACTCTTTGTCCAGAGCTTGGATGGTGAAGCTCGAAAATGGTTTATAAGTTTGGCTCCAAATTCAATAACAGGAATTGATGAATTAGAAGAGATATTTGTGAAGCATTGGAGTGATAGGAAAGATTATGTCTATTATCTTACAAAATTTGGAACTTTGAAGAAGAAGGCAGATGAGTTATCAGATGATTTTACTAAGAGGTTTACTAAGTTTTATCAGAAAATTCTTGAAGAAATTAAACCCACTGAAAACACAACTATGATAAATTTT
This sequence comes from Pinus albicaulis, assembly GCA_034641835.2. Classification (NCBI taxonomy): domain Eukaryota; kingdom Viridiplantae; phylum Streptophyta; class Pinopsida; order Pinales; family Pinaceae; genus Pinus; species Pinus albicaulis. Next base: position 1,462,502,647 of record CM076582.1, read on the forward strand.
GCAAATGCTTTAGATTATGAGTTTGCCTTATGGTTGAGGGCTGAAAAGGCACAGACACTGACAACTATGCAAGAGGCTGCAATTGGAGTGCAACCTAATCTCATGGCTTCTAATAAATTAAAAATGGAGGAAGAAAAGGAAGCTAAATATAAAAAGAAGATGAAAGAAGAAAATCCTTCTTATTACAAGTCTCTTTCAGCAGAAGAAAAGATCGATCAAATGTCCAATTTGATCAAGGAATTTGCCTCTAAGATGTCAAAATTAGAGGTAGAAAATAAACTAGCTGCTAGAGCCAATCAAAACGAAGCTAATAGAAATCAGGCTCCTTTCAGGAGGCCTTTTTAGCCTCAACAAATCCTACAACACCCAAGGAGGAATGCTGATGATCAAAATGTTCAGGCTCCTTTGAAATTTTTTTCTGAAGAAGAACAATAAGGGAATGAGGAAGAAAATGAAGAAATCAACCATGTGGGAGAAGCTTCACAGTCAACATGTTTGACATTGCAGGAATATGAATATATATCAAGAATTTGTTTGTTTTTAGATGATATGAATGCTCAAATTCATGCACAGAATGATCAGAAACAACAAGAAGTTCAAAACATAAATTACCCTTTGAGGTCAAAAGGTCCTGTCCAACAGCCTCAACAAAAATCAGATTCAGATAAACAACCTGCTAAATAGAAGGTCAAGGTAGATGAGGTTCCTCCACCTCAAAATTCTGCTCCAATTTTCAAAATTACTGCAGAAAATAAGGAATCAGTTCCAATTTATTTTAGTTTCAAATCTGAATTGAATAAAATCAAAATTCCAGTCCCACTACTAGAATTATTGAAAAATCTATCATATAAAGAGACTTTTAAGAGTCTACTGCAACCTCCTCTCGCTCCTGATTTAGTCAACCTTGAGGATGAGCATCCCACTATTTATCTAGGTTGTCATGTCCATGAACAAAATGATGATAACTCACCACCTTTCTACCTGTCACTCAATATACATGAAAAATTGCTACATAATTGTCTGTTAGATTCTGGAGCTTCCCACAATCTCATGCCAAAGAAAGTGATGGATGAATTGGGATTAGAGATCACCAAGAAATACTACACCTTTGACTCCAAAAAAGTCAATTGTCTAGGAGTGATTAAGGATTTAGTTGTTTCCCTTACCCAGTTTCCTATGAAGAGCTTAGTGATGGAAATTGTGGTTGCTGACATTCCTTCTAGATTTGGGATGTTACTTTCCAGATCTTGGTCTAAGAAATTGGGAGGTACCCTTCAGATGGACATGTCATATGCTACCATCCCAGTATTTGGAGGGGAATTCAGAAGGTTGTATAGGGAAACTCAAATGTCCTACATCATTAGTGATCAGCAAAATCCATCAAATCATCCCATATATGCTTAAGAAAAGGAATTGGGGTCATCAATTTTGCACCTTTCTGCAGATGACAATGATTTCCAACTTGAATTAAGTGAAAAACAACACTTTCAAGGTGAAAATGAGCAGCATTCAGAAGGAAAAATTTGGAAATTGTACTTTAACAAAGCCTCTTCAAGAGAAGGATCAAGATCCGATGTAGTCCTCATTTCTCCTACTTAGCAGAGGGTGAACATATCATACAAATTTCAATTTGCTACCACTAACAAAACTGCTGAGTATGAAGCTCTTGTGCTGGGTATGAAGGCAACGAAAGATTTGGGAGCAGAACAACTAATTACCTTTGGTGATTCAGAAGGTGAGAAACAATTACCAAGTGAAAATTTCCAAATTGAATAATTATAGGAATGAAGTATGGGATTTGATTGAGAATTAATTTTCAGCGTTTAATATAAAATTTTTCACTAGAGAATAAAATAAAATTGCTGATTCACTAGCTATTTCTGCTAGTAATTTCAAAGTTCCTCTAGATGTCAAGGCAGTCTATGATGTTCAAATAAAAAACATACCTTCAATTCCTGATAACATCAAGCACTGGAAAGTATTTGAGGATGACAAGGAGATTCAGAATTTTTTAGAGTGTGTAGAAGAGTTTGCAGACATACAAGTTGATGATGAGCAGGTAATTGTTGAAAACCAAAATAGCAGCCCTTTTAAGAAAAGGGTGGCTAAGAAAAACATTATAGATCTGAAAACTATTTTCAATCCTTAAGGGTTTAGTTCCTTTAGAAAGACTAATTGATGATAATGATGTTTTTCTCAAACCTGAAAGCAATGTTGATGGAGAGAGTACAATAGAATGTAACATTGGTACAAAATACCAGCCAAGATTAGTCAAAGTGTCCAAATTCCTTCCTTTGGAAACCAGAACAAGATATATCAAACTGTTGAAGGAATTTTCTGATATTTTTGCATGGTCTTATAGTGAGTTGAAAACTTATGATAGGAGCATAATGGAGCATAAGATCCCTTTGAAAATTGATGCAAAGCCTGTAACACAAAAAATTAGACACATCAATCCCATGCTGCTCCCAATAATTGAGAAAGAAATCAAAAAAATATGGGAAGCAAAGATAATTCTTCCTTTGAGGTTTTCTAACTGGGTTGCTAATATAGTCTCAGTCAGAAAAAAGAATGGAGAGATAAGGATTTGTGTCGATTTTCGCAACCTGAACCGGTGTTCATTGAAAGATAACTATCCACTACCCAAGATGGATTATATCTTGCAGAAGGTTGTAGGATCCAAAAGGTTGTCAATGATTGATGGATTTTCAGGCTATAATCATATTTCAGTTGATATGCAAGATAGAGAAAAGACAACATTTACCACAACGTGGGGCACATTCATGTACAACAAAATGCCATTTGGTTTGATGAATGCAGGTGCAACCTTTCAAAGAGCAATGGATATTTCCTTTGTGGGAGAAAATGATAGATTTGTGGTCATCTATTTGGATGACATCACAGTATATTCAAAATCTGATGAAGATCACTTGAAACATCTAAAGCAAGTTTTTGACAAATGCAGAAAGTTTGGTTTTTCCTTAAACCCAAAAAAGTCATCTTTTGTTGTCCAAGAAGGTAAGTTGTTGGGACATATTGTAATAGAAAGTGGCATCTGTATTGATCCAGGAAGAGTAGAAGCTATTCATAAGATTGGTTTGCCAAGTAAAAAAAGGAATTGCAATCATTTTTAGGGAAAATCAATTTTCTAAGGCGTTTTGTTCCTAACTTGCAAAGCTGAAAAACATATAAATGTGTTGCTAAAAAAAGATGCAGAATTTAAGTGGCGAGATGAAGTAAAGAATTATTTTTCAGCAATTAAGTCCACCTTGACTGAAGCTCCAGTTTTGATTAGTCCTGAATTCGAAAAGGATTTTCTAATTTTTTCATATGCTTCAGAAGAAACAATTGCAACTGTCTTATTACAGAAGAACAAGGAGGGTTTGGAGCAACCAATTTCATTTTTCAGTCGTGCTTTAAGGGATGATGAATTAAAGTACAACTTGACTGAAAAACAAGAATATGCACCAGTTAAGACTTGAACTCTTTTCGAGTTTATGTGCTACATTCAAAAATAATTTCTTTTGTGCTCAATATCACTATTAAAGACGTGTTGTTGCAGCTAGATACAAATGGAAGGAGGGGACGATGGCTGACCAAGATTATGGAATTTGATGTTGAAATCAAACCAACTAAATTGATAAAGGGTCAGGGCTTGGCTCGCTTGATGGCTGAATCTAATTGCAAGGCTTTAAATTTGAATGTAGAGGCAGTTGAAGGAGAAGATGGAGAAGATATTGCTAATTATCCTAAAACATTTAATTCAAATTGGTACAAGGATATAGTTTACTTCTTGTTAAATTTCAACTGTCCACCTGAAATGGAGAAATATATAAGAAGAGATTTTAAATTGAGAGCTATGAAGTAATGCATTTTGAAATACCATATTTACTGAAAGGATCCTATTGGAGTCGTGTTAAAATGTGTATATGAAGCAGAATCCCAGGAGATTATGAAAGAGATACATGCAAGAGTGTGTGGTGGGCATTTATATTGGAGAGCAACTGCAAACAAAATCTTAATAGCTAGCTATTACTGGCAAACTCTATTCTATGATGTCTTTTCCAAATTTAGGAGTTGTGTCGAATGTTATAAATTTGCTGGTAAACAGAAATTGCCACCATTACCTTTGATCCCTATTTCAGCAGATGTTCCTTTCCAGCAGTGGGGGCTAGACTTCATCGGTGAAATTCATCCACCTTCATCAAGACAACATAGATGGATTCTCACAGCTACAGACTATTTCACTAAATGGATTGAAGTTGTACCAACCAGGAATGCTACTGATATGGTAATTATCAAATTTATGTTGGAAAATATTATGTCAATATTTGGTTGTCCACATAAATTAGTAACTGATAATACAATGGCCTTTAAGTCTGCTAGGATGTACAAATTTTGTCAAGAATATGGGATTGAATTGAATCATTTCATGCCTTATTACCCTCAAGGTAATGGATTGACTGAGTCATACAATAAAAGTTTGGTAAGGATTATTAAGAAAATGATGCCTGAAAATAAAAGGAATTGGGACACTCAGCTAATACATGCTCTGTGGGCAGATAGAGTAAGTGGTAAAAAATAAATTGGAATGTCTCCATTTCAGCTTGTATATGGTGTTGATGTTGTAATGCCTTTGCAATTAGCTCTTCCTGTGATGAATTTCATACAAGATGAAGTTGATCATGAAAGCCCAGTCCAAAGGGGAATGCTACAGTTGATAGAGGCACACCAAATCAGAGAATCATTGCTAAAAAAAGTTCAAATGCTAGGAGAGAAGACCATGGAAAACATGGTAAGTTTCGTCAAATCTGTTTTTGATAAAAGAGAAAATCATCAGTTGTTCCAAGAGAATGATTTGGTTCTACGTTGGGAATCTAGGAGAGAAGACCATGGACAACATGGTAAGTTCCAAAATATGTGGTTTGAGCCATTTAGAATTGCTAAAGTTTTGGAAAATAATAATTTTCTGCTCAAACATCTGGATGTTGATCAGCTGATTGGAATCCTAGTCAATGGTTATTTTCTTAAAAAGTTATTTATTTAGTAATTCAGTTGAGTCACTCCATTGTAAATATCTAATGTGATGTGTCAATAAACTCGATGCCCAATGGAACTTATGTCTGTATATATGGTCAATCTTGAGTCCAATCTATCAATGGTCACTCCTAGTCTTTATTTTCAAGAAGTCTTCCAAGTTTCAAGAGTTTTTAAGGCACTGAGTCTACAGTCCTTGAAGCCTAACAGGGAGGACTTCATCCCAAATAGGAGCCACTCTTAGCACTGAAAATTTTAATGGTGTAATCGCCATTGTGTCACTGCTTTCAAATTCTTATTATGTCCTAGTCCATGTCCAAAGTACGAGTCATTTCCAATACAAGTTAAAAAAAGGGTCCTAACATTAAGGTATTTTTAAGTGAATAGGTGTCATAGTGTTTTAGAGTCCTAAAATAAGTTAAAATATCTATTTTGACTTATGTTAGTTTTGAAGGTTATTCGATGTTTGGGTAATAAAGTTGCAGTCATCTAGTCTGGAATAATAGCTGCCTTTGTTGCAAATTCATTGTCAAAATAGTAATGTAGTAAAAGGCAGCTATTTCTCAGAAATGAAAGTCATATAGTCCACACAGTGAAAAGCACAACTATTTCACTGAAGATTTTGGTTATATTAGAAAAGAGGCTACAGGTAAACAGGTAATCAGTTTTTCAAAGCTGGAAAATTAAGGATTTGTGGACAGTATTGCAACCAGAGTTCTTTAAAAGCACGGTGCTTCCTGAAGAAGACAGATTGACCAACAGAGTGGTAGATCCGAAGAATAGAAACAGATAATGTTTAAAGGGAGATCGCTAGGAATTAAACTAAGGAATGAAGCAAATGAGAAGAACCCTTTGTGGAATTATCAGATGGCCATGATCCAATAGCAGATCCGAAAGGGAAGAAAACGACGGTTGAAATTAAAGCGCAGATGGAGCGACTTTGCAAATCGTAGTTTTTAAAGTTTATCATTAAGGCAATCACATGGTATATTAAGTGATTTGCGATGCGATGAGGTGAAGGCCAAGCAAGGAAGACCGTAAGATCTGGGTGTGTTGGGATCCTGTGATTTGGCAGATTCGCATACCAAGTAACAAGGCAACATCAAAACCAGTCTTTAGAGCTCTAGGACCTACCCTTCCTAGTCTCAGAGAGGGATCTTTCAATTGTTTGCAAAGATATGACTTGTTTGCTTGTAAAAGTTTGATTTTAGGCTAGTTATTAAGCATGAGTTTGTTTGATTGTTTGGTGGGACATGATGATCTAGGCAGCATAGATAGGAAAGGGAAATCTCTAAGTCATTGGGAAATGGAGTCAAATGGAATTTTTTAACAAGTTTGTAAATGAATCAAGGGTATCAAAGGGAAAATCTAACTTGTCTAGTGGATCTACAAAGTCTTTCAGGTGAAATGAAATGAACATTAAGGGTTTAGAATGAAAAGTAGAACTAAGGGCAATTAAGAATCCTTAATTATATGTACTTCTCAACAAAGGGACTTAAAACATTATCAAAACATGAAGAGGCATTCCATATACAGGGCTAACCATAAATTTTAGAAACCACACTTCAGCAAATAACAATTTCAAGACAAAATTTTCAAATGAAATCTAGGAGTCGAGGAATGCTCTATTTCATCCAAAGATTTCACTTTCAAGGATATGAAAACATAAAAGATTCACTAATAACTGCATTCATAGAAGAGGTAACTCCTAAACATCTTTGATTACAGCTATAAATACCTTCAAAACAATTATTTAAGCAATAAAAAAGGGTAGGATCAAAACAAACCTCTTTGGCAGACTGTAAACAATGGTACTTTAAAGGGAGATTTCAGAAGTAGTTTTCAAGTGGCAGCAAGTAAGAAGGGAAAACCATAAATCATTCTTGAGACCAACTGTTTGAACTATTTAAGAAGTAAACAAGCTTAAGGGTTCAAGAGAGCAATTAAGAATTCTCTAGAATGCCTCAGTAGAGGAAAACATAAAACAATGGAGAGTAAATAGGTCTAAGGTGCTTATAGGAGACATTTCTTAGCCTAAAATTTTTAATCTACTGTAGTAAGAAATGATGAAACATAATGGAAAACAGGAAAAAACATTAACAGATTAGAATACTTCACCAACAACCAAGCTCAGGGATCCAATGACAGAGCTTTCTCCATCAAAAAATAAGTCAAAACATCCATAGGTTCCAGAACAACAAATTTCTTTCAACTTCAACAGAACTATGTATTACTTCAAAGAGTCATAAAAAATGCCCCCCACTTACAATGAGTTCCAAAGCAGTATTTATGCTGCAAATTAGGAGGTGGAACTCTTTTAGGGTTCAAAATGTTATTAATGACAGAGTAAATACGTTCCTAGCCTTGAAAACCATGCAAGGCCTGAGGTAGGAACATGTGTGCAACTACTTCTCTGTTAATAACTTTGTCTTAACCGTCTAAGGAGAAAATAGGTGAAAGATTGACTTTTAAGGCTTTATCTTATCTTTACAATAACTGTCCTTACAATTTTTAATTTTTTTCTTTTGTGTGATAACTGCTGATTTGTTTTATAGATAAAGGGTAGGCCAAAGGTGTCAGTTTGATTTATCAAATGAAATAACTGCTCCCTTTTGATGTGTTCGAGGCTATCTTTAGGCCTAATTTTCCTTTATTTCATCATTAAACTGTATTTAAGGCCTTTTAGCCTTGATCTGCCTTTAATTAATTTGCTTTTATCCTGGATCCTTTATATTTCGACCTTTAGCCTTTAATCACTGATTTTAAAGGGTTAATCTTTTCAGCTTTATCCCTTTAAACTGTGTTTTAGGCCTAATTCTGCTTTTAGTCTTCATAATTCATTATGATGCCTTTTTAACACTTCTGAGACTTTATTTTAAACTTCTGTTCCTTTATTTTTAACTGTGTTTTAACCTTTAATCTTCAAACTTTGCGCTTTAATCCTTTCTCTTTAATCTTTGATCTCTTCTGATCTTCATTGGTTTATTTGATTGGATGTACTGGTCTACTGCGCTGGAGGGTTTAGTATAACAGTCAGTGATTATGAATCATTGACCAAACTTTAATAATAAACTCTGAAAATTCTCGTTCCTTCGTTATTTCGCCCTGAGGATTGTCATCTGGGTTTTGCCACTGTTTCCTTCGCTGTGGAGGGTCTTTTAACACCTTAGCCGCCATTAAAAAACTTGCAACACAAACAAATTATTAAATAAACCCTGGATTTTTGTGGTTGACTTCTTATAGAGGCGTGAGGAGTGGTTGTGGAGTGATTGCAGAGAAGGATAATGCACAGAGGAGAGGTTTCCATAAGTGGAACCAACATAAATTTTGCATATGGGCGTGAATTGGAGGTTGGGCGGTTTTGTGGGAAAACCGGCAGTGGTTTTCGTGTTGACAATCAGCGGTAAGTGGTAAAGGCCCAAACGGACGCGATACCATTCATCGATTGTCACGTGCCCCGTGCAATACTACCCATTTCACGTGAAAATGTGTCATTAAATCCCTGTCGGCAAATGCGTGCGAAATGGAGCATGAACCGTCGGATTTGGGGGAGCCAGATCCACGGTGGAGGTGAAGCGCGAAGAAGGAAGCTGCGTGGCAGAGGGGAATAGTGGAGGCCAGGTGGCAGGACAGGATTGGACGAGAGGAGGAAAGTGGAAGGTGGGCCTGACGGATGCGTCAGCTATTTTGTCATGGAGCGGGTTGATCTGATTTGGCAGGGTTGAATGATGGTCGTTGGATCAATAGAGATCAACGGTCAAGATCTATTGCGGGGGGACCGGTGGGTACGTGCTAGTGTCTTGGCCTATGCCTCCGCAGTAAATCTTGGCCATAGATCTGAGATCTCCCGCGTTCAATCTGGTCAACTACGGGGGCACCAAAGGGTTGACATGCAGAGTGAGAAGTGCCCCCCCCTGGGGTGGAGGAATGGTGACGAGGCATGACAACTGTTAGATCAGCAAGATCTACGGTGGAGATCAACCAAGGGGAGAACATAGTGCGGATAAATGAGAAACCAAGGAAGGGGCTAAAGGAAGGGGAGAGGTGTAGTCCCGTGGAGAATAGAATAGGACAAAGGGTTAGGAGGCATTTTGGGGGCTTTGCGAAGGATCTCAGGCTCTCGGTCTTATGAAGAAAAGGAGCGGAAGGCTTAAGCCCTAAGGGGCTTAAGGCCTGTTTTTAATATAAAAGAGCGGAATAAGGCCTAAAGGAGGGTTTTAAACCTATTTAGGGGTTCTGATAGGCTAGAAAAATCATTTTAAACCAAATAAAAGGGTTCTATAAGGTTTAGAGGATTTTTAGGGAAAATGAAGGAATTAATGAAGGGAAAATGAGCTTTATAGAGGGAAAGGGGACTGATAAAAATAGGGGCAAGAGTGATAAAATGGGGGGATGAAATGGAGGAAAAAATGGTGATAATAGCTTGAAACAAGCTTTCTTTTGAAACAACAGGGTGATCTTTTAGAAGGCATAGATGAAGATTTTGGTGAACTGATAGATTTAGGATGATGAAGGCAGTGAGATTTCTAGAACTCATAATGCTTCTTTGAAATATTATTTTTAGAAATCTGATATTTTTAACTTAGTCATCTTTTGATAAAGTCAAAATTATGGATGACTAATAGGGCGCAAATCAATTGTGGAGATTAAAGAGCAGATGAAGCGATTTTGCAAATCGCAGTTTTTAAAGTTTATCGTTAAAGCAATCACATGGTATGTTAGGTGATTTGCGATGCGATGAGGCGAGGGGAACGTGTTAGCATAGCGCACTAGCGCAATTTCGCGCATCGTATAGTTTACAATTTAGCTGTTATCAGTGTAAATTTAAACTTGCAGGCAGTCGATGTGCGATTGCTTCTAATTGGTCAACATGTTGTGAGGCCCTAGAACCACAATTCCGCGTGTATGCATATTGTTGGGAGAAATTGCAGTTTTGTTTAAAGTTCTACTAAACGTTGTTGATTTCACACATATGTTTGTTTATAAAATTTCAAATGCATGATCTGTGATCGGTCCCAATTCTCTGCCACGTCACCTCCGCTCTCATCGCACATCGCACTTCACCATTTTCAACATTTAACTCCTGCATTTCATAATAAAACCTTCGATGCGCGATTTGCGATCGGTCCCACTCCTTCGCCACATCATCACCCCCCTCGCTTATCATTCATTCTGCTCCATATCTCCTCTATCAATTAAGCCTGTTTCAAACGGTTTCTTTGTAATTTCTCATAAAATGAACCTCCATCATTTTATCCAAAAGTTTCAGGTTTTCTGCCATTACAAAGGGTTTTCAACCAAAAAAGGGGAAAGGAACAGTGGAACAGTGGCAGAGTTTCTCTCAAACAGTTCTACCACTGCTCTCAGTACCAACACGTTTTTATCAGGCACCGGGCAACATTCAAGGAACAACCAAACACCATTTTCACTGTTGTTTGCACTTTTGAGGGAGTTGGTTTCACCAGAACGAAAGATGAGTCTCCCCATAAAACTTCCACATCATACAAACCACTTAAAATTGTTAGCCTTAATGTTTTTATTTTCATTATGTCATAGCACATTGTAATTAAGATTAAAAGATAAGCCTCATCTCTTGCACGAGATCGTAATAACTTTTGGAAACAGATTCACCTTTTTCTGTGGAAGATGACAGTATCATGTTTTGTATATATATGGAAAACTAATATGAAGTCAGGGTTGGTTGGTGGTTATAGAATTTTGACTCATATGATCTATAATTTTTTTATGAATGAAATGGAATGATATTACTAAGGACTTATTACCAATTTGCTGTGTGTATTTTCTACTTTAATTATGTTTCCATATCTCCTTTCTTCCAATTCTAGTTTGCAAATCATCATATTTTTATGTGTTTTTATTATTCTCTTAAGCATGTTATGTGTTTTATCATTTTTTGTTAGTCTCACCTAGTGAGCATTCCTGATAAAATATATGTTATAACATTGGAAGAGCATCAATTATGATAGTTATTCTTTATGATATTTCAGTGAGAATCTTGTTAGACTAGAAATAGATTTCTCTCAATGGAATATTGTCAAACTGCCACTTTTTTGAATTTCTACTAAATTTAGTAGATTTTTGTTTTGTAGACCTACTGTATCCTCTCATATTACAATTTCCTCTCCTCATAGACTACAAACTTGCACCTTGCTACCACATCAAGTTACAATACCCTCTTTAGTAGAACTGTGGATTTGACTTAAATCTCTTTTAAGTGAATCAAAGTTTATACCATCTTCCAATCCCATAAAAAAAACATTAAAATTGCCTTAGAGTTTAAGATGTGTCTGTTCAGGCGCTTGTTTTAGTCCAAGTGTTGATTCCAGCGCCAACAGACACCATGGCTAAATTGTTTTATTATAGACACACTTGGTGTAGGCTTTAACCCTATACATAACTTATCTGCAAACGAATTCTTAAAAAAATAAAATAAACAATAGCGAGAGCATAAAACATAAAACAGATATACACAGAGATTTCCCTTGGATCTCAAGCCGGGACTACCAGATTTATTTTTACTATATTCCTTTTAGTTTTACAACACACACACACACACACACATATATATATACCAAAAAAATTATAAACCCTAGATCAGAATATAACCGTAGTTCCCTTGATCGGATCTACAAATTACCAGGAGCAGAAAACCATCATGCCCAAAACCATGTGCAAACCCATGCACAGAACCATAGGCGGGTCCACCCATCTAATCATGGAAAGAATATAACACACACCCAACACTTGGTTGCATACTAGATCATATTGTACCGCAAAATTGGGTAGTGTTTTGAGAGTCTATATCTAAATGTGTATTTCCCCTTCTAAGGATTGAATTGATTTGTAATATCTTGATGTAAAAAATATTTAAGTGCATGTTTTCTCATAGTTAGATACCATGGCTAAAATATTTAAAGGTGAAAAAAAATTAATTCCCTCTAGTCAACTAATGAATTTTTATGGACAAATTAAATAAAAAAATCTTAAGCTAGAAAATTAATTAATTTTGAGTTAAAAAATAATTTGAGAGAAATTAAATTCTCTCCAAGTGGAAAAAAAAATTGAGGATAAAAAAGGAATTATTTTTTGGAGGTCGTCCACCAAGGAGAAAATGGAGTTTTAGAGAAAATTTGATCCCTTGGACCTTGGTGGTTAAGTCGAAGTGGATTTTTTGAGGATACTAGTCAAAAATATTATTTTTTGTATTAATAAAAAAATGTTTTTAACAGAAATTCGATTTTTACCTCAAAAATAAAAAATTAATGGTCAAGATCAAGTTATTTGCAAAGGAAGATTATTTTGACAAGGATCAAGCCAACTAGCTGTTATTTCCAATTGGAGGGGTTTTCTTCTCTTATTTTCTATATAAGGAAGCTATCAAGCTCCTAATTTCCATCTTTGCATGATTTAATTTGTAATGCATTTATTGAGCCTTGCTTTGCTAGAATTGTATTTCTCATAATAGAAAGACTTTAAGGTTTCAAATTCATGGTGTTATTCTATTTTCTTATTTGTGGTATGTGTTAGAAAATCGAAAAGGTGTAAAGATTTTATCTTGTTGATAATTACTTGAGATCTATTTTAGTTCTTATTATCTTTCTTATATTCTTCTTTTATCTTAGTTCATCAATCAATTACTATGTAGGGGAAAACCCAGTCAAGAACTCTTCCTTCAGTAATTCAAAATGAGATATACCAAGACCTTAGACCTAAAAATCGTCTTCTTCAACCAAATCAAATTTCCAATGAGATATAACAACCTTCAATAGTCTCTTCTTGTTCAACAACTATAGCCCAACATCAACCCAGAAATTGTGGCCCAACTTCACCAGAATTTTGTCCCAACTTCAGAATTCCGGACTCCCAACTACTACAAAATTTTTGGCCCTCCAACAACACTACATAAATTCTCATGTGTGGAATAGGAGAGAGAAAATTTTGGTTTCCATATCAAGATGTTGACCTCCTTCTTTGCTAGATTCTTCCTTCTTGTCCCTTGAATTTCACACCATTTTCTTGCCCAGAAGTTGTAGTACGAACTTGATGAGTGAGTAAGTTAAATGAGTTCAATTTTTTTCCTTTATATAGTGATTCTTCCCCTCAGTTTAGGCCGAATTTTCTAGTTTGAATTTTAATTGATGGAGGAGGCCTAATTGACCTATTTTACAATAAAATAAATTTCTTCTTTGACAAATAAATCGCAATGGTATTTTACAATATGACATGGGCAAGGATACTTGACATACATACTAGAATCCTTCAATGGAGGCTTTGGCCTAAAAACAATTGACCCAAGCATGAAACTCATTCTTTAATAATTCAATTTATTTAACAAAAAGTTTATTTTTCTTTCTTTTGACAAATACATTTCATTATGACTCAAATACAAATATGAAGACCAACACTAGTTACATTATTCAACACTCTCTCTTAATTAGGCATGTATTCATAACTACAAATATATAGAGGTACATGGAAGACCTCCAAAATGAAAACCATAGAGTTCTAGCACACTCAGTGTTGTGAACTACAAACTTGAACATGGTATTCTATCTAGGTGGGACTAAGATGGACTCAAGCTTTCAACTAGTCTAGTTACCATTAGGCTTACTTGCTAACCTATCAAGATAGGGATCTAGGTGTGTATCTAAGGTCAGAGTTACCTGAAAAATGCCACCCTCCCTATTTGGGATCTAGACATCAATACATATGCCAATTGATCTGAAAGGGGTGTACTAGTTCTATTGTGCTAAGTGTCCTTTCAGTTAAATAAACATGTAAAAATTGTCTTCATAAGTTTTCTTAAGGTATGAGAGTTTTAACCATGAAAATTAGATGAATTAGTGAACTTTAAGCATGTAAATAAGCCTTAAAAACACTGAAAAACAGTGCATAACAAAGAAAAAACATTCACACATAAGTATTACATAGTAGGCATGATAAATAAGTTCACCCCTCCTGGGCTACATCTGCTGGTCCAACTCCCAATTGCATGTCCCTCTTTGTCATTATGCTCAAAATTGTAAATTAAATATGCTTGTAGGACTCTAATGGCTATTTTATCTACACCAATGGCTCTGGAATGCTCAAATTAGTCTAGGTAGACTCTTGTTTCACCAAAATTGGTCAAAAATTGACCTCCCAATGAATTTTTCCCAATGACAGCTAGAAAAGCTCCACTTAATGTGGATATTGGCAGTTTAACTGAAGATAACTTAATATTTTACCCCAAATTTGGGGGCGTGCTCCAAAATTGGCGAGGAGATAAGGTTAGCATTTATTGTGAGTGGCGGGGTGGTCACATGCCACACTCACCAAATACTCCGCTGACGATTTGAACTCCCACTATTTGAGATTGGAACCAGAAGATATGGGTTCCATAACCCACCACATAACCATCACAATAAACATTCATTTGCATGTGATCAATCTTCGCGCTAGAATTTAGACAACCCGTTGGAACCTGGAGTGTGATGTTCTGACTTTTGCAACCATCGCATTTAACTTAAACTTTCTGCATGTGAACAGGTTCGCAACAATCCGTCGGTGTTTTGATTTAAACGTCATGGTTAACATGTGGGTTGCGGTTCCGAGCGGATGGACATATGATGGGGGGGCTAGCCCTTCAGGGTTGGCCTCCCAAGCCCTCACCGCCGAAATCATTAAAATTCAAATAAACATGGAGAAGTATAGGGGTAAGAACCATTGCGTAGGTGGATTGGTAGCATGCGGGCTTCGCGAATGGGAGGTGGGGTGGTCGACTCCACTAGACTCCATATAATTTTACACCATTGTTGTGAGGACATGTGGCGGCCTGTAGGCTTGCCACGTGTCACTCAATCATTCGCCCACCTATAAAATCATCCAATGGCTCAAATTCATCATCGTACCTTAAACAATCAAGGACCCACCATGTGCCACATGGCACCACCATATTGGCTCTGAAGAAAATGGAATACTCCCATAATATTTCACTTATTGTACCTACAAGCTGACTGGGCATCCAGTCAGCAAAATTTTGTTATTTGGAAAAATGAATAGAACACAATATCTTCCTCATACGATATCGATTTTTTGAACCGTTCACAGCTCTAGAATCGAAACAACGAGACCTTTCCGATCGCTCAGGTTCGGACCTGTTTCGAGCACTTTCATTTTTTAGCATATGACTTGATCTCCTGATCACACCTCCCCATTAGGACGCTTTTGGACCCCAAATGAATTTAATCGCCTCTTCAGAAGATGAGGGAACAACTCCCTCACCTTTTCCACTTCCATCCATCTTGCCTTACTTGGTTTGTTGCTCTTGAGCCCAATCTGAAGATAATCGACACTTCCTCTTTTAGAAGTGCATGTCCTCATGTCAAGGATGGCATCCTCCTTAAGCTCGTCTAGAAATTCTGGCGATAAATCTTCTATTTATGGTAGCTGAATGTCACTCCCTTGATCATCAATCAATGGAGGCTCATAAAAACGTAAATTCTCCACATTGACAACGGAATACATTTGCATATATGAAGGCAAGTCAAGTTGAAATGCATTATTACCAACTTGTTTTATAATCTTGAATGGACCATAATGAATAGGCTTGAGCTTTTTACCTTCTCCTTGCATCATTTCTTTGCTTATGTGCAACCATACTTCGTCTCCTTCTTGAAACTTGTGATCAACTCTGTGTTTGTCATGCCTCTCCTTGTACTTGCTTTGACTCTTCCCAAGCTGTTCTTGAATTTGATGATGAATAATTTGAATTTTCTCAATGAAATTTCGAGCCTTGTCAATATCACTATGCCCATCAATTGCAACATCCTTCTCATAGATGAAGTCTAATGGCAATTTCGAAAAAAACCCAAAGTAGGCTTCAAAAGGTGAAGTTTTGTAGAAGAGTGCTTGGCCCAGTTGTAAGCGTGCTGAATGTAATGTAGTTGTTCATCCCACAACACTGTATGCTTGCTGCAATATCCTCTCAACGGATGCACAACGGTTCTGTTCACCACCTCGGTTTGGCCATCGGTTTATGGATGAAAAGCAGAACTCTTTTTTAACTTTGTGTCCATCATCTTCCAAAGATCGGACCAAAAATTCCCAACGAATCTGGAATCCCTATCACTAACAATAGAATTTGGCAAACCAAAATGAACCCATACATGTTGAAAATAAAGTTCAGCAGTAATGATTTTCTTACATGGCATAATTATACACATTTTACTGAATCTATCCACAACTACATAAAGATAATCATGTTGTTTTCTTGACATAGGTAGACATCCAACAAAGTCCATGGAGACACTCTCCCATGGCCTTGATGGTACCGGTAGTGGCGTTTACAACCCAAGCTTCCTATTGTTAGGCTTGCTTGTTGCACACATAGAACATCCTCTTATAAAAAGTGACACACTATCTGCCATGCAAGGCCAATAACAATACCTTTGTAGATGCACCATTGTTTTTGTTACCCCAAAGTGACCAACAATAAGAGACGAATGAGCCTCTCTCATGACACTAAGTCTCTCTCCTTGTGGTATACACAACTTGCCCAAATAAAATAGAAAATTGTTATGCAAGTGATAATCATTTTCCTCAACTTGATTCCCTTCACTCAAACTAGCATACACATCTTTAAAATCAACATCAGATGCATACTGTTCTATGTAACTCTCATGTACAATAGAATCATTTTTAAGAAAATTAGAAGCACTTATAATAGACTTTGAAAGCATATCAGAAACTTTATTGAAAATACCTTTCTTGTACTTTATAACCAAGTGAAATTGTTGAAGAAATCCCATCCACCTGAAATGTCGTGATTGCTGCAATTTTGTTTGCGAATGAAAGTACTGTAGCGGTTTGTGATCGGTATGAATAATCGTCTATTTACCCATAAAGTAGTGTTTCCACTTCTTGATGCTTTGTACCAGTGCATACAACTCTTTTTCATATGTTGGATAATTTATTACAACATCATTGAATGTTTCAAAATGAAAAGCGATAGGCTTACCATGCTGCAAAAGTACTACGCCCATGGCATAATCACTAGCATCGGTCTGTATCTCGAATGGATGTCTCAAATATGGTAATGCAAGAACCGGAGCTGAACTGATCTTGTCCTTTAAAGCTTCAAAATCTTGCTGCTGTTTGCCTCCCCATTGGAAGCCTTTCTTCACACTTGTCACTGCATGCATAGGAGATGCTATGGCAGAAAAGTTAGCAATAAACTTTCTCCAATACTGAGCTGCGCCTAAAAAAATTCTTACCTCTGTTACTGATTTGGGAGTGGGCCAATTCACAATGGCTTCCACTTTAGAAGGATGAATTCTCAATGCACCTCCTCCTACAATGTGCCCCAAATAAACCAAAGAAGTTTTTCAAATTCACACTTAGACATCTTAAGAAATAATTTCTCTTTCTTCAAAACATCAAGTACTTTCTTTACATGCAAGACATGCTCTTCTCTTGTTTTGCTGAAAATGAGTATATCATCTAAATACACAATCACAAAGTCATTAAGAAATGGACGCAAAACATTATCCTTCACACGCATGAAAGTTGTTGGTGCATTACACAAACCAAATGGCATAGCCAACCACTCAAAGAGTCCTCGTTTAGTTTTGAATGCAGTTTTCCATATGTCGCTTTTTGCAATTCTTACTTGATGATATCCAATTCTTAAATCTAACTTAGTGAAATAATTTGCTTCTTCCAACTAATCTAACAAATCATCTATCCTTTGGAGTGGGTATCGATTTTTTACCGTTATCTTATTTAAAGCTTTGAAATCGACACACATGCACCAAGTCCCATATTTCTTCGGAATCAGGACTACAGATGAACTGCATGGAAAAGTGCTTGGCCTTATGAGTCCCTTGTCCAAAAATTCCTTGATTTTCCTCTTTATTTCAGCATTCTCCATTATCGACATGCGATACATGTCGATGTTTGGAAGAGGACAATCTTGTTGAAACTAAATCTCATGTTGAATCTTCCTTTTAGGAGGAAAACCTGTTGGCTCCTAAAACATCTCATGATGTGCATCGACTACATCATATAAATCTGATTTCAACTGAGGATCAAAATTTTCAAACGAATCATGATTAACACCAGCTTTAGGCTTAATCATTAGAATAAAAAAATTCTTACTTGGATTCACCAGCCTTTTTACCTTTCCAGCATTTACCATTGCAATATTCGTCTTCTTACAATGTGATCTAACAATATACTCCTTGCCATCTTTGAATAAATGGTATTTGTTCTCATGGCGATGGAAAATAGCTTTCCTGTCATACAAGTAAGGAATACCCAACATAACACCTATAATATCAAGCGGAACCACATCTAATTCAACCATGTCAACAAGATGTGCAGTTATTGCAAAGCACAATATGCACGTCTTTGAAACCTGTAAATTTGCATCCTTACAAATCCATGTAAGTGGATGTGTTTTTGGATGTGGAATGGTCTCAAGATTAAGTTTCTTGACCAAGTCTTCAAATATTAAATTCACTTGTGAACCATTGTCAAACAGTGTATCAATCTTGGTATGTTTGGATATGACCCTTAGATGAAACAGTTCAATTCTCTCTTCTTCATTTGGAGCTTCTATGTGACAGTTTGAAGTACTAGTACTGGGTATTGTTTCAGTTTCTTTCCCCTTCATGTTCTTTAATCCCATGGCTGTAATTTTAGTTTCATCACCTGAATCTTCTCCTAAGTCAGGTTGAGTTGTCGCTGCAGTTTTCTGCTTCCCTTTGTTATTGTTAAATTTGGGTCTCTTTTCAGGATGTAGTTTCCAACAATTTTTCTCTTCATGGCCTTCTCTTGAACAATGTTTACAAACCACTTTCTCTCCCTATTTCTTGACAGATGCATTATTTTTTCCTTTTCATTTTGAGGTCTTCTCTTTATTTTTCCCCTTAAAATTCTTGTTTATACCCTCTTCAAGAGTATTTTTCCCTCTAGCTTCTAAATGTGTAGCTTGAACACATACCTCATCTAGGCTTGTAGGATTAAACATGAGGATAGTATGTCTAAGGTAGATATGTAAGACCCCTATGTACTTAAGCAAAGTATCTTGACTTTTCAAATCTGCCCCTAATAAGAGAGCTCTTCTCCTAAATTCGTGGGTGTAGTCTTGTACATTTTTTCCTTTCAATTGTCTAAAATTTTACATGTCATTATGGATTTATGCATGTGAGTTAATGGATAAAACTGTTGTTTTATTGCAATAATGAAATCAATCCATGATAGAATAGTATTACCATGTTTTTTTTATATCCTCCTTTGTCTTGGCTTCCCACCAAACAAGAGCTGCACCTTCCATCCTCAATGAAGCTAGGTGGATTTTGGTGTCATCATCATGAAGGTTCTGAATTCTCAAATAAACCTCCAATTGCCTAATCCAATTATCAAGATTTTCTACATTGACTTCACC
Organism: Pinus albicaulis; assembly: GCA_034641835.2. Taxonomy (NCBI): domain Eukaryota; kingdom Viridiplantae; phylum Streptophyta; class Pinopsida; order Pinales; family Pinaceae; genus Pinus; species Pinus albicaulis. Next base: position 1,462,522,133 of record CM076582.1, read on the forward strand.
ATTAAACATTGGCAATTCAAACATAACATCAAGTTTTAGAAAATTACTTTTACCAGTGTTCTTTGACTTATGTGACTGGTGTACTGAAGATGCAGTAGAGGATGATGATGATGAGGGTGAAGATGGTGACTTTTCATTGCCTCCATTTCCTCCATTGTCCTTCTTTGATTTGTCTTCATCATTGTGACCTCTTGATAATCCCTGGCCTTCCTTGTGAAGTTTGGATCCTTCTCCTTCTAGTCTTTCATTCCTTTCTTGATAAAGGACTCTCACCATTTTAGTCATGTCAAGGAATGCTTTCCTGAACACTCTTTCTTTCTCTTTGGGATCCACCTCTTCATGGGTTTCTTCTTCTCCTAGAGGCATGCTTGATGCTGCTTCTGCTTCTCTTAGAGGCGAACTAGGTGGTAAAGAATGTGGTAATCTTGCCTTCCTTTGTTGTGGCCCACTTTGAGAATATCTGGCTTCCACCAATTTGCCTTCTCCTCTCTTAAGCTTGAGCTTAGTAAGCATGAAAACCCTTGCAAACAGTTAACAAATCCTTGCATATAAAAAACACCAGAGATAAAACTCTGGCTCCGATACCAACTTGATCTGAAAGGAGTGTATTATTTATGCTATGCTAAGTGTCCTTTCAGTTAAATAAACATGTACAAATCGTATTCATAAGTTTTCTTAAGGTATGAGAGTTTTAACCAGGAAAATTAGATGAATTAGTAACTTTAAGCATGTAAATAAGCCTTAAAAACACTGAACAACAATGCATAACAAAGAAAAACATTCACACATAAGTTTTACACAATAGGAATGATGAAGCAGTTCACCCCTCCTGGGCTACATCTGTCGGTCCAGCTCCCAATGCCATGTCCCTCTTTGTCATTATGCTCAAAATTGTAAATTACATATGTTTGCAGGCCTTTAAAGGTTGTTTTCTCTACACCAATGGCTCCAGAATGCTCAAATTAGTCTAGGTATACTCTTGTTTCATCAAAATTGGTCAAAAATTGACCTCCCAATGAATTTTTCCCAATGACAGCTAGAAAAGCTCCACTAAATGTGGAGACTGGCAATTTAACTACAGATAAATTAATATTTTATCCCAAATTTGGGGGCACGCTCCAAAACTGGCGGGCAGATAAGGTTAGCATTTATTGTGAGTGGTAGGGTGGTCACATGCCACCCTCGCCGAATACTCCGCTGACGGTTTTAACTCCCATCGTTTGAGATTGGAATTGGGAGTTATGGGTTCCATAACTCGCCACATAACCATCGCAATAAAAATTCCTCCGCATGTGATAAATCTTCGCGCCAGAAGTTAGACAACCCGTTGGAACCTAGAGTGCGATGTTCCGACTTTTGCAACCGTCACATTTAACTTAAACTTTCTGCATGTGAACAGGTTCGCAGCAATCCACCAGCGTTTTGATTTAAACGTCGTGGTTAATGTGTGGGCCGCGGTTCTGGGCGGATGGACATATGATAGGGGGGTTGGCCCTTCGGGGCTAGCCTCCCAAGCCCTCATCGCCGAAATCATTAAACTTCAAATAAACGTGGAGAAGTATAGGGGTAAGAACCATTGCGTAGGTGGATTGGTAGCATGCGGGCTTGGCGGATAGGAGGTCGACTCCCCCGCACTCCATATAATTTTACACCATTATTGTGAGGACACGTGGTGGCCTGCGAGCTTTCCATGTGTCACTCAATCATTCACCCACCTATAAACTCATCCAACGACTCAGATTCATCACCGTATCTTAAAAAATCAATGACCCACCATGTGCCACATGGTGCCACCATATTGGCTCTGAAGAAAATGGAATATTCCCAGAATATTTCGCTGACTGTACCTGCAATATGACGGGGTAGCAAGTCACCAAAATTTTGTTGTTTGGAAAAACGAACAGAATGCGATATCTTCCTCATACGACATTGGTTTTTCGAACTTTTCACTGCGTCAGAATCGCAACGATGAGACCTTTCTGGTCGCTCAGGTTCGGACCTATTTCGAGCACTTTCATTTTTTAGTATATTACTTGATCTCTTGATCACCAACCATATGTCCTCTATGTTAGTGCAAGGAATCACTCCTTGACTGCAAAGGAGTAAGCCTTACACATCATATTTCTTTTCAAATTTAAAGGCTTTGAGTGTTGGGATAACTTCTTAAAGAGTCTGAAATGATTTTTATTCTATAAGACTTTCATGCATTTGGAAAGTTGTAGAAAGTATAAATCGTATGGGTAAATTGGTAGTATAGAGGAGAAGATTGTAACAAATGAAAGATGAGATATAGCTCGTACTCAATCTAAGAAATATGCATATCCTAAATCAGTCACATGGCTACAAGAGTGGCCTTTACACAAACTCTATTTTATGTAAAGGAAACAACATTTAGAAATCAGATTAGATGCATAAAGTGTTTCATAAATCTTTCATGAAACCTTCACTAACATTCTCTACAAAACATATATATTATTTGCAGGAAACTAAAAAACAGATAATTAACTATTGGATCCTATAACATTTCTCTTACTCACACCTTACTAGTTGTTGCAACTCATAAATCAGAAGAATAAAACAATGAGAGAAACACACCATACATTAGATAGTCCTTGAATCACAAAATCCTTATTTATTATGATAAGTATTTAGGTCGACCAAAATCCAACCCTGAAATGGTATTTACAAATGATAATTATAGAGAGATAGGCACCAACTCCATCTCTCCTAAAAAGAAGGAACCACTCTTCCTCACATTACATAGGTGTTATAGGACATTAAAGATATATCTTATCGAAATCTAACTAACAGGACAAATGTAGATAAGAGAATAGAAGACAGTTTGGACTGTGCTGCTAAGTGTGCTGACATGCTGCCCCTTTTTATGCTGATTTGTCTCTTCATGACCTTGATTCTTTAATAACCATGTGTCTTAATTAAATGTGACATTCAAAAACCTCATAACCACTTATAAACCATCACTTGACATATCCATATCGTTATGAGTCCTTATCATTCCTGAACTTGCTCGGAAACTCTATTGAAAGTTGTCAAAAATCATTTAAAACAGGCGCTACCCAAAATTCCGATAAAAACCTGTAACTGTGCAAAAACTGTAATGCTACCGAAATTTCTAGTAGCACTCTGTTTCTTTTTAAAAAATGCACAACAAATACTTGAAAATCCTATGTAGAATTATGCATTCTAAAACTTGAACTGATGTTTAAAAATGTACTTAGTAATAAAAAAGGTACTTTATTAGGAAATCCTTTTAACATAGTTACCGATGAAATAGGTAACTGAACTGGTACCTACTTTTTTGAGGTAGCAAAAAAATCACCCGATTTTAAAAAGTGGTGATGTAGAATCACCCCGTTTATTTTTTGGGCATATTTTTGACAGTTTAATTTTTTTATTTATGAAGTATGAAGAATTGTTTTAAAATGTTAGTGATTTTCATGCTAATTTTGAAAAGTGTTGATGCATCATCAACCATTTTTTTAGAGTGGTGATTTTCATGCTAATTTTGAAAAGTGTTGTTGCAACATCAACCATTTTTTTCTAGAGTGGTAATTTTCATGTTGGTAATAAAACATAAAAATAAAATAAGAAAAACATGACAAAAAAACTCAAATATAAAAAAAATAAAAAAATAATAAAAATGTAAAAAAAAAAACAAAATTAACTTGTAAAAAAAAAAAATTTAAACAAAAATAAATAAATAAAACAAAAAAACAAAAAAATTCGAAAATTAAATTAAAAAATGGGGAAAAAATTCAAAAAAACACATAGTTTAAAGAAAAAAAAAAACAAAAACTGAACAAAAAAAAATAAAAAAAACCATTAAAATTTTTTTTACTAATTAATTAATTATATATATATATATATATATATATATATATATATATATATATATATATATATATATATATATATATATAATTTAAAAAAAATACAAAAATTAAAATAAAAAAAATTAATAAGAAAATAAAAATAAAAAATTGTAAAATAATAAAACATTTAAAAAAAAATTAAAAATTAAAAAGAAAATTAAAATAGAAATTTTAAAATAAAAAATTAAGATTAAAAAAAAAGAGAAAAAACATTTTCAAATAATTAAAAAAAAAACAAAAATCTAACTGTTTTTAAAACTTAAAACCATTTTAAAAAATTTTGAATGAAAAGAAAAAAAATAAAAAAAATTAAAAAAAAAACACACATTTTTCAAATTAAAATTTAAAAAATTTAATAAATAATTAAAAAAAAAACCTGAAAATATTAAATTTAGTAATAATAAAAAAAATTAAAAATTAGAATAAAATATTAAATTAAATTGAAAAAAAAAATATAAAATATAATAAATAATAAAAAAATTAACAAAACTATTAAAACAAAAAAATTATTAAAATTTCATAAATAAATAAATTGAATTAAAAAATATATATTTAATTACGCCGCCCATGTGGCGGCGGGAGGTCGATTCTCGGAATAGACCTGGGGAGGTCGATTCTCGGAATAGACCTGGGGAGGTTGATTCTCGGAATTGACCTAGGTCTCGATTCTCGGAATCGTTTTGGGGAGGTCGATTATGGGAATCGACATGGGGAGGTCGATTCTGGGAATCGACCTGGGGAGGTCGATTCCGAGAATCGACCTCGGGAGTTGGATTCTGGGAATCGACTTGGGGAGGTGGACTATGGGAATTAACTTGGGGAGGTGGATTCCAAGAATAATCCTGGGGATGTCGATTCCCAGAATCGACCTGAGGAGGTCGATTCTCGGAATCGACCTTGGAAGGTCGATTCCGGGAATCGACCTGGGGAGGTCGATTCTGGGAATCGACCTGGGGAGGTCGATTCCCGGGATCGACCTTGGGAGGGCGATTCCGGAATCGACCTGGGGAGGGCGATTCCTGGAATCGACCTGGGGAGGTCGATTCAGGTCGATTCCCGGAATCGACCTGGGGAGGTCGATTCCCAGAATCGACTTGGGAAGGTCGATTCCAGGAATCGATCTCCTGCCCAGGTGGCAGCGGGGGCCGGCCATTGGGCGACGGGGAGGCTGCAAGAAGCCCTCGCCTGCCTAGCGGTCGACCCCCGTCGCAACCTGGGCGGCACAATTAAATAATTTGTTTTTAATTCGATTTATTTATTTATTTTCTTGTTAAATTTTTTTTTTTTTTTTTTAATATTCCTTTTCAATTTTTATGGTTATTTATTATATTTCATATTTGTTTTTTAATTTAATTTTATTAAATTTAATATTAATTTTTGAATTTAATTTAATAAAATTTAATATATATATATATATATATATATATATTTATTTAATTTATTTATTTAAATTTTTTTTAATTACTTAAAATTTAGTATTTTTTATTTAAATTAATTTTATTTTTTTTAAATTAATTTGTTTTAATTTTTTTCCTTTCACTTGATATTTTTTTTTTTATTTGTTTCCATTTTCCATTTTTATATATCTTTTTAATTTTCATTTTAAAAGTGTTTTTTTTTTTTTAATTTTATTTTAAATTTTAAAATTTATTTATTTATTTAAATTTATTTTTTTAGATTAATATATATATATATATATATATATATTTAATAAGATGTAGAATATATATTTTTTAATTTAGTTTAATATATGATGATGATGGTGGTGATGGTGGTTAACGTCCACTGAGACCAATGTTTGGTATATCGGACCTAAAGAAAAGAGTTATTTAGTTGGATTTAAGATTTTATTCGTATGCTCAAAAAGCTTGGAGAGAAGCCTCCCGAGCTCACTATAATTTTGACATCTTAAAAGTCTAGGAAGGTCAGTATTGCAACAAAGATTATGAAATTGAGCTCTAATGTGGTTGTACGCCGGGCACTCTAAGAGGAAGTGATTTTCATCCTCGATGTTCATATTCTCACAGAGATGGCAGATCATTTCCATCCATGGTGTTTTAGGAACTGTCCACTATAGAACTCCTTTTTATAATTTAAATTTAATTTATTTTTTTAAATTTATTTGTTTTTTTAATAATTTTTTTAGTTTAATATTTTTTATTTTATTTTACTTTTTCATTTTTAATTTTTAAATATTTTTAATTTTTTAATTTTTAATTTTAATATATGTATATTTTTTAATTTTTAATTTTTCAATTTATTAAAATTTAACATATATATTTTTTTAAATTTAATTTTTTATTTTCGAATTTAAATTCTTTAGTTTTTAATTTAATAAAAATTTAATTTTAATTTTTTAAATTTAATTTGTATATTTTAATTTTATTTTTGCTTTTTAAATTTATTTGTTTTTTTAATTTAATATTTTTATTTTGCTTTTGTTTTTTTTATTTTTAACTTTTAATATATTTTTAAATTTTAATTTTTAAAATGCTTTTTATTTATTTTTTTATTAATTTTTTCTCTTAATTTTTTTTTAAATTTTAAATTAAAAAAAATGTAATGAATTTTTTTTTTCAATTATTTTAAAATGGTTGTTTTTTTTGTTTTTTGTTTTTTTTTTAATATAAATTTTATTATTCTAAAATTGTTGTTTCACACTTTCCGTTTTCAGGGTGCTTTTTGCACACAAAAAAATTGTTTTTGCGTCTATTTTTAAAAATGTTGAAAATTTACCCCGAAAAAAGACAGGTTATTCCACAATACAAATTTTCGTTTTCGGGGTGTTTTTTGGACAACAAAAATACTAGATTTTTCTTCCATTTTTAAAAAATGTTGAAAAATTACCTTGAAAAAAAAAAGTTATTCCATAATACAACTTTTCGTTTTCGACTTGTTTTTTCATGGTTTTTTGATGTTTTTTTGTTAGAGTTCCCGTTTTGAGGTAATAGTTCCCGTTTGAGAGGTAACTATGTTTTTTACCTCTCTTCCATATGGGTTGCAACTTCTGCAAGCTTGTCCAAGTCTATTTGTTTGTCAACAACTAATTTGGACCTTGTGGTCCTAGTGGATGTCTTTTTGGCAATGGTATTTTTCTCTTCTGCACCCTTTTGATTTTTTCTTCTTTTGAGGAATTTGTTTTCTGGACTATAGGGGCTTTACCCTTATCTTTCTTTTTATACTAACTAGAATATGAAATTGAAGGAGTTACAGTCTGTAACCCTTCAGGTTGCCTCTCTATATCTATGGATTCTATCAGCAAACTTGGATTATGCAGGGCTTTATATTTGAGCCTAAACTTGTTGTTGTCTATTGTGTGTCTTTTCCTGCCACCAGCAACTAGTTTTTCATCCTTTTTCCTTCTCTTGCTTCTAATATCATACCCTGCATGTTGTAGGAGCTCCTCATTAGACTTAGTGGGATGACATTACTTCTGAATATTTTGTTGAATGTATGATTGAAACTTCTGGTAGCACCTGTGCTTTGGATTTTTCTGCAGTTACATACTTTACTTCCGTGCTCTAGTATAAACCTTGGGAAAATGAGAAATGGGAGGCATCATATTCATTGATTTGGGCTTGCTAGTTGATAAGCATTCTCCTTTATCCAACTTATTTTCAACCTTGGTTGAAGGAGCCTTTTCTTTTTTTCCTTTAGCCTTTTCTTGGATGTTCTCCTTCTTAGCCTTTCTGTTAGTCTTCTTACCAACTGATGAAGTAGTTGGCTTCTGATTTTTCCCTTTCTGCTTGGCAGGCTAAGGATGTTGCTGTGAGGCTGGAGATAGCTGAGCTAGAATATCTGGTGTAGGTGTAGGTTGGCATGCCCTGTAAAACATAAAATGTTCCCATGACTGGTTTCTCTTCCTAAGTTCTCCCTCAACCAATAATTTAATAAGAGCTTGATGATATAAGCTATACTCTGATACAGATGTATGTGTTTGTATCCTAGCTGACATATTTGTCAAGATCTTCAGCAGAAATAATGGTAGGGTTGAGGGTCTTCATACCTGCAATATGAAACAAAAATCTCATATAATAAAGAAAAACAACATTATACCTCCTCTCACAGGTAAGGTCAATTTTGATGAGCTTGACAATCTGAGCCCATTCATTCTTGAGGTAACTACTGGGAATTCCTTTAGCCCAATTAGGGTCTCTATGTCCATATTTAATGAAACTGTTGAGGTCTCCTCCAGTGATGAATTGGCCTTTAAACCATTTTCTTCTTCCCATGGAAGGTTGAAAGCTTCAACAATAGACTCTGTTGATACCTCCAATCTGAGGCCATATACATTTGCTTCTTTCCCATCAAAAGAAAGTGAAAATTCCTTCGCTACTCTTAAATGAGAGCTTCCTAGTCTTGAACACAATGGATACCACCCTTCTTGAACAAAGAACCTCCTCACATTCAGATTAACATCAACTAGATCAGCTCCTTGGGGTTCAATGCATTTTAGTTTTCCTCCTTTCTTAGTCATCTTCAGTAATAAAGAAGGTTGTCTGCTGAAATCTAATAGGTGTCAAAATTATGGGAGCTCACCTAACAGTTGTTGTTGTGTCTTTAATACAATTTGTTTGAAATATGGGTCTCCTTCCTCAAGTTTCTCACTGGAGCTACTCATTCACCAACAGTTAAACTCGAAACTAATGGTTTTCACTTTCTCTCGGTGGTTTAAAAAGATATGTTGGTTCACCTTCCATGCATGAGATTTTTCATAATGGGAAATATCTTAGACCGTAGAATACACCTTATGGTAGGCGTGATTAACTTCAGTTGGTTGCGGTGTTTTAGATGATATGCTACAGGTGGCTGGATATGAACGGAGTTGGAGATGGCAGTCACCTCCAGCATATGCTTATGACAGGCCTAAAATTCTGGCAGCATTCATGCATGATCAATCCAAACAGTCATCACATTAAAACTGCAAATCTACCTTAACACTTAATACATACCTCGACATGTGGATGTAATGACTCAGCTGACAGACATGAAAAAAATGGTTGGCTTTAACAACTATGGATTTACACCTAGCTTGCTCCACGTATAACCATGACTCAACTTAAGATCAATCAATGTAAATCTTTCCTATCATGTGACCTAACTCATGATAAAAATTTTAAAACATAGTTGATAATGGGAACACGTGGCTTAACACAAAAGCAGATGCACTTTTTTTTTTTAAAATAGGGGAGGTTACTAGAATTTCCGGTAGCATCGGGTTAAAAGAAAAATAGACATAAAACAGAATTAAAATAGATTGTCTAAAAAGGATAAAACAAACACTACCAAAACTTATGGTAGCGTTCTAATTTATTTTGAAATTTACAAATTTTTATCCTAAAAACAAAAAATTTAAAACACACCCATGACTAAGCATAAAACTGTGATAACACTCCCAAGCATCCATCATTAGATGCTTTAAGTATCCATATCAAACTAGATATATCCATTTGTCCAAGCATGCTTCCAGAGTGTTCAACCTTCTTATGGAGAGGTTTACATGTACAAACACAACCCTAATCAATAATAAACTTTCAAATATACATGCAAGTAAATACAAACATTCAGGGTCTTTATTCATTTAGATGTTGCCTAAGTTGTCCACTCTGGAATTTGTTGGAAGCTTTCTTCTTATTTCATTTCTTTAGCAACACCAAATACATCTTCAATTCTTTTGTTTGCAACTTCATGAACATTTATCTATAATATATTCATGTCATAATATGCCCTCCCTCTCAACTTGGGGAGATATACTCTTTCTTTTATCTAGGCTCCCTCTCAACTTAGAGAGATCAACAATTTCCTTCTTTTATAATATCGGAGAACCTTTTATGGCTCTACTTCTTCTTATGAAATCAACTTCACGATAACTTCCTTCTCCATGCTTACCAATATTATCAAGTCAACTTTACTTATGAACATATTCAATATGTTGATGATTGTGTACCTGCACAACTTAAATAGCAAGTACAACCAAAAACAAATATATGAAAGCATGAAGTTAGTTATGTCAAATTATTTTCAAAACATTCATAGTTTAGACATTAAATACCTAAACCTAGTTAGTTTCATAATTAACAAAGGTTACACGCTAGGATTTGTCATAAACCCTAGACTCCATTTTCAAGGCATAAAGCCTTAAATAACAAATCAAATGATAATCCAATCACAGTATTATACATTTACGATTTCAATAATATACTCTATGACATATTCTACTAGGGTTTGTTCCAAACAATAGATTTTCATCATTAAAACATATCAATAATATCATCAAGTCATAAAATATAAATTTCTACTAAGGTTTTGTTACAAACCCTAGAATTCACAAACTAAAACATGAGTATCAACAATCATACTCGCATATACATGACTAGGATTTCATAATCATGCACTAGCATATCACAACAATATCTACTAGGTAAACCCAAGACACAAACATCAATACATTAAAGTTAGTTATACAACAATTTTGATCAAGCTAGGGTTTTGGTCAAACAAACAAACATATACCTAGGGATTAATTCCTAGGATATTTCTATAGATATTTCATAGGTTTAGTTCATAAGCCCTAAATTACCAAACCCTAAAGATCTAGGGTTTCAATACATGACTTAGATATTAACAGCAAACCCTAAAGGGCTATGGTTTCTATCATAACAATACCAAAACATCAGAAGAATAGGAATTCTATATTTCATTAACCCTAAGTAGACTATGGTTTCACAATATTAACATACCCTTAACAATAAGAGGCTAGGGTTTTATAGTGAATCCTAAGAGTTAGGGTCACACAAGAATGATCAAATAATATCATGAGGGTAGATTTGTAATGCCCCTTCTTAATAAATTTTTCCAAAGGAAGAACTACAATTTTTTAATTTTGAAGGCAACACAATTTTTGACACCAACTTGGGAAAAGTGGGTCGAAATATTTGAGTTGGTAGAATGTAGGGACCACTCCCACATGAAATACACACCCCTTGGAAGAGAAATTTATTTAAGGAAGCAAGTATAAATAAGAGGAGGATGGCCTCTATTGGACCCTTTTGCTAACTTAACATTTACCATTGTTGCTCTAGATATTTAGTTGAGTCACAAGTAATGTTTAGCACTAGAGTTTTCCAAGGAGAAAACTCAAACTTTCTTCGGTGGAACTTGAGTGCCACCCTAGGGAGGTCACACCAACATTTCATGGAGGCTTGGGGAAGCATATAACAAGGGGTACAAGTCACTTTGCCTCGGGTTGGATGCAGGCCAAAGAGACACACATTCTTGTGAGAGATCATTATGGGGACAAAAGCCTTGAGCCTTTGCTGGTCATTCCCTTGATCACTTGTAGTGGAAATTTCAGAGGAATTACAAGCTGAAAGCATGTACCTTTCCCAGATCGAAATTCCCTTACATAGGTCTGCACAGTAGCTGACATGGGCTGCGCAGTTCATGGTGGAGGAAATTGTGGGAATAGCTAGGGGAAGGATTTGGAGTAGAAAGGAGTTGGGGGTGCTAGTAGGTTTTTGGAGGGATATTTATCACTAATTTGGAGTGGAAGCAGAGACAAAATACCTGCAAGCTGTAATTGTCTGGCAGTGGAGGTGTGCCTAACATTTGGGGGTGATTTTGGAGCATCAAACTAGAACAAACCCTTTCTGGGTTTTCGGTGGAGAGACGAGGTTTTTCTGGTATAATTTTCTGGGTAGTTTCATAGGCTCAAACAAGGGTTCCATTTAATCAACAATGCATAAATTATAGGGCCAGCGTAGTACTTTCTGGAAGAGTCAATTTCCTTACATCATGGAAACATTTTCTCACCTAGGATTGTCTAGCTTTCCTTGGCAAGCCCAGGTGCGCACTTTCTTGCATTGTGATCCTTATATATATATATATATATGTGTGTGTGTGTGTGTGTGTGTGTGTGTGTGTGTGTGTGTGTGTGTGTATATATATATATATATAATAGAATGGCTGATTTTGGAACAATTTTGGTGTAATTTATATTTGTTTAATCATTAGTTGAATTTTCCTTTTTGCACATGTGTTTTTGCTTAATATCACTGTTAAGTTTCCTTCTTGGAAGATTACAGTTGTATCATAACATGTTCCTGGCCACTGTGGGGAACAAGAGTAGGCGATGCCACCAAGATACTAATGAGTGGTTTTCCAGAGGGGTCATGGAAGAGGAAAGGGTAGAGGTACAGAGGGAGCACCAGACCCATTTCTCATATGGAGGCAGAAAGCATCTGGGGTCGCACGGATAACCAAGAGGACAATGAGAAACCCAACCACGTAGGCCAAAACCAAAGTTTAGAAGAGTTGATAAGGACAAACCAACAAATTTTGAGGCAAAGGGCAGCTCATGATGGATATGATGCAACAAGTGATGGGCCTGTAGGTGAATGTGAGACCAGAGGGAGAGCCCCAAGGTGATGGGTATTTTAGAGCCAGGGGAGGAAATCATACATTTCAACCCCCACACACCCCTCTACATGGTCAAGCAAGTTGTCCCACCATGCCTCATTTTGTCGACGATCCAAAGCATGAGAGGGAGCCAAAACCAGTTGCAGATTTAGTCCACTTCGATATATTAGGCATTAATGAGCACGAGGGACTATATGTCAAGATTAAGAGGGTGATTCCCTTTGGGGAGTATATTCACCTCAAGGAGAGGCATAAAACTGGGGTCGAGACTCACTATATAGGGGGTCAGTCTAGCTAGGAGGTACAAATGATATTCGGGAAGGTTAAACTCCTGAAATTTGATGGGTCGACTAAGAGTTCAACCATGGCATGGGTTAAAAATCTAGACGCATACTTCCACCTGAACCCATGTGTGAGAGATAAACTATCCATTTGCTACTCTACATATGGAGGGTGATGCACAAGAGTGGTGGTACCACAGGCTGATAACATTGGGGCACATTCACATCACCTATTACACCGAGTTCACCAAGAGATTGTTTGAGAGGTTTGAGAGGAAGGACCTTGAGCTAAATTTCATGGATTTGACCCACTTGAGACAACTAGGCAGCGCATAGGTCTACATTTAGAATTTTAGAGGTTGGCCATGATGGTGTATAATATATGAGAGGCCCAATTGATTATGTTGTTTGTGTAGGGGCTTGCTGAGCCATTACATGGGTGGGTGAGGGCCTACAAGCCCACACCTTTATTGGACATTATCTCCGGGACCAGGGACATGATTGAATTAGTTCCCAAGACCCGAGCCCTAGTACCCACTAGACCCATTTCCCTACAAGGGAACCAGGACACTTAACCATCTCAAAAGGATGGAGGACATGGCTAATTAAATGAGGAGACTAGGAGGGATCTCAGGAGGAGGAAGTTATGCTTCACATTCCAAGAGCCTTGGGAACCCAGGCACAAATGCACCAAGGGAAAGGGCCATTACATTGATGTGTATTCAGACAGTGAGCCAGATGAGGAGGTTGAGCTTGGTGCAGATTAGGGAGATGAGGGGGCACAATAATCAGGGGGAGCGCCACCACCGCACCGTGGAGGAGGGACATTCGCTCCATCTAGGGGAGTTCTTGCTTCACTTCGAGGAGTTTCGAAGTATATGACACTGAGGATTAGAGGGATTGTACAGGGGAAGATGGTGTCATTTCTAGTAGACATTTGGGCCACCCAAAACTTTATGGATGCCTAGATGGTGGAGCAGAGGGGAATCTACATAGAGACATTTGAGGGGTTCTCGGTGTTGGTACCAGGAGAGTGAACAATGCAGTGCACACATTACATTACTAGATTGATTTTGATGATGGGGAACTAATTCGTCACTCATAATTTATTTTTGGTTGATGTTCCAAACACCAACATGGTTTTGGGTGTCCAACGGTTGTACTCATTGGGGAGGGTCACCCGTGATTGGCAGAAGCCCATAGTGCTGAGGGGAATGCACTCCTACCACCCCAGATAGTCTCTACTCATTATATGGAGGTATATTTGGGGCATGGGGACATAGAGTGGGAAATGGAGCTTAGGATGTTAGAGACGAGGACTCAAACACGACCTATGCACCCTAAAATTTTGCATTTGATGGAGAGGCACTAGGGGCTTTTGGGGATATTACCCCATGTAGATCGCCAAACAGGGGACTTGAGCATACTATTAAGTTGGAGGAGGGGCTGAACGTAGTCATTACCAGTCCCCATAGGAACCCTAAAGCCTATTGGGATGCGGTTGAGAGGGCGATAACATATTTTTTGAGATTGGGGCATATCCAACCTAGTTCGAGTTCCTTTGCTTCTTCCCTAGTGTTGGTGAAGAAGAAGGATGTGATTCTCTGCATGTGTATCAACTACAGGGACCTCAACAAGAAGAAAATAAAGAACATATACCCTATCTCTAAAATTTATGAGTTAAAGGATGTGCTTAGAGGAACGAGATACTTCTCTAAGATAGATCTATAGTCAGGGTATCACCAAACCTGGGTGAGGGAGCAAGACATCTACAAGACTCACTTTCACTATCACTATGGACACTTCGAGTTTTTGGTGATGCCCTTTAGGCTAACCAATGCTCCAACTACATTTCAGACATGTATGAACAATGTGTTCCGTGGGAAGTTGCGATGTTTTATCCTTTTATTCTTTGACAACATTCTGATCTATAGCTGGACTTGGGAGGAGCACCTCCATCACTTGGAGGAAATACTGTGAATACTTAAGGAGTAATAGATGTATGCAAAGGTTTCCAAATGTCAGTTTGGATTGTCTAGGATGTTTTACCTAGGGCACGTGATAGGAGAGGATGGAGTGAAGGTACATCAAGAGAAGATTAGAGCCATCCTGGATTAGCCTATGCCTAAGAACGTGACTAAGTTGAGGGGATTCTTGGGAATTTTCGCTTACTACAAGAGGTTTGTGAGCGGAATCTTATAACTTGAAGCACCCCTCATGGCTTTGAAAAATAAGGGGGCCTTTGAGGGGATGCAGGTAGCATAGGAGGCATTTGAGCGCCTCAAGAAGGTCATGAGCAGTTGTCTCATTTTGGATTTTCTAGATTTCACATTAACATTTGTGATGGAGTGTGATGCCTCTGGTGAAGGATTTTGAGTCATGTTGATGTAGGGGGGCCACCCTATTGCATTTGAGAGTAGGAAACTGCTGCCCTATGAGTGGTTATACTCAATTAATTACAAAGATATGTTGTCCATGATGCATGTACTGGCCAAGTTCAAGCAATATTTGGTGGGAAACCGGTTCAAGGTGAAGACTGCTATGGGCCATGATGCATTCATTAGCCAAGTTCAAGCAGTATTTGGTGGGCAAACGGTTCAAGGTGAAGACTGATCACAACAGTATTTTATTTTTCCTAGAGCACTAGACATTATAGGAGAGGCAACAAAAGTGGGTGAGTAAAATATAGGCCTAAAATTTTGAGATTGAGTACATCAAGGGAAAGTAGAACGTAGTAGCATATGCCCTTTCCCAAAGGCCTGCGATATTATCTCTAATGGACATCACTCAGGATTGGAAGGTTCAACCCTTGGTTGAGTATTCCAAGGATAGACAGGCTTGCAAGATACTGGATGGAACATATGGTGATTAAAATTTCAGAGTCATGGATTATGTGATATATTATAAGGATAGGATCTACCTGCTTTCAGGATCTTATCTTAGGGAGAATATTATGTAGGAAACTCATGACTCCCCTCTAGCAGGGTACCCCATATTCCTTAAGACATACATTGCCATTAGGGAGCATTTTTCATGGAGGGGTCTCAAGGGAGACGTATTGAGACATGTGTAGGAGTGCGTAGTATGGTAGAGGAATAAGGGGGAGCTATCAGACCCAACAGAGCTACTTCAATTGCTCCCTATCCTAGAGCAGAAATGGGAGAGTGTATCCATGGAATTCATCACGGGGCTCCCAGTTGCATAGGGACGAGATTGTCTTTATGTTGTGGTAGATAGATTCACCAATTTTGCTCATTGCTTCACCATCCCTTTGAGGTATTTTTCCTCTCATGCAGTAGATCTTTTATTTATAGAGGTATTCCAAGTACATGGTCTTCCAAAGACCATATTCAGTGATCGAGACAACATATTTATGGGGGATTTTTGGTAGGATTTTTTCCGATAGGTGGGGACAAAGCTTACTCCGAGCACTAGTTATCACCCTCAGATGGACGAGAAGACCAAGATTGTGAACAAGTGGCTAAATGGGTGCTTGCGTAACTATGTGACTGGGAAAAAAAGGGTGTGGGTGAAGTGGATTCATCTAGGAAAATTATGCTACAACACTACCTACCATATGTTGATTGGTATGTCTCCTTTCCGAGCTCTTTATGGATACGATGCACTTTCTTTATCTGGAATGATTTTTGGAGATAACAGTGCCCTGGGGAAAAGGAGTGGGTCCAAGAGAGCCAAGAGACCCTTAGGGCTCTCAAGGAAAACTTACAGGTGGCACAGAACCAACATAAACTGTATGTTGATAGGCATAGGGTGGAGAGGTAGTTTGAGGTGGGGGATATGGTTTACTTACATCTCGATTCTTCAACCTTACTGACAATCATCACTGAAGAAAAAGAGGGTCGAGAAGCTCAAGCCTCGCTTCTACGGGCCATACAAGGTGGTCATAAGAGTTGGGGAGGTATCATATGATCTGGAGTTACTCCCAGAGAGTCGAATCCACAATGTGTTCCTTGTATCATGCCTAAAAAAGGCTTTAGTATAACATAAACCACTGAATTTCCTCCTTTGGAGGATGAGTGGCACTTAGTACTAGAGGATGGGCACTTGGTACTAACACCAAAAGCCATCTTAGAGACACGAGAGAGGAATCTGAGGAGCAGAGTCATCGGGAAGTACTCAGTTACATAGAAAGACTTGTCGGTTGAGGATTCCACGTGGGAGAGTGAACATATCTTGAAACATATATCATTGTAGTTTCTTGAGGAAAAAAAAAATTTTGGGAGGGGAGGACTGTAATGTCCCTTCTCAATCATTTCTTCCAAAGGAAGAACTACAATTTTGCAATTATGAAGGCAACACAATTTTGGACTCCAACATAGGAAAAGTGGGTCGAAATATTTGAGTTGGTGGAATGTGGGGACCACTCCCACATGAAATATGCACCCCGTGGAATAGAAAAATATTTTAAGGGAAAGTCAAAATATTTGGTGGAGGGACCCACATGGGGGAAGGAAGGAATAAAGTACAAATAAGAGGAATATGCTAACTATTGGAACCTTTTGTTAACTTAACATTTACCATTGTTTCTCTAGTTGTTCAGTTGAGTCACAAGTGTTGTTTAGCACCAGAGTTTTCCAAGGAGACAACCCACCCTTTCTTCAGTGGACCTTGAGTGCCACCATAGGGAGCTCACACCAAAATTTCATGGAGACTTGGGGTAGCAGATAATAGGGGGTACGAGTCACTTTTACTCAAGTTGGATGTGGGATAGAGAGACACGTTGTCTTGTGAGATAGAATTCCAGGGACATAAGCCTTGAGCCTTTGTTGGTCATTCCCTTGATCACTTAGAGTGGAAATTCCATAGGATTTATAGGATGAAAGAGTGTACATTGTCGAGGCCAAAATTCCCTTACAGATATCTGCATAGTAGCTGACCTGGGCTACATAGTTCATGGTGGAGGAAATTATGGGAATAGCCAAGGGAAGTATTTTGGAGTAGAATGGATATGGGGGTGCTAGTAGGTTGTTGGAGAGAGATTTATCACTAGTTCGGAGGGGCTGCAGAGACATAATTAATACATGCCATATTTTTCTAGTAGTGGAGATGTGCTAAGCATTTGGGGGTGATTTTGGAGCGACAAAGCTAGATCAAACTCTTTCTATATTTTTCTGGGTTTTTGGTGGAGTGCCCAAGGTTAATTTGGTATAACTTTTCTGGGTAGTTTCAGAGGCTCAAACATGGGTTGCATTTAGCCATCAATGCAAAAATTCCAGGGTCAACGCAATAATTTCTGGAGGAGTGAATTTCCTTACATTCTGACAACATTTTCTCACTTGAGATTTTATAGCTTTCCTTGGCAAGCCCAGGTGCACATGTTCCTGCATTGCACTAACTTATGGGTGTTTAATGGTTTACTGAATTTTCCTATTTGCACATGTGATTTTTCTTAATATCACTGTCAATTTTCCTTCTTGGAATATTACAATATTCAATATAACGATTAAGCACCCTAACAAGAATCTTTGTGATTCAAAACCTTAGACATAACGATGTCAGTAATGTAAAGAAAATTTCAAAAACAAGAATAATCACACCTTTTACATGAAGATAACTTTATAACAAAGAAATAAGTCAAAGGAAAATGATACAAGAATAAGAAGCATATGTAGGATAGGACTTAGTAGTATAAGTCCCGAACTTCTGATTCCTCAGTATTATTCTTCTTTGGTGGTGCTTCATCGACAATATTTTCTTGATCCCTATCTCTCTTCTTATTCTTGGATTCTCAGGACACTGGCTTTTATAATGATCCATCTTATGGAAATTATAGCATTCAATTCTTGATAGGGCAACTTTCTTATTTGGTCCTTTGAACTTCCTGAAGGTTCCCTTCTTGTGATGAGCAGAATAAAAATTACATATGCTTTTTTCTTCATCCTCTTTCTTGTTTTTTACTAACAATACTCTAGCTTCTTCTTGACTGCACACATTCCACATTTTCTCAAATATTGGTGTATCCTTCCAACTGTTAAGTCCTTATGCAAAGGCACTCCAATATTTTGGTAGTCCTAGAAGAGAAATAATTACGAGCTCCTTTTTTGGGACAACTTCATCTATTTCTTGGAGTTCATCTTTGATTCTAGATATCCTTTTAAAGGAGGATGACACAATGTCATCTTTTGTCATCTTAATAGTCCTTAATTCATTCTTGAGACTTTCTATTTGACCAATGTTCATGATTATGAACATTTTGGAAAGAGTCTCATACATTTCTTGAGCGGAATATATGTTGGATATGTATGGGATTAGGTTGTCCTTAACTCCATCCACTATTAGGCACATAGCCAATATTTCTGTTACTCTGAACTTTTTTTTCTCTGCTTCACTTGATTCGTCCGTGGACTTCTTGATTTTTCCTTGAACAAGATTCAAAAATTTATTCTTTTCGAGAATAAGATCTATCCTCTTTTTCCAGGATCTGTAGCTAGAGTCTACTTCTAAATTTTTCTCTCCCTTCATTGAATTTTTCATATTGATATCTTCTATTCCTTGTGACTTGACCTTGAAACTCCTTATTCTCCTTTCACTAGATATTCAGGTTTGCCTTTTTCTTCCCTCTTCCACTTAGCTCCGATACCATGTTAGAAAATAAAAAAGGAAAAAATATATTCTCTTGTTGATAATTACCTGTGATTTCTTTGAGTTCTTATTATATTTCTTATATTATTCTTTTATCTTAGTTCATCAAGAAATTACCAAAACCAAAACATGAACATGAAGGAAACTAAATGTAGGTACTCAATCAGGGCTAAACTCCCTATGTATGGGAAAACCCAATCAAGAACTCTTCCTTCAGTAATTTAAAATGAGATATACCAAGACCTTAGACCTAGAAAAATTCCTCCTCCACTAAGTCAACTTTCCAGTGAGATACAACAACCTTCAGTAGTCTGTTTCGGGGATTTAACACCCTAGAGGTTGGTTGGGATTCAACCTCCACAGAGCAGGGGCGTACTACTTAACAGAGACTCACACGATCATGCACATTCATAAAAACGAAATCGAGTAGAATGAGAGGTTTACCCGTTGGTCCTACGTTTGAAGTAGATCCACGTGGAGTTCAAACTCACTGCAACCGTCCTTCCTCCTTCACCTGAAATACAAGAAGAAACCAGCACAAAGGACAAGTTGTACAGTATATTTCTACTCTATATGTTAGTGAGATTCATATAAAATATTAAATAAATCATCATGAATGCTTGTATAACTAATATTCTTCATACATTAAAGCATACACTAACACGTTTATTTCGGGAACAGCATGATACTTCTGTATTATAAAAATAGTACGTACAAAAGTAAGTGGAGAGATCACCTGATCCTTCCAAGGCCTTCGCAGACCGTCGTCCGGATCCGTCCAGCCCTTGCCTCGCTAAGACTCCTTCCCAATGAGTGCATACGAGATAACATATAAAGGGATGTGTATCTCAAGGAAACAAGGGTTTCCTGAAATGAACTGGGAAAGTGCAGGAGGCACGGGGAATCAGACTTGAATAGGGAACCAACAGAGTATAATAATAATAATTCTCTCACTCCCTTAGGCCATACATATGAGGTCTTTTATAGTCCCTCCAAGTAGTTTCAGCAGTTGGAAACAGTTGGCCACGGGCTGGGGTGGTTGAACTACCTGAGTAACCATCAACCCAGCGCGAAATTAGGGATTTTTATATATTTTTAATCATTAAAATGGCATACGCGGAAAAGTCTAGATGTACTCGCGTATACACGCGGAAAAACACGGGCATAGTCGCGTATGGAGGATTTTCCACTGTTTTTAAGTGAATTTGTCCAAGTCTGTAGGAATGGGTGCCCATAAAGCCATGAAGCGATCATGAATCAAGTCAAGGTGAGAAATGATGCTATAACAGATGCCCCCTAATATATGAGGTCAGAAGGGGTACATGATGGCCGAAATGTATTATGCACATAGAAAGAACTTCGCAAGGACAAGAGAGGACTTCACCAGATTTCAGCCTGCCAAAAGCCAATGAAAGAAACCAGAGAGTCAACTCATGCTGAGGCGGGCATACCCATGCTCAGTCAAAAATACATCATATATATAGAAAGTACTGAATAGATCCAACATGTATACAAGTATAACTGAACTGAAAGTACATAGTGAATCATCTGAGCAGGGCCCGGAAATACAAGTCTGTATCAATGTCCAAGTATCACATATAGGAAGCTGATCAAAGATAGTGCAACTGGATGTCTGACCAAGTAACTGAATCTCCAAGTACCGGATCATAAGAGGCGGATCAAACGGTACAATCACGCAACTCGGGGATCAACATATAAGATGCTGCTGTGCTGAACTGCAACATATAAGGGTGGACGACAACACTGGAAGAAACTGAGAGAACTGTCAACAGTGAACCGAAAAATGCTGATGCAACCCGAGGTCTTCACCGATCTCAACGGCACAATTCTACACACTGGGAATAAATGAGCTGAAGTCGACCATGTGAGAAATCGTTGGATTACCGGGCAATGATGTTTCCCGTTAACCAACGCGAGACAACCCACCGATAATGATAATGAGTGTCAAGGTGCCCCAGTACAATCGGACAAGTGTGAATGAATGAGTTGAAGTCGAACACTTGAAAGAATCTACCAATCAGGAGGCAATGATGAATCCCCACTGTCGATAGCGAAGAGTCTGCCACTGATGACTGCAAACCCTAAGGTATTGACAAAAAGACTCTAGACCTTATTCCCAGAGCAATGAGTCGGAGTCGATGGGAAAAGATCTGCTGGAAGGAAGGCATTAAGGCATCCCACATCAGTCCAGCGCGAGTGTAACCCGCAGGCCAAGATTTGGAAGGAATCGGACAAAGTAGAGTGACGGAACCAAAACCGAAGTACATTTCCGACATGCACAAGATGAAGCTAGTGCACGGAAGAAACCCTCTGAACCAACCAATAATGAAAGCTGACACAGAGGCGAGAAATCCACCGATAGGGTCAAATGGAAATCAAGGTATTGCACGAATCCCAAGTGTGATAATGTGTGCTGACGTCGAACACAGGGGAAACCACTCAGTCAAAGACCCATGATGATGATCAAATGCTGAGCACGAGGTCACCTATCAATGATGAAAATAGGCCCAAGGTGCGGCTCTAAGCTTGCTCTCAGAGCAATGTGTCGTAGTCGATAAGAGACAAACCCGCCGGCAAGAAGTCAATGGAGACCTTCTCAAACCAGCACGAGCAGAAGATCAAAACATCTGATGTGATAGAACATGATACTGACAAGACCGGGAAGGCCGACTAAATAATGAGTCAAGAGACACCGCAGAATGGCCGACTCAGGCTGGACTTCCCTTGAACAAAAGCACGACTCTGTGATGACCATGGCAGTAAAAAGTGACACTGTATAAGTCTGTCTTGCAGGAGGCAAAACAAACTCTCCATATGATTGGAAGAGATAACCAGCCGGGGGAGAACTGACAAGTGAAACATGGTAAAGGCTGAACCTAGGTCAAACTAGAACCATCCCAAATGAAGGAAATATATATAAGTATATGTGCTTTGTTCAAGAGCGACAAACTGACTCTGTACTGCCATCAAAATAACGAAGATACATCCCGTTCCCGCTCTTTTTGTTATATTTGATTTTTTTGTCTTTTTCATAATAAGCCTGAAAAGGAATAAAAGAATGCTATGGTACAATGGATAGAACGAGTATCAAGAAAGCAGATGCACTAGTTCCTGGGATTGGAACAATCCTATGCTCAATGCAAGGTGGCGAAAACTGGTCAGTGATACTCAGAGGAACGTTCCATCCATGGGTACAAAGGTGTCAAGTCGTGATAGCTAAGTGCATGCAATGGTTAACTTGTACGGAAAGTCAAGGTCAAAAGTTGGCTTAAACATCGAGTCCAAATGAAGCCGGCTAAAGGCCAGGATAAACAAGTAGCCAATATGCAATGCAGTAATACAACTTAACGACACCAGGGAGCCTCTAGGGTATAAGCCAGAAAAATGATAAGTGATGAAGAAGAAGAATGAAGCTTCAACACAAAAGACATGGCAGGACTAAAGAGGACTCCCGGGCCTACATAAAAAGCAGCATGGGCAACAAGTGATAGCGAGGAACTAACTAGGAAGCCCATGTAAAGGAAGGCTCTACCATCAAGTCATGATTTAAAAATCGGCGAGTGAAATAGGTATAATGCTCATGACCTGATGGGATCGACCCTAAGGCAAGTGATCAGTATGGAGGCTAGAATGCAAGATGCAACGGAAAGTGATTCCCTAACCTATATGCCAGTGAAGATCATATACCTGCCGTGACGAGTCTGAAAACATGGGTCAAAAACCGGGAAAAGTCTCGAAATCGTCAAAATGTACCTGAAACATACCAAACTAGGCACTTCCAAGCAATCAAGTTATACAGCATAAGATGGATCGAAAAAATAAGCATAAGGAAATTTTTGCAAAAATTTTCAATTTTTTAGCCATAAATACACAAATTACCTCTCAATTGGTTCATTATTGCATAGCTGATTTGGAAAAAGAGCTCTGGAGCTAAAAACTTGTTTCGTCAAATCAGGAACAACCGACCGTCGGAATTCAGCGAAACTTCGGGTAGGCTCCTTATTCATCCTGTTTAATCATTTTGTCCGTTTAAAAATTAAAATTAAGTGAATTTTTGCCTAGAAACCCTTCTTAAAAAATGCGTATCTGCGCATACGCGGGTTCAATGAAGTGAAGCCGTGTATACACGCGACTGTGCACAGGAAAAGTCGCGTATGCGCAGGTCCATAACTCAAAAAGAAGTTTCTAATGCAAATTTTAATGAAATTTTTCAGGATGACTATCTCTTGGAGGGAACGTGAGCACAGCGCAATAGACCAAGAGGTCATGCAGGATCGCGCGGCACAAAATGTCCTCCGAAACTGTGGATTATTCAAATTTTTCAAAATGCCCAATATGAAAAGTAATGTAAGATTGCTTGAAATGCTTGTAAATTATTGGGAACCGGATCAGGATTGCTTCATCATTGATCAAATGCCACTACGCATAGAAGTGGAAGATATATACTTCATCACTGGACTCTCCAGGAGGGGAGACCCAGTGGATCTGCACGGAAAGCCCTTGGGAGGGTTGACCGTGGAGGACTATGTCCAAATCTATTGCGTAGATAATTCCAAGAAAGTTGGCACACAGATTGCAATCAGAGATATCAGGGACTTGCACATAAAGATCCTCCTATTCACAATCGGCAGAGTGGCAGGATCTGCCTCACTGCATCAGGCGTCCAGGACGCACATGAGCATAGCTGTAGAGTGCTTAATTCATGTGTATGATTGGTGCACTGCCCTACTACAGAACATGAAACAACAACTGACGTCCATTCGCCAAACAAGAACAAAACACTTTGGCTATGGAACCATTTTGACTACATTCTTCTTCGAGAGAGTTCCAGCTTTGAGACCCAACATCAACCCAAAAATTTTGGCCCCAAGCTCACCAGAATTTCGACCCATCCTCATAATTTTGGCCTCCTAGAAACTGCATAATTTTTGGCCCTCTAACAACACTCCAAAATTTCACACATGTGGAATATGTAGAAATTATATAAAAACATGTATATCAATGGATTCGATCTGATCAAGCAATGTACTAGAGCTAGATATTGAATCCTTCTACAAATCAATTGTGGAAAATAAACACGATCGCCAATCACAAGAAGTGCAGAAAGAAACAAATGAAACCACAACACAGATATTTTCTCGGGGAAAGCTTACTCCTCAAAACCCCTCTATATTATATTGTATATTCACCATGGAATAATGAGACAATTACAATGCACTCTTCTCACAAGAGTCTCCTGCACTCTCACAACTCTCTCACACTGACCCAGACAAAATCAACCAACACTTATCCAATTCTCAACCTCTAATCAACTTGCCTTTCTTACGCAATTCATGTGGAATGCAATCCTTATCCTTTAGGAATTTCAACCTTCCAAAATTGCGCAAGGATCATGGGCAATCCAATGGATGTCTCGTTGCATGCGGGCAACCTACTAATCAAAAAATTGATAATTAACATCCCTTTAATCTTTTTCTCAACTGGGTCTCCACTGGAACTGACATGCATGTAGCTATTAATATTAAATCATCAATTGCATGGAAGATCATTGATCGTGAATTAAATAAGATTTAATTCACTTGATCTCTCACTAGTGCAACAAATAGTTACAACTATTTCAACTGACTTTAACTCACCTAACTGAGTTAAATGATTACTCATGCATTAAACTAATGCACCAACTTCAATTCAAATTCCATAAATAATAGAATCAATCTGCATGCCTCACCAACCACCCTCAACTCAAAATACATGAGCTAACTGAGTTTATCACACTCAGTTAACTATTACAAGTGATTATGAGATAAGATTATATTTTATTGTCCAATTTAATTAAGGAATAATTAAATTAGACACTGCACCAATTTATTTAATTGAACTGGCCTTCACACTAATGTATCGCTAGGACCTGTGGTCCCACACTATTGTGTGTGCTACAATTTCTTATTGACCTTCAACACTCCCTCTCAACAAGAAATGGATTATCTTCCACCCTTGGCGAGCGCCTTTGTCAGAATATCTACATCCTGATCTTCCATGGGAATGTACTGAAATAACATAATGCATCTCTAAAAAAAATCTCTGAGATGGTGGTACCATATGTCTATGTGCTTGGACCTATCATGGAATACCAGATTAACCGAGAGTTTAATGCAACTCTGGTTATCACAATGTATCATCGTCAGATCCATCTGAGAACCAAACAAACCAACCAGGATCTTTCTCATCTAGATGGCCTCACATGTAGCCTCACTTGCTGCCATGTACTCTACCTCGGTTAAAATGAGTGCCATAGATTGTTTCTTCCTGCTGTACCAAGAAATTTTTGTCGATCATACACTGAAGATCCTTCTTGATGTTCTCTTTCTATCTGATGGACTGCCTGCCCAATCTGAATCCGTGAAGCCTTGAATTTTCACTCCTTATGTCCTTATGTACCATAATCCATACTCTGTAGTGCCCCTGAGATATCTCAAGACATGCTTCCCTGCCTTCCAAAAGAGCTTGGTCGTCTTAACCATAGCTTGACTCAGCTGGTTAAATGCGTAGCAAATTTCTGGTCTAGTGTTCACCAAGTACACCAGTGAATCCACTAGCTGCCTATAGACAATATCATCCACTACTTCTCCTAAAGTAGCATCCTCTTTCCTCCAATTTCCTAGAATATGAGTCTCCATGGGTTTAAATCTCTCCATGTGAAACTTACCCAGAATCTCTTTGGAATACTTGCCTTAAGAAAAAAATAGCTCACCATCTCGCTGCCATATTTCCAAACCAAGGAAATAGTGAAGGAGCCCCATGTCCTTCATTTAGAACTCCCTCGCAAGATCCTCCTTGCAAGAAGTTATCAACTTCTCATCACCTGTCAAAATTAGAACATCAACATAAAGTAAGATAATCAAGGGCTTACCATAAACCACAATCTGGTATAGGTTTGCATCCGCTTCACTTTTGGTGAAGCCCAACCTAGTGAAATAGCTGTCAATCTTAGTGTACCAAGCACGAGGTGCTTGCTTCATTCCATATAGTTCTCTCTTGAATCGATGCACATGCGACTCACTGTCTAAAATCTCAAAACCTTCTGGCTTCTCTATGTACGCTTCTTCCTTAATAAATCCATTGAGAAACAAAGTTTTCACATCCATCTGATGAATGTGCCAGCCCATCTGCACTGAGAGTGGAAGGATAGATCTAATGGAAGAGTACATCACAACTGGTGTAAAAGTATCCTCATAGTCAGTCCCCTCAACTTGTGAGAGTCTTCAGGCCACAAATCTGGCCTTGTACTTCTCCACACTCGCATCCACTGCTTACTTCACCTTATAGATCCATCTAGATCCAACCACTGATTTTCCGACCGGTCTTAGGACAACTTAACATGCACTGTTCTTGACGATGGATTCATACTCCTCTACCATAGCGTCAACCCAAATTTTTTGTTGAAATTCTTCCTCAAAAGAAGATGGTTCTATCACAATACACTTGCTCATAAGAGCCGTGCATCCAGTAAACCTGTCTGGAGACTATCTTTGTCTATGCAGTGAAATAGGCGCTCCTACATTCTTTGCCGCATCAAGTCTCAATTTATCAACTTCCATGGTGTGCCTTGTACCATTTTTGGTGGATGGCTCTGCATGAGTGTTTTCTGCCACTCCATGATCCTCCTCATGTGGTTGCTTCACATCTTGAGGTTCATTATTAGGAACCAAGAGTTCCTCCTCTGCATGCAAATCCAACTCCCTCTCAAGGGACAATCGCATGGCTTTCTCCTCATCAACTTTTATATCTCGTCTCACAATAGTCATTCTTATGTTTCGCAAATGCACTCGATAGTTGTGGGGAGTATCAGTGTACCCCATAAATATCCCAATCTCAGTTATTGGTCTGAGATTATTCTTGGAATATTTGGTCACATGCACATAAAAAGATGAGCCAAAAATCTTAAAATATGAAACATAAGGTTTCTTACCAGTGAAAGCCTCCTATGGTGTACTCATGCCAAGTATCCGATGAGGACTATGGTTTTGCACAAATACTGATGTGTTTCATGCCTCTGCCCACAAATGCAACGATAGGCCCTGATCATGAAACATCGCTCGTGTTGCACCCATAATTGTTCTACTCTTTCTTTCTGCGACCCCTTTTTGTTGTGGGTTATAAGGCGCAAAAAAATCTCTCCAAAATTCCTTCTTTGCTATAGAAGTTATTGAATTCATTGGAGATGTACTCACCACCATTGTCAATCCTAACAACCTTCAAATGCTTCCCCGTGTCTTTCTCCACCAGTGATTTGAACTAAAGAAAATTTTAGAACATCTGATCTTTCTTCTGCATGAGGTAGATCCAATAATTTCTAGAAAAATCATCAACAAAGATCACATAGTACTTATTATTTGTTGTCGAAGACATAGAGAATGGTCCACACATATCTTAGTGAACTCTCTCAAGGATTTCCGAAGCTCAGTTCTCCTTCTCATGAAAAGTGGCCTTTGCATACTTCCCCAGAGTACATCCCTTGCATGTGTCTAACTGTGCAAGGGTAACCTTGGGAATACTCATAGAAATCTATTGCATGACCTTCAAGGCTCCGTGGTGTAGATGCCCCAATCTCCTGTGCCATAACTCACCCTCATCCCGACTCACCACTTTTTCTGCCTTACCTATCAATGTTGTGCAACCGTCCACATCAAGTTTACATAGATTCTTCACACGAATCCCAATCTTCTTGCCTTGTCCAATTGCTTTGTGTCAAAAGAAATATTTTCCTTCATTGAAAACAACATCATAACCTCTATCCTCCAATGTTGCGTCTGAAACTAATTTTTTCTTTAATCCTGGTACATGCATTACATATTTTAATAAGAAGGGTTTACCTAACTATCTATGGAAGGTAACTGTACCAATCCCAGTAGCATTGTACCGCCCGTCATCACTCATTTCGATATGAATCTGGAGGTCCTTCTCCTCCAAGCTACTGAAAAGTTCTTTGTCTCCCGTCATGTGAAAGGATGCACCAGTATCCAAGTACCACACCGATCCCATTGCACTTGACACCATGCATGCAATGAGCGAGAAGTCAAACTCAAATTGCGAGGCCAAAGCCTCACCAGTTGCAGATCCTAAAACCTTCTTGTTATTCTTCTTTTGTGGACAATTAGTGATATAATTTCCATGCTCATGACAGTGAAAACACTTCACTCTGACATTTTGCGCTTCTTGCCATCTTTTTCGGACCCAGATTTGGAATGAAATTTCTTTTCTTTCCCCTTCTTTGCCTTGGCAGACAAAGCGCAATATTCTTCATCATCATTCTTAGATGAAGATCCATCCCTGGTATTCCGCCTGAATTATTCTTGCACCAAATATTACCAAAGTCGTTCCCAATCTAGCAGCTTCTCCCTGCCATTGACAAAGTCCTAATAACTATGCAAACTTTTGGGAAGTCCTAGAAGAGCTAGGCTCACCAATTCATCATCCACGACAGTAATTCTGATGCTGCCAAGCTTATACAGACATTGGACAAACTTTTTTAAATATTTCAGAATGGTGTCGCCTTTCTGCATTTTGATTTTCCTGAACTTGTCCTTCAGTGCCAATTTTCTATGATCACTGCTGGTCTGAAACAGATCTGTCAAATATTTCCACATTGAATATGGTGTCGCTTTTCCATGGATACTTGAGATAATGTGGTCTCGTACTCCCTCCATTAAGATCCTCCTCACCTTTGCAACCTTATTTTTCCAAGCATCAAGATTTGTGACATCTACTACAACGGGTTTGGGAATGTCATTGTCAATGAATTATTTCAACCCATTTTCCTCTAGTACTACCTCCATCTTGTGTTTCCATGCAATATAATTGGAACTGACCTCGAGTGCATACTCCAATCTCAAGCCATTGAAAGCCATTTCGATCCTGACCTGCTTATTGCACCAAGAATAATTTTGCAAATTTGAATTCTATTCAGTCACAAACCCAACTTCTCCTCCACTATAGTGATTTCCTGTGCTCTGATACCATGTAGAAATTATACAAGCATATGTATATCAATGGATTCAATCTGATCAAGCAATTTACTAACGCTGGATACTGAATCATTCTACAAATCAATTGCGGAAAATAAACACGATCGCCAATCACAACACGTGCATAAAGAAACAAATCAAACCACAACACAGATATTTTCCTGGGGAAAGCTTATTGCTCAAAACCCCTCTATATTCTATTGCATATTCACCATGGAATCATGAAACAATTACAATGCACTTTTCTCACAAGAGTCTTTTGCACTCTCACAACTATCTCACATTGACCCAGAAAAAATCGATCAACACTTAGCCAATTATTAGCCTCTAATCAGCCTGCCTTTCTTGCGCAATTCATGTGGAATGAAATCCCTATTATTTAGGAATTTAAACCTTCCAAAACTGCGCAAGGATCATGGGCAATCCAATGGATGTCTTATTGCATGTGGGCAACCTACTAATCACACAACTTATAGTTAACATCCCTTTAACCTTTGTCTCAACAGGGTCTCCACTGGAACTGACATGCATGCAACTATTAATAGTAAATCATCAGTTGCATGGTAGATCACTGATTGTGAATTAAATAAGATTTAATTCACTTGATCTCTCACTAGTGCAACAAACAATTACAACTAGTTAAATTGACTTTAACTCACCTAACCGAGTTAACTGATTACTCATGCACCAACTGTAATTCTAACTCCATAGCTAATAGAATCACTCTGCATGCCTTACAAACCACCCTCAACTTGAAATACATGAGCTAACTGAGTTTATCACAGTCAATTAACTATTACAAGTGATTATGAGATAATATTACATTTTATTGTCCAATTTAATTAAGGGAAAATTAAATTAGACACTGCACCAATTTATTTAATTAAATTGGCCTTCACATTAACGTATCGCTAGGACCTGTGCTCCCACACTAGTGTGTGTGCTACAATTTCTTGTTGACCTTCAATATAATAGGAGAGAGAAAATTTCGGTTTCTTGATCAAGATGATGACCTCCTTCTTCGCTAGAATATTCCTTCTTGTCCCTTGAATTTCACACCCTTTTCTTGCCCAAAATTCTTAATACGAACTTGATGAGTGAGTGATTCAAATCAGGTTAAGTTGTTGCCTTTATATACTGATTCTTCCAATCAGTTTAGGCCAAATTGGTGGATGAATCCTAAATGAAATATTTTACAGTAAAATAAATGTCTTCTTTGACAAATAAATCCCAAGAAGGGCCTTTTACAATATGGCATGGGCAAGGACACTTGACATAAATCCTAGAAGCCTTCAATGGAGGCTTTGACCTAAAAAAAATTGACTCAAGCATGAAACCCATGCTTTAATAAGTCAATTTATTTAATAATAAAATATCTTTTTCTTTATTTTTGACAAAAAAATTTCATTATGACTCAAATACAAATATGAAGACCGACACTAGTTACATTCTTCAATAGTACGTGCTATTAATTTTTCATGCTCTATATTATATGCGCTTTATAATTGTTATTTCATTTGCTCCATGGTAGAACATTGGTTGGTACATGTATCTTGCCTTAGGTTTTGGGTTTAGATCTACAGATCTAAATCCATTATGATCTAAAAATTTATCTTTTAAGTTTGAATATATATCTATAGATACACTAGCCCTTGGTCTCAAAGTCCACAAACTATGGGGAAGAATCAACCGTGTTTGAATTCAGAGGTTTGATTTTGTAGGGTAATTTGTAGAAGGGTTTTGGTCGTTGATTCATTTACATACATCATTCATAAAAAAAATCTAAAAAAATATTAATCTATTTCTCTTGTGCTATAATAAAATTTATTGATATTAAGAGATAATTTATTTTTGTAAATATTGTAAATATTTTTAAATAAATTTTCTAACCCTTGTATTTTAATTCTAACACATTTTAAATTTTGTATAACATTTGAGGTTTGGGTTTTTAAGGGGACTAAGTCTTTTTGCAGGGGTGTCATGGGGTTTTTAGGGCCTTTTATACCTAGTCACAACCCCTAAGGGTTATTTTTCCCTAGGCCATGGGTCGTATGTGCCTTTTTCCCTTGCGAAAACCCTACAAGGGCCTCTTCACCAAGTCCTATTCCACTTTGAGGTTGGTCGTAAGCCTTAGGGCCTTCCCCCATCAAGATGAAACCCTAATTGGGCTTGCGACAGGCCTTGAAGGCCTCCTCCCTCCTTGTTGCAGGCCTATTACGCCATTTCTTGTTAGCGACAACCATTCTAAGGGATTCCCCTATGGGCTGAAAACCTTAGAGGGCCTATTTCCCTTAGCTGAAACCTTATTTGGTCATTTTCCAGTTTGATTCAGTCGTGTCTTGGCTTCATGTGGGATTTCACAGTCATTTTGGGCAAGTTGTGGGGTTTGGTACTAAATTTTGGAATAATTTATTTTTGGTTGCATTCCTAGGGCATCATTGGAAATTATTTATGATTGATATCTATTGTTTTGGATCATAAATTTTGAGCATATTGGGCTAACAATTTGTTTTGCAGATTAACTAGCCTCTTGGGTAAGGGTTTCAAGGGCCAAAGTTTCCAAACAAACCACAAACCAGCCATAAAATCCCTAGCTTCAGTCATAAGAGGGTTGGTCCCCTTAATTTCAAGCTGAAAAATTGTTTTGCAGGTGTTTGAACGAGCTCTAGTCCATTGGAAGGTAAACTAGCCATCAAACTAGGCCTTTAGGCCTAAGGGTTTTCCCTCTAACCTTGTCTCTTCCTCATTGTTTCATAAATAATATATGAAACATCATAATTATAGTGGCATAATTTTTGAAGTAACACTCTAAACAACCCTAAAAACACATCCATATAAGCTCATAATTAGTGCACATTTAATCTGAAGAAACAAGAAAGTCTTGTCTCATGTTTTATATGGTTTCTAGTTGATTTTGGATAGCTGATATGCATTTTCCTGAGTCTGATATATTAATTTATGAATCTGATATAAATTCTACAAAAATGAATTTTATGAGTTTTTGTGCTAAATTTTTTATCCAAACAATCCTAATACATTTAAGAAGTCATAATAAGTTTTCTTTTGAAAAGTAATATAAGTAGTTTTGCTCTAACTAATCGTTGTTGTCTTTCTGGTCACTATTTGAATTTTTGGCATAATTTTACATCTGAAGATTTACATCCAAGTGTGCTCTAATAAAAATCAGCCTCATTTGTGAAGATAATCTAATTGCACATCTCATTGTGAAGCTTGAATAATTGTAATGCTCTAAAAGATCATTGCTCATATTGTATTTGTTGCATTGTATAGTGCATTTCACTTATATAAGTCATTGTTAGTGTTGGGGTCCTGTGTTTTGATAGATTGGCTAACCAAAAGACAAGGCAAAATTAGAACCAATCTTTAGAGTTCCAGGATCTAGTCCTCCTGTTCTCAAAGAGGGATCTCTCAAATTTACTTGTTTTACAAAGATTTATATTGTTTGCTTTTAAGTATTGATTTTAGACTAGTTATTAAGTGCAGGTGTTTGTTTGGTTGGATTGGCACAACAGAACATGAAAGGTCTAGATAGTATATATAGAAAGAAGAAGTGTCAGGTTCATTGGGAAATGGAGTCAAGAAGAAGTAATAACAAGCTCATAAATGGATATGGGATATCAAAGGGCAAATCTAACTTGGCCACAGGATCCTTTAGTTTTTGTGAATAAGATGGACATTAATGATTTTGAAAAGAGAAGTTTAATTCTCAACAAAGGGAACTTAAAAACATGACTTGAACATAAAGAGGCATTTGATAGACATGGCTAACCATGAATTCTACAAACCACACTTTAAGCAAATAATGACCTCAAGACAACTTTCAAAATGAAATCTAAGATTCGGGGAACACCCTATTTCCTCAAAGACTTTATGTCAAAGGAATTTAGAAAACATGAAAGATTCACTGATAATTGCAGTCATAGAAGAGGGAACACCTAACACATCTATGATCACAACTATGAAGACCCTTAAAAAAATCATTCAAGTAGGGACAAAGGGTATGATCGAAACAGACCTCCTCGACTAACTATAAACAATGGTACTTCAAAGGGAGACTTCAAAAACAGTTTTCAAGTGGCAGCAGACAAGCAGGGAAAACCATAAATCATGCTAGAACCAACTATTTGAACTATTTGATAAATAAACAAGCATGAGGACTAAAGAGAAATATTAAAGACTCTAAAATACCTCAGCAGAAGAAAACATAAAACAGTGAAGGATAAACAGGTCTAAGGTGCTTCCAGGATTCATTTCTTAGCCTAAACTTTTCATCCTACTGTAGTAAGCATTTATGAAACATAATGAAAACATGAAAAACAACAGACAGTTCAGAATACATCACCAACAGCCAAGCTCAGGGATCCAATGATAGAGCCTTATCAAGAACAAGCATGTCACGACATCATCAAGCTTCCAAGACTTCAAATAGACTATGTATTATTTCAGAGAGTTTCAGTGTTACAACTAGTGACCAACCAACAATATCTCATCTTCTTCAGAAGTATTTATAGAATAAAAAGGAGGTGGAATGATAGAAAGAATAATTTTTCAATTAATACAAGTTTTAATGCTTCTCTGTCTTTGAGGGGCTCAATAGAGAATTTTTCTGATATTTTCTCTGTATTAATTGGTTTTCATTAAGTATTAAGCTACTTGGCAGTTTTTTTTTACTTTAAAACTCTTTAGGTAGGCTGGCAATAACTCTAGATGCCTTTAAACAAAATATCACTAACTAGGCAATAACTATGCCTTCATTTTATTTATTGAGACTGCAGGTGGCATTTTGGTAGCTGGAAAGGATAAATGGCCTCTGATGTGGCGGTGGGGGCTTCTTTTACTGATATGACTCTTTGTTTTTCCTTAAAACACTTTTAATTAGATTTTGGTCTGTGTTTAGGCTACATTAGCCTTTAATCTTCGTCTTTGAGACTTTGTTCTTTAACACTGTCTTTATCTCTTTATTTGGTGGATTAAAAACCTGATCTTCAAGCTTTGGCTTTAATCCCTTTATCGTTAATTTCTTCATTCTGATACCCTTTACTGCTTTGTTTATACAGGTGGCTTTATGCAGTTGGAGGGTCTCTGTTATACCCTGGATCGTGATCCATTTGATTTAAACTTGAATTTCAAACCTTGTAGATCTTTTATTCTTTGATTTTAAGCCACAAAATCATCATTCTGGGTCGAAAATGTCACATGACTGTGACTGTGGAAATACATAGAGCAACCACCATTAAATCCTGCAAAAAACACAACAAATTGTTAAGAAAACCTGCGGATGAAGGTTTAAATGTGCTCAAAGGTTTGTTGGAGGAGGTTTGGAGCTGTGCGAAATGGGAAAATGCAGCGATAGGAGGAAAAAACCCTGGCAGAATAGCTAACTAGGTGCAAATGGAGTTTGGGCGCGACAGCGAACAGGAGCTGTTGGATTAGAACAATCAACGATTGAGATCTTCTGATGAAATGTTTTGGGGGTACGTTAGGTGGGGTATGAAATGGGGGCGAGATTAAATCAGGATCGTCCGATCTTAGAGATTGACGACGAAGATCTTTCAATGGAGCATTTGGGAGAATAGGTGAAGGGAAAATGATCGGGGTTGGGATATAATATGATCTGTTTGATCTTAGAGATCGACGACTAAGATTAAAAGCGAAAATGAGGTTGAGGAGGGCAACAGTATGGCAGAAAACCAGCAACGGTTTTCACAAAATATTTTTGGGGGTAGGCGATATTGCCCGAAAAAACACGATTCCATACATCACATGACACCTGTCCCTCCCAATACCACCCTCTTTGCAAAATATTTTTGTGTTAAAGCTCTGGCGCAAATATTTTTCGAAATGCAACGTGAGCCATCGGATCGGAGCCACCAAATCTGAAGGTGCGGAAAATGCGTGACGGGAGGCAAGAAGCCCGGATGAGGGATGGTGGGACCAGCAGATACGCCAGCGCCTTTTTCGCGTAGTAGACAGGTTTATTGGGTTATCGGGTTTAGTCCCGATCATCCGATCTCTCGAATGGACGGTGGATATTTAAAGATGGAGCAAGTTATTGGAAAGGAAGAAAGCATGGTAAGTTGAACGGGCGGAGGGAAGGAAGGCCTGATGGCCGTTAATCTATAAAGATCAATGGTCAAGATTTGTTTTCAAATTTTATGTCGGGAATGGAAAAATAGAAGGGAAATAAGGTTTCAGAAAGGGTTTTTAGGCCCTTAAGCACTCAATTGCGGGGCTTTAGGTCATATGGAGGAAAGGGTTAAATGCAATAAGCCCTCAGGGGCTTAATGCCTTTGTAGTGCTAAAACTGATTTTTAGGCCAAAAAACGGATTTTTTAAGGCTAAGGGTGGGTTCCGATAGAGGGAAGAAAGGGTTTTTAAACCAGATAAAGGTAAGATATGAGGTTTAAAGGGGGTTTTGAGATGATTTTGGAGGTTAAATGAAGGTTAATGGAGGGATTTTATGAAGGAAATAAGGATGAAAATGGGGTTATTTATGAGTGAAAGGAGGAGTGAAAATGATGGAAAATGGACCTTTAAGCAGTATTTCTCTTGGAAAACAGCAGGTACTTTAGGACTAACAGTGAAACATCAGTGAAGATTAATTCCAAGGATAATTATCATCAGAAGAACTTCAAAAGATGATATGTTTTCAAGGGAAACTATCTCTTGAAGGCTTTGAAGACAAAGTCTAGCCACCTCTTGGTATAACAAAATTTATAGGTGGCTAAAAGTGGCTCCACTTGGGGAGGACAGCTGGTTCTTTAGGTGTCTAGAACCTCAGCTAGTGATCTCTGGCTTTTCGGTAAACCAGTGCCTTCTCCATTGGGCAGCAATTTTATTTTCCTTTAGCTGACCTTTCTTTGATTTGATGATCTCTGCAGCAATCTGAAACAATGGAATTCTATCAAAACAACACCTCTACCTACCTATTCCTAATGATCCTAACATTTTTTCTTCTTTCAGAGTGGATTTGGACTAGCAAACTCTCTTCATCAACATTTTATTCTTTTGAAAAACAGGAAACTAATATATTTCTACTCTTATTTCTCCATGGACTCAGTTTAAACAATTGAGTTCATAAATTCTCTAGCTAACTACTATCTGTCAGGATTAGACTGTCTGACAGATCTTTATTCTCTAAATTCTAAAACAGGAAATTTAAAAGCAGCCAAGCCAGGATTAAGCAGTCTGACTTGTTGCAGATCTATGGCATAAAAACAAGCTGCACATAGACTGTTATTTGCAGAAAAGTAAAACAAAATGGTGAAGGCTTAAGATCTAAAAATTAAAACATCCTTCATTATCTCTTTAGCTCTGTTTTTGAATTTGTTTGAGTTGTGTTTTCTCTCTCATCTGGTTCAAGTTTTGAGAATATTGGAACCAGTTTGTTTTTTATCTTTGGCTCAAGATTTAATCTAATTAGAGCCATTCTTATTTTGAGATTCATAGGTTCAGATATTGAATTTGTTTGAACCTTTGTTTTCTCTATCCTATTCTACCTTACTGATAAGCCAAGATTGTGTTGTTTTGGCTGATCTAATTCACTAACCTATCAGCAGTAAATTGAAAAGCTAATTATTCATTATTAGGCTGTATGACTAACTAGAAGTGCGTTTTTGGGAGTGGCATTTGAGCTTGCACACTTTCAGACTTTGTCTCTCTTTTTTGGTATGGGGTTGCACCTTTCTTGTTTTTACTCTGCCCTCTTTTTCCTTTTTGTATTGTTTTTTGTATTTTTCTCTGTTTCAAATTCAAACAAAAATCAACAACTAACTAAATGCTCAAAGGCTGAGCTTTATTGACATTCCTCTCTAACCTAATCTAATTGTGAAATATTTACATGTTTAGCTGATGAACTCCCTTTTCCAGTACAACCAATCCAGTAAATGATTCCATGATTGGTCCTTATTCATCTCTTTGGGTA
Source organism: Pinus albicaulis (assembly GCA_034641835.2). NCBI lineage: Eukaryota > Viridiplantae > Streptophyta > Pinopsida > Pinales > Pinaceae > Pinus > Pinus albicaulis. The sequence goes on from CM076582.1 coordinate 1,462,559,319, forward strand.
GGGTGGACAAACAGGGCCACTTCCATTTCTTCTTCTTTTTAGCAGCAGTGTTAAATAATCTTCTTGCTTTTGGTAATACACTGATCCTAACAACCTTTATCCCTTCTTCAAATATCTTCAAGAAATGAGCATAGGGATCTTGAAACAATGAATGGTTATGAATATTTGGAAGATAGGTTTTAACCAGGGTTACCTTTTCCTCCACTGGATCAAGATTAAGATTTTATTGAGAAAGAAAAACTTCCTCATCTTCAGTATTATCTGAACTGGAGGACTCATCATATATTGTAGTGTTGTCCTCTTGTAGTCCTGGTATACTCTGATTCAGTGGACTGTACTCTGTGAAGAGATCATCATGTTCTTGAGCAGGGGTATCTTTTATTACCTCAATCCTATTAGGAGAAGGCTCCTTATCTTCATCCTGCTCAAGAAATTCCTCTTCATTTTTAATCTCAACATTACAACTAATAGATTGTTGATTCCCAATTATGTAAAAGCTATTTCTAGTGGACTGGATTGGTGGACTGCTGCCTTAAAGCTGATGATAGTGAATTTCATGACACCAATCAACTATTGGTTGCCCTGCATGATTAGTTTCTACTTGAAGTTCATCAACATCATCAGACTGATCAAAAATTGGAAAATCATTAGTATAAAAAATCTCACCAATCAAGCATTTTGGGTTATCAGTTTGTTTTTCTTTAAGTTGATCTACAAGTTTATTTTCTAGTTCAAGACAACAAGGACCAGTAGGTATATGAGCAGAAGTGTTTTGTTCAAATGAAGTTTTGAGGGTTGGATGTTTATTTAATATTTGAACAATTTCTTCTTCTGTCAAAAGAGGAGGAATTTTCTTTTTTCTTTGGACATAAACACAACAATCCTCTTCCTCTTGTGTTGACTGATTGTGAGGCTGGATGCCTTCTTGAGCCTCTCCTAGGGAATCATCACTTGTGCTTTCAGGGAAAATTTGAGGACTTTCTTCTTTTTCCTGATCTATCTCAGTTTCAAACAACTCCTGATGATTTTCATGACATTTACTTTGAATATAAGGTTCATGAGTTGTCTCTACTATATTGTCAGGATGCCATTCTCCTATTAAAATCTGAAATGAGTTATAACATAAAGGCAAAGATTCTAGTTGTGTTGTCTCTTCTCCTATTTCAGATTCTGTGTTTTCAAGATGGCTTATGTTTTCCTCAGGGCACTTCTCACTTTCTGCCTTTTCATTTTGGTTGTAAAGTTCCCTTAACAGCATTATACAAGATAAAGGTATGCTGTCAGGACTTTCTTGACAACTCTCTTCATTGTTTACTCTATAATATTGCTCATCACACATGTCTTGCTCATCATACATGTCTTGCTCGTTGTTTTTGTCCTGTAGTGGTTAAGTCTATTTTTTACAGGGAGGAAGTATGTGCTGCTCTAGATAATCAATATTTGTATCAGCCTCATACCTATCCAGTCTTCTATCAAGCATATACATCATTTTTTCCATCATGACCAGCAGTTTTACTTCTGGGTTTAAATTTTAATCCATGTTTGTAATAAAGATGTCACTGTATCTTTTCAACCAGTTCAGAGTCTTCTACCAGTGGAGTGATTAGGTATTTTGGGATTGTGGAGTTGCCAGGTGGAAGATTTTGAAATTTTCTATCCACCAACAACATGATTGGGTTTTCTCAATGCATTCCCAGGAGAGTTTGCAAGGACTAGTGAAGTAATAGGCTTACTGGAGGCCAATGGAGTCGCTAGGTGGAAAATTTTTAGCTTTTTGTGAAGGGAAAATTGTTTTATGGTTCCACCACCGTGTTTATTATGAAGCCAATTTGAAATATTTTTGGGTTTTTTCTGAGTTTCTATGGTTGTTTGAAAGACTAATGAGTCTATAAGAGCTTGCTAGGAAACTATGAACTCAGTAGTCCCACCGTGATCGCCATTATGTTGGGGTCCTGTGTATTGATAGATTGGCTAACCAAAATACAAGGCAACATCAGAACCAATCTTTAGAGTTCCAGGATCTAGTCCTCCTGTTCTCAGAGAGGGATCTCTCAAATTTACTTGTTTTACAAAGATTTATCTTGTTTGCTTTTAAGTATTGATTTTAGACTAGTTATTAAGTGCAGGTGTTTGTTTGGTTTGTTTGTTTGTTTGGTTGGATTGGCACAGCAGAACATGAAAGGTCTAGGTAGTATAGATAGAAAGAAGTGTCAAGTTCATTGGGAAATGAAGTCAAGAAGAAGTAATAACAAGCTCATAAATGGATATGGGATATCAAAGGGAAAATCTAACTTGGCCACAGGATCCTTTAGTTTTTGTGAATGAGATGGAGATTAATGATTTTGAAAAGAGAAGTTTAATTCTCAACAAAGGGAACTTAAAAACATGAATTGAACATAAAGAGGCATTTGATAGACAGGGCTAACCATGAATTCTACAAACCACACTTTAAGCAAATAATGACTTCAAGACAACTTTCAAAATGAAATCTAAGATTCGGGGAACACCCTATCTCCTCAAAGACTTTATTTCAAAGGAATTTAGAAAACATGAAAGATTCACTGATAATTGCAGTCATAGAAGAGGGAACACCTAACACATCTATGATCACAACTATAAAGACCCTTAAAAAAATTATTCAAGTAGGGACAAAGGGTATGATCGAAACAGACCTCCTTGGCTAACTATAAACAATGGTACTTCAAAGGGAGACTTCAAAAACAGTTTTCAAGTGGCAGCAGACAAGCAGGGAAAACCATAAATCATGTTGGAACCAACTATTTGAACTATTAGAGAAATAAAAAAGCATGAGGACTAAAGAGAAAGATTAAAGACTCTAAAATACCTCAGCAGAAGAAAACATAAAACAGTGAAGGATAAACAGGTCTAAGGTGCTTCCAGGAGTCATTTCTTAGCCTAAACTTTTCATCCTACTGTAGTAAGAATTTACGAAACATAATGAAAACAGGAAAAACAACAGACAATTCAGAATACATCACCAACAACCAAGCTCAGGGATCCAATGATAGAGCCTTCTCAAGAACAAGCATGTCACGACATCATCAAGCTTCCAAGACTTCAAACAAACCCTGTATTATTTTAGAGAGTTTCAGTGTTACAACTAGTGACCAACCAAAAATATCTCATCTTCTTCAGAAGTATTTATAGAAGAAAGAGGAGGTGGAATGATAGAAAGAATAATTTGTCAATTAATACAATTTTTAATGCTTCTTTGTCTTTGAGGGGCTCAATAGAGAAGTTTTCTAATATTTTCTCTGTATTAATTGGTTTTCATTAAGTATTAAGCTACTTGGCAGTTTTTGTTGACTTTAAAACTCTTTAGGTAGGCTAGCAATAACTCTGGCTATATTTAAACAAAATATCACTGACTAGGCAATAACTATGCCTTCATTTGATTTACTGAGACTGCAGGTGGCATTTTGGTAGCTGGAAAGGATAAATGGCCTCTGATGTGGCAGTGGGGGCTTCTTTTACTGATATGACTCTTTGCTTTTCCTTAAAACACTTTTAATTAGCTTTTGGTCTGTGTTTAGGCTAGATTAGCCTTTAATATTCATCTTCGAGACTTTGTTCTTTAACATTGTCTTTATCTCTTTATTTGGCGGATCAAAAACCTGATCTTCAAGCTTTGGCTTTAATCCCTTTATCGTTAATTTCTTCATTCTGATACCCTTTACTGCTTTGTTTATAAAGGTGGCTTTATGTAGTTGGAGAGTCTCTGTTAAACCCTGGATCGTGATCCATTTGATTTAAACTTGAATTTCAAACCTTGTAGATATTTTCTTCTTTGATTTTAAGCCACAGAATCATCATTCTGGGCCGAAAACGTCACCTGACTATGACTGTGGAAATACACAGAGAAACCACCATTAAATCCTGCAAAAAACACAACAAATTGTTAAGAAAACCTACGGATGAAGGTTTAACTGCGCTCAGAGGTTTGGTGGAGGAGGTTTGGAGCTGTGTGAAATGGGAAAATGCAGCGATAGGAGGAAAAAACCCTTGCAGAACAGCTAACTAGGTGCAGATGGAGTTTGGGTGCGACGAAGAACAGGAGTCATTGGATTAGAACAATCAACGGTTGAGATCATCTGATGAAATGTTTAAGGGGGTAAGTTAGGTGGGGTATGAAATGGGGGCGAGATTAAATCAGGACCGTCTGATCTCAGAGATCGACGGCGGAGATATTTCGATGGAGCATTTGGGAGAATAGGTGAAGGGAAAATGATCGGGGTTGGGATATAATACGAGTCGTTCGATCTCAGAGATCAACGGCTAAGATTAAAAGCAAAAATGAGGTTGAGGAGGGCAGCGGTATGGCGAAAAAATGGCAGTGGTTTTCGCAAAATATTTTTGGGGGTAGGTGGTATTTCCTGAAAAAACGCGATTCCATACATCGCTTGACACCTGTCCCTCCCAATACCACCCTCTTCGCAAAATATTTTTGTGTTAAAGCTCTGGTGTAAAGATTTTGCGAAATGCAACGTGAGCCGTTGGATTGGAGGCACCAAATTTGACAGTGCGGAAAATACGCGACGGGAAGCAAGAAGCCTAGACGAGGGATGGTGGGACCAGCAGATATGTCAGCGCCTTTGTCACGTAGCGGACGGGTTTATTGGGTTATCGGGTTTAGTCCCGATCTTCCTATCTCTCGAATGGATGGTGGAGATTTAAAGATGGAGCGGGTTATTGGAAAGGTGGAAAGCATGGTAAGTTGAACGGGCGGAGGGAAGGAAGGCCTGATGGCCATTGATCTGTAGAGATCAACGGTCAAGATTTGTTTTCAAATTTTATGTCGAGAGCGGAAAAATAGAAGGGAAATAAGGTTTCAGAAAGGGTTTTTAGGCCCTTAAACGCCTGATTGCGGGGCTTTAGGTCGTATGGAGGAAAGGGTTTAAGGAAATCAACCCTCAAGGGCTTAATGCCTTTATAGTGCTAAAACTGATTTTTAGGCCAAAAAACAGAGTTTTTAAGGCTAAGTAAGGGTTCCTATAGAGGGAAGAAAGGGTTTTTAAACCAGATAAAGGTAAGATTTGAGGTTTAAAGGGGGTTTTGAGATGATTTTGGAGGTTAAATGAAGGTTAATGGAGGGATTTTATGAAGGAAATAAGGATGAAAATGGGGTTATTTATGAGTGAAAGGAGGAGTGAAAATGGTGGAAAATAGAGCTTTAAGCAGTCTTTCTCTTGGAAAACAATAGGCACTTTAGGACTAACAGTGAAACAGCAGTGAAGATTAATTCCAAGGATAATTATCATCATAAGAACTTCAAAAGATGATATCTTTTCAAGGGAAACTATCTCTTGAAGGCTCTGAAGACAAAGTCTAGCCACCTCTTGGTATAACAAAATTTATAGGTGGCTAACAGTTAGTAATCTCATCTCAAGAAGATTAACTTGACATTGAAATTCTATTGATATCACTTTGCTGCATATTTCTCTTTTAAGTAACCTATTTCTTCTAATTGATAAGTGACATAACGATTTGGCTACTCATTGATTAACATAATTGTAATCTAAAGATAATATTGTGATAGCATCTCCTTTGGGTAATAATTGTGATCAAAATTGTGATATTGGCGATTGATACTTGTGTTTTGAAATAATATTTCTCCATTGATTTTTGGTTTCCAATTTCTCATTTGACCATTTGTTACATTGAGATTGTTGACCATTGAGAAAATATGAAGTGATTTGTGTTTGGCCATTTTGTTGATATTTCTCTACTTGCACATTGTTTTGATTGAGATTGTTCCTAATATTGCTCTCTAAGTACATTATTTATTCTCTTGTATTTGTTGATCAACGGTTGTCATTGATGTCAACCCAAGCAGCTCCAGGGGCTACCCCGATATTGCATGGAAATTTTGACCTACAAAATTAATATAATCTGGGTCAAGAATGCTTTTGATGGTTTCTACTTATCGAGATGTTTTCATTGATATATGGCATGCCACGTAATTCTTCACGGTTTGAGAGATATTCATGTTTGAAGTTTGTACCCCCAGTTAGTGGGCTAAAACCCCATGGGGTTGTGGCATGGGTCATTGAAAAGTCATAATTAATATTTTTTATGCTCCTAAAATCTCTCCCACGTTCACTTGTTGAAGCCCCTCTCAACCTAAGCATTTATATAAATTGTGATCCTCATATCCTCTTCATGCAAGGGATTTCACCATCTGAAACAGGTTATCGTGGAATTTTCGCTCTAGCTTTCTTTCTACGAAGTTTCAGAAGCTGAAATTTTTATGAGGTGAAGCCGAAATCCTGAGGAAGCTCCTGTGAAAATTTCAGATCAAGGTGCACAATATTTTCAGAGATATGATCTGTGGAAGTCAGTGTTTTTCCAGGCTCCTAAAATTCATATCAAAGAAGTGACCTTGGGAAAATTGTCATAACTCTCTCTCTGAGTATTGGATTGCAATTATGTAAAAATTGGAAGACATTGCACGGACTTTAGTTTTTTATTTATCAATTTCAGATCCGAATGAAGAAACAGTGACACGTGGCACGATGTACAAGTTCGCTCTACTGAAACAGTCCATAATTAGGGCATTGTGAGAAATTGGGCATAACTCTCCCTTGAAGAATCCAAATTGGGTCAAACCTATGGAATTGGAAAGACAACTCAGAGGAATACTGCAAGACTGAAAATCAGATATTTGGGAGCAGAAATAACATAGATACACCAGATTCAATATCGAGCTCCTAGAAGGAAAGAAAAAGCTAGATCATGTGTCGTCAAGAGCTGCAAAGGACCAGACTTTCTAGGGTATAAAAGAAAATAAAGGTGCAACAAAGGGTAGCATGACAAGAGAAACAACCAATATGCAAAACAACAGCAATAATTTCATCACATGAAGTCTTCAAGTGGGCAGCACTGCATACAGTCATTGTAAGGTATCATTGTACTAAGTCATTGTAAATACATTATTGTAAAAATTGTACTAGTGTCTATCTGCCAAGAGTTGAAGAGGCAGTTTCGGGAGGTCTAGGATCATCATTAGGTGGTTGTGTCATATTTGGGTTTATGGTCTAGTGTATCTTCTTCTTCTACATCATTCTATATCATTGTAAAGTGGACCATTTTCCCTAGTACGAGAGTCCATTCTTCTATAGGGTGGTAGGGTGGTGCTAGGGTGATTTGTAGCTCATTGGGTTTTGGGGCATCTGTTCAGTTGACTACTGAAGAATCTTGGGCGTTGGAGCGTCCATCCAGTGGAAGTTGGAGAAGACTGCTTTTCTAGATTCTAGGAAGTTGGAGCTTTATTTTCAATTGGAGTTGAATATTAAAGAATTATTAGAAAAGCATTAGTTGGTTTTTGTCCCGGAGTGGGTTTCCACCTTAAAAATAGTGTGCATTTGTGTTCCTTTTGTTTTTTTCTATCATTGTACAAACACTGATAATAATTGAAGATTAACTAATTCTCTAATTGAAAGGAATACTGATTCACCCCCCCCCCCCCAGTATTTCCAACAATTTGTATCATAGCTTGGTTCTTTCAATAGCAGTTTAATAGCTGGAAGGAGGTCATGGAGCATACCAAGGATGGTGTACCTCTGTTCAATTAAAATAATTATGCACTCTGGAAAGGAAGAATGGAGGTCTATCTCTTGGCGCAAGGTTACGAAGTATGGGACATTGTTCAAAATGGATTTACATCAACCGGGGATGAACAAGGTAAGAAGAATTTGGAAAATGATGCAAAAGCAAAGAGTATTATTATCAGTGGAATTATTGAATCTACTTATCATAAGGTGTTGGGTTTTAAAATCGACAAAAATGTATGGGACAAGCTTGAGAATATATATGCAGGTGACTCAAATGTCAAAGAAGCAAAGCTTCAAATCTATAGAGAAAAATTTGAGCAACTCAGAATGAAAGAAGATTGCAACATTGCTGCATACTTCCAATACATTGATGAAATAACCAATACTCTGGAAGGATTAGGAGAGCCAGTTGACGAGAAGACTATTATAAGAAAGATTCTTAGAACATTACTAGGGAGATTCAACCCAAAGATATGGGTCTTAGAATACAGTGCAAATCTGGACAAACTCAGCAAAGAGGAATTACATGGAGTTCTCATAGCATATGAAATGAGACTTGATGAAGAAGAGGGTGATTCGCATCTAGAAACTGCATTCGTTACATCTAAGAAAACCCATAAGGACAAACAACCTTCAATTGAAAAGACATGCACCTGCAAGTGTGAAGAAAAGGGAGATGATGAAGAATATACTTACTTTACGAGAAAACTAAAATTTGGTATAAGAAAATTCAAAGGTAAACTTCCATTGATATGTTTTGGCTGTGGTGTGGTTGGGAATTTCGCATCAAAATGTCCGAACATAAGTGATGGCAACTCAAAAGGAAAGAAAGGCTTTTATAAATTCAACAAGAAAGGATCCAAAAGGAACTTTCTCTCTAAAGAAGATAGCTCATCATCCGATGAAGACAATGACAGCGAAGAAGAAGCCAATGAGAGAGTATTTTTTATGGCCAAGCATAATAAACAAGAGGTATCAAACAATGAAGAAGAAATATTGACCATAGGAGAATTTTATAAGGAAGCAATCAAACTTATAAAAGAGCTCAAGGTAGAGAAGATCCGTTCCAATACCCTTGAAGAACAAGTTCAAGGTCTCAAAATTGAAGTTGAAGAACAAAAATACATTGAAGAGTCACTTCAAAATAATTTGGAAGAAAGAAACCAAGAAAAGGAAGAATTAGAAGCCAAAATAGTCTCGCTGCGTACGGAATTGAAGAAAGGAAAAACTATCCAAAACTATGCCAACAGCTCAAGGACATTGCAAGAACTCATCAACAATCAACGATATTACAATGACACAACTAACATCGGTTACAAAGAAGAAGAAGCGGGACCTTCTACAACAAATACAATGAACCTATGAGATCTGACATGCATGTAGATTTCATTGGACGAGATTCTCAAGAACAGCCTTGGAAGACAATTCCTCGACAAATATTTCCATCGAGGCACCAACATATTTTTTATGGATACTGTTATTCATGTGGAAAATTTGGTCATAAAGCTGTAGAATGTCACACATACCCCAGGAACGAATACAATTCCAGGAGATATGTCAAATATGAACCTCCCAGGGCTCAGCGAAACATCAATAGATTTTAACATTTAAGAAATAATATTGAATGTTATAAATGTCGAAACTTTGGACACATAGCCAGAGACTGCAGACTTGAAAATCCTCCAAAAGAATCTTCGAAGCCACAGAATGAACGAACATAGAAGAAGAAGAAGACTGATAATCGTGCTCCCGCTCTCAAGGCTAAAAACAGCAAAGATGTGTGGTTTGTTGATAGCAGTTTCTCAACACATATGACTAGAGATAGAAATAAATTTGTATCTCTGAAAGATAAGAAGGATGGAACCGTGTCCTTTGGAAATGATGGATCTTCAAATGTTATAGGATCAGGCACTGTCACTCTCGGAAGTAAAGATGCTCTATCCAAGAATGTTCTATTGGTTGAAAACATGAATCACAATCTACTCAGTGTTGGAAAAATGTGTGATCAAGGACACACAATACTATTCAACTCCACAAAATGTGAAATCAGGAAAGGCGGGTAGAGTGAAATTGTGGCTACAGCAAGTTGAGCGCAAAACGACATATATGTTCTGGATGAAGCAACTAAAGCATGTCTAATAGCTAAAGAGGATGATATAATATTTGGTAGCAATGATGATCTACTAAGTAATAAGTTTGCTACAAAGATGCAAAGTGATTTCGAGATGTCTTTACTTGGTGAGCTGACATAATTCTTAGGACTTCAAATATCTCAACAAGAGAAAATAATATTTATATGTCAAGCCAAGTACATCAAGGAAATGCTCAAGAAAATTAAAATGGAAGATTGCAAACCCATCCTTACTCCGATGGTAACAGGTTTCAAATTGAGCATAGACGACTCATCTAAGTATGTGGATCAAAGGTTGTACAGATCTATGATTGGTAGCCTTTTATATGTAATAGCCTCTCGACCATATGTTATGCAAGTAGTTGGACAAGTAGCAAGATTCCAAGCAGTACCAAAAGAATCACATATTATTGCCATCAAAAGAATCCTTCGATATCTAAAGGGAAAAACAGAGTATGGCTTGTGGTATCCTAAGGGTAAAAATTTCATTATTAATGCCTTTACAAATGCAGATTGGGTAGGAAGCATTGATTATCGTGAGAGTACTCGTGAAGCATTGGAATATCTTTGCCAGAAGCTTGGGATTCTCCCAAGTTCTCATTAGATTTTCCTTATTCTGAATATATAGGGGAAGTGGAAATGTGTACAAGTCCGCAGGATGTCAGGGGGAGTGGAAGTGTGTACAGGTCCACAAGATGGTTGTGTGTCAGGGGGAGCTACCCTTTGCCATTGATGTCAAAGGGGGAGAGAATGTTGTAGTAAGAGGTGTCATGATCACAGGGGGAGTACTTGTGTTGCCATCAATGCCAAAGGGGGAGATTGTTGATCAGCGATTATCATTGATGTCAACCCAAGCAGCTCAAGGGGCTACCCCAATATTGCATGGAAATTTTTACCTACCAAATTAATATAATATGGGTCAATAATTCTTTTGATGGTTTCTACTTGTCGATATTTTTCTGTTGATATATGGCACGCCACATAATTCTTCACGGTTTGAGAGATATTCATGTTTGAAGTTTGTACCCCTAGTTAGTGGGCTAAAACCCCATGGGGTTGTGTCATGGGTCATTGAAAATTCATAATTAATATTTTTTATTCTCCTAAAATCCCTCCTACATTCACTTGTTGAATTCCCTCTCAACCTAAGCATTTATATAAATTATGATCCTCATATCCTCTTCATGCAAGGGATTTCGCCATCTGAAATAGGTTATCGTGGAATTTTTGCTCTAAATTTCTTTCTATGAATATTTAGAAGCTGAAATGTTTATGAGGTGAAGCCGAAATTCTGAGGAAGCTCCTGTGAAAATTTCAGATCAAGGTGCGTAATATTTTCGGAGATATGATCTGTGGAAGTCAGTGTTTTTCCAGGCTCCTGAAATTCATGTCAAAGAAGTGACCTTGGGAAAATCATCATAACTCTCTCTCTGAGTATCGGATTAGAATTATGTAAAAAGTGGCAGATAGTGCACAGACTTTAGGTTTTTCTATATCAATTTCATATCTGAATGAAGAAACAATGACACGTGTCACGCTATACAAGTTCGCTCTACTGAAACAGTCTATAATTAGGGCATTGTGAGAAATTGGGCATAACTCTCCCTTGAAGAATCCAAATTGTGTCAAACCTATGGCATTGGAAAGACAACTCAAAGGACTACTATAAGACACAAATCAGATATTGGGGATACAAAATAACAGAGATACACCAGATTCAATATAGAGCTCCTAGAAGGAAAGGAAAAGCTAGATCATGTGTTGTCAAGAGCTGCAAAGGACCAGAATTTATAGGGAAGCAAAGCAAAGCAAGGTGCAGTAGAGGGTAGCATGATAAGAGCAGCAACCAAGGTGCATGACAGCAGCAATAATTTCATCACATGAAGTCTTCAAGTGGGCAGCACTGCATACAGTCATTGTAAAGCTATCATTGTACTAATTCATTGTAAATAAATTATTGTAAAAATTGTACTAGTGTCTATCTGCCAAGAGTTGAAGAGGCAGTTTCGGGAGGTCTAGAATCATCATTAGGTGGTTGTGTCATATTTGGGGTTATGGTCTAGTGTATATTATTCTTCTACATCATTCTATATCATTGTAAAGTGGACCATTTCCCTTGGTACGAGAGTCCATTCTTATTTTATTCTTCTATAGGGTGGTAGGGTGGTGCTAGGGTGAGTTGTAGCTCATTGGGTGTTGGGGCATCTGTTTAGTTGACTATTGAAGAATCTCGGGCGTTGGAGCATCCATCCAGTGGGATTTGGAGAAGAATGCTTTTCTAGATTCTATAAAGTTGGAGCTTTATTTTCAATTGGAGTTGAATATTAAAGAATTATTAGAAAAGCATTAGGTGGTTTTTTTCCCAGAGTGGGTTTCCACCTTAAAAACTGTGTGCATTTTGGTTCCTTTTGTTTGTTGTTATCATTGTACAAACACTGATAATAATTGAAGATTAACTAATTCTCTAATTGAAAGGAATACTGATTCACCACCCCCCCTCAGTATTTCCAACAGTATTAAACATCACAAGCATCTAATTTAACTTGAAAGTACTTAAGAGGATCAAAAAATAGTCTCATTTAATACATTCACTCGTATTTTTCCCTTCATTATAAAATCGTTTGTGCATTAATTAATTTACCTCCAAACTTAAGCTTGGTTGAAAGAAGATAGGATCACCTTTCTCACACAACTTACGAAGTTTAGACCCTCACTCGTGGTTAACACAGTGACCTTGCAGTCATCATGCCACTGTCCCTACAGCTTGAAGGCGTTCGAGTGGTTAGAACTCCAGGGTAGGTATCATTAATAAATCCATAGCATTATTCCCCCGAGTTTCTCTCCACAACCTACATTTAAGACTAACTCCAAAATAGTTGAGAGAAAGGATTCACTTAGAATAGGAATTCAATCTAAAATTAACCAAGAGTTTTCATTTCAGTTAGTTTTAGGTGTCATATCTCATATATGATAGTTTTCATCCTAGAAATGACTGTTCATCCGATAACTTGGTATATTAATTCACATTATGCAAATAATTTGACTCCTAAGGCACCAGTCTCATACTTAAAAAATTCTTAAATCGAATCAAGTTGTGTTAAATAATATTAACTTTCCAATTATCTTCAACCAAGTTGTTAGTCCATTTAGTTGTGTCTCTCGAATCCATTTTTTCATCTATAGGGACTACCCCCTTTAGCATGCTATAGGGAGACAACTTAAACTGAGAGGGAATGGATCGGAGTGACAACCCTTTCCTTGAGTGTTGTCGTATTCATGTGTACAATTTGAGCAAAAACATTTTCTGGCACCGTTGTCGGGGATAAGTTTATCTTGTTCTTGATGCTTCAACGACATTCTCTCCAAGACCATATTTGGTTTTGGGTTTTCATCTTTGATCTAACAACACCACAACATTTTTTGGCTTCATTGTCGAGGATAAGTTTTTTTTTTTTTGCACTATGACGACATCCTCTTCTTCACATCATTTTTTATCCTTCATTCAATCCGACAACGCCACAACATTTTCTATCACCAAGGTGAAATCCTTGCATCCTTAGTCTCACTCATCTTTTTCAATCCACACATTTCTAGCACCTGGACATTTGAGTTAGTTTCCTGTTTGGGTGGCGAATCCACTTATTCATCCATTCACAAGAGATTATAGTAGAAGAAATCTTGGTAGATTGGTTAACCTTGCTCCTGATCCTGAAAAGGATTTTAGAGATCTGTTAAAAAAATTACATTCTAGTAAGGATTTAATCTTTCTCAGACATGAAGCCCTCCCTGATATCCAATTTCTTTTCCCTGAATTGGGAATAGAGTTTTTATGTTCCTAGTTCTTGACTAACTTTTATGTTTTTGCCTTTTCGATTTTAGAGTTAGATTCATGTTCAAGTGGTGACTCGACTTATTTCATTTTTTGCAAGAATAACTATTAGAATCTCGGTTCTTGTAGACTTCGTCTTTCTCAAATATGGATCTCTCTCTCTAACATCCATTAGCTCCTTTCCCCCTTAAGAAATTCATCATGAATGAATTGTTTTCCTCCTATTGTTTTACTAACATTCAAGGCTATCCTCATCATATTCCAAATTTGGTCATTGATAATTCACCTTCTTTTAAGGGTAATAATGCAATTTTTGCTAGAGATCGTGTTAATATGTTTAGTATTTGTTTTTGGATATTTTTTGGCTCTGCACATTATAATCATGAAGATTTCAATATGTGACTCTTTGTCTTTTCATTGGAAGGTGATGCTATGAAATGGTTTTATGGTTTTCCTGAAAATTCTTTTGATTCACTGCAAGCCATCATCAATGATTTTAAAAATAGATATGGAGATCAAATAGATTCACCTTGTGCGAATTAAAATGTAAATAAAGATGAAAGTGATCTTGTAAAAGACCCAACTATTGTAGAAAGTTTTCAAGAGAATGTGCCACATCAATCTTTTCCATATTATAGACCTTATGAGCATTTTCATGATGAATACACTTATGTCATTGCAAGAAGTGTTGGAAATTGTAACTAGGTTTGGTCTTCATTTAATGTATTTGAGTCATCATGTAATGTACTTGTCAAAATAATAAAGAAAATTATTATTATTATTATTATGACTTATGACTTATTAAAGCATGGTTTTCATGTTTGGGTCAACATGTTTTAGGTTAAAGTCCTCATTGAGGAATTCTATGATTTATTCTAAGGTACTAGAGTAATTGTACATTTAAATAGACCCTTCTTGGGCTTTAAAATCATGTACAAAGGTTTATTATTAAGTCAAATATGAATTATGTGACCTCCACACCAAGTCGGCCTAGAAGAGATCATGTTGGTTCATGTAGGCCCAAGAGACACCTATTAAACCTCACTTGGAGCCTATAAAAGGAAGCAATTCAAATTCATTTGGAGCACATTCTCTCAGTCAGCTCGATATATATTGTAGTTGTGAAGAAGTTTTAAGTCTGTTTCCGGGAAGCCGAAAGAAGTGTGAGTTTTGGGAAGTCTAAGGAGAATAAGGAAAATGAAATTTTGGTGCCTCTCTCTTTCTCTGTTTCAAGATTTGGATTGGGAGATCGAAGTCTTCTAAGTGTTGTTGCTGCCAAAATTTGTATGATGCCAAAACTGTTGCACAAAGTCTATTGTTGGGAAGCCGAAACTGGAGCCTGTAAAAGGAAGCAATTCAAATTCATTTGGAGCACATTCTCTCAAGTAGTTCGATATATCTTGTAGCTATGAAGAAGTTTGAAGTCTGTTGCCAAGAAGATGAAATAAATGTGATTTTTGGGAAGTCTAAGGAGAAGAAGAAAAATGAAATTTTGGTGCCTCTCTCTCTCTCTGTTTTAAGGTTTGGATTGGGAGATTGAAGTCTTCCAAGTTTTGCTGCTGCCAGAAGTTGTATGATGTCGAAGCTGCTGCATGAAGTCTGTTGTCGGGATGCCGAAAGAATTGTGATTTTTTGGAATTCTAAGGAGAAGAAGAAAAACAAAATTTTGGTGCCTCTCTCTCGCTCTGTTTCGGGCTCTGGATTAGGAGATCAAGGTATTCCAAGTTTTGATGCTTCCGGAAGCCATATGATGCTAGAACTGCTACATAGTCGAAGTTGCTAGAAAGGGGTTGAAATTCTGAGGACTGACATGGTGTGGAGGGAGGTCTGGTCTCGGTCTAGGGTGAAGAGCCTAAAAAAATTACTATTGAAAGGAAAAATTTATTGACTGGGTTTTCCCCTCGAGGGGGGTTTTGCCCTGGATGTTGGTCTACATATAGTGTCCTTGATCTATGTGTATTTTCTTTGATATTTTCTTGATGAATTAATAAGAAAAAAGATAATAAGAACATAATAATAATTAATGAACATCACAAGTAAATAATCAAGAACAAGAGGATCTTTTTTCCATTCCGATTCTCTAACATGGTTTCAGATCTTTGGTGAAATAAGAAGAGAAAGGTAGTCTCAAGGAATTGATCAAGGAAGGAGTTCAGTAGAAGAAATACATCTTCAATATCTTAAATAAATATGTCTAACACTAACAAGGGAGAGAACAAGGTTGAAGGAGCTTCAAATTATAGGTCCTGGAAGAAAATGATTGACATCATCCTTGAATGTTGTGTAACCAGCTCCAAAAAGAGAAGAAAAGAGATATCAACGCCTTAGAAATGAGCCACTTCGAGGGGGCAACCTCCAATACATTACATAAATGAACAATTCTTGGATGATACAATTTACAAAACTTCCTTTCTATATATAGGAGTCCATGGGGCCATAATGTAATCCTAGTGGGCCACAATGTAATCCTAGCCAACCTAACAATAATAATTTAAGGGCACAATAATAACAATATGGGGGTTACAGGGGTACAATAATAACAATAAGGGGGTTACACTAACAACAATAAGGGACTATACTAGTAATATAGGGACCTAACATGCCTCTCTCCTTCAAAAAAGTGTTGTCCTCAACGCTTGAGTAGCTTTGGGTGCTTCTGTATAAAATTCTCATCCTCCCATGTAGAATCTTCAGTGGGTAAGTTCTTCCACTTGATGAGATACTCTGAAATTGATCGATTCCGTAGCTGTCGAGTTCTTGTTTCCATGATCACTTCAGGTTCCAATATTATTTTTCCTTCCTCATCAAGTTCTGGCAATATTGTTTGAACTGGAAGATTTTCACCTATAACCTTCTTTAAGCATGAAACATGGAAAACTGGATGTACTCGCGAAGAAGCAGGAAGCTCCAATTTGTATGCCATAGTACCAATCTTTCGCAACACCTTGTAAGGACCATAGTACTTTGGCGATAATTTATTATCCTTCTTAGCTTGCTTGAGGGACATTTGTTTGTATGGTTGTAGTCATAAAAATACCCAGTCTCCTACATCAAAACTTCTATCGCTGCGATGTTGATCTGCCTGTTGTTTCATTCGATTTTGTGCCAAATTTAGGTTATCCTTTAAGAGTTGGAGAACTTCTTGTTGATGCTCGATGTAATCTTCCACTGCTTGAACCTTCGAATTTTCTCTTAAAGATGATGTGATGGATGGTGGATGATATCCATAAAGTGCCATAAATGGGGTCATTTTTGCTGCAGTATGGAAGGAAGTGTTATACCACCATTCAGCAAGAGGTAACCACTGGACCCATTGTGTTTGTTTATCAGATACAAAACAACGAAGATATCCTTCCAAACATTTATTTACTATCTCAGTTTGACCATCAGATTGAGGATGATAAGATGAGCTATGAGCTAATTTAGTACCCAAACAAGAAAATAACTCTGTCCAAAAATTTCCCGTAAAAATGGGATCTCTGTCGCTCACAATAACCCTCGGGCTTCCATGTAGCTTTTGAATTCTGTCCACAAATGTAGTAGCAACTGTACTTGCTTTAAATGGATGAGATAATGCACAAAAGTGTGCATACTTGGTAAGTCTATCAACTACCACCATGATGACATTCTTTCCTTTGGACTTAGGTAAACCCGTGATAAAATCCATTGAAATCTCCTCCCAACGTTGACTTGGAATGGATAAAGGTTGTAGAAGTCCCGGGGTCTTAATTGTCTCCACTTTATTCTGCTGGCAAACCAAACATTCCGCCACAAACTTTTGAATATCAGATTTAAGGCCATCCGAAAAAAAATCTTTCTTCACCCTGTGGTAAGTTTTTAAAAATCCTGAGTGTCCTCCTAAAGGAGAAGTGTGCAATTCCAGAAGAATCTTTTGTTTCAGTTGGGAATTCTTACAAAGATATAAGCGATCTTTGTACCATAAGGAATCATTTTTTCCAACTAAATGTATCAGATGTACTAGGATCTTGCTGCAACTTTTGAATGAGTGTCCATACATCTTTGTCCTTCTTCCATTCATCTCTTGCTTCGGTTATCCAATTTGGTTGGATAATAGAAATGTCACAAAGCAATGCTTCCACCTCTTCATTCTTTCTTGAGAGTGCATCTGCAACAACATTTAGCTTCCCTTTTTTGTAGATTATTTCAAAGTCATAACCCAACATCTTTGTGACCCATTTTTGCTGCTCTTCTGAAGATAGTCTTTGTTCCAAAAGTGTTTAAGACTATCATGATCAGTTTTTACCTTGAAGTGTCTTCCCATTAGGTAAGTTCTCCATTTCTTTAGTGCATGCAGTATTGCTAACATTTCCTTCTCATAAATAGGTTTCTCTAAATACTTTCCTTTGATTGGACGACTTTCAAAAGCAATGGGTCTTCCTTCCTGCATTAAAACTGCACCAATTCCATTTCCTGAGGCATCACATTCCACAATAAAGGTTTTTGTGAAGTCCGGTGTAGCTAAGACCGGTGCTAGGCACATTGCCTCTTTAAGACGTTCAAAGGCCTTAGTTGCTTCAGGAGTCCATGAAAATGCATCTTTCTTCAATAATGTTGTTAGAGGTGCTGCTATTCTCCCATAATTATTAACAAACTTGCGATAATACCTCGTTAACCCGAGAAATCCTCGCAACTTCTTTATGGTTGTGGGGAATTTCCATTCCTTGTTGGCTTTAATTTTGTTAGGGTCTACTTTAACACCCTCGTGAGATACAATATGACCCAGATATTCCACCTCTTGTACTCCAAAGAAACATTTGGATTTTTTCGCATATAATTGTTTCTCCTGCAATAGTTTGAGCACCCTGTCAACATGTTCAACATGATCCTTCCAAGACCTGCTGTAGATTAGTATATCATCAAAAAATACTAGCACAAATTTCTAAGGAAGGGTTTGAAAATGGAATTCATCAACCCTTGAAATGTAGAAGGTGCATTGGTAAGGCCAAAAGGCATGACCAAAAATTCATAATGACCCTCATGAGTTCGAAATGCCGTTTTTGGAATATCTTCAGTCTTCATTCTAATTTGATGATATCCTGAACGAAGATCCAACTTGGTAAAATAAATTGCTCCATGTAATTCATCCAATAATTCATCAATCAAAAGAATGGGAAATTTGTCTTTAATGGTGAGCTTATTGAGCTCCCTATAATCTGGACACATTCGCCATGATCCATCCTTCTTGTGTACCAATACTACAGGAGCAGAGAAATAACTTTGACTAGGTTGAATTATACCCGCCTCTAACATTTCTGCAATCATACGTTCAATTTCGCTCTTTTGGAAGTAAGGATATCTATAAGGCCCGATGTTTGGAGGAACACTTCCTGGAATCAAATGAATAGCATGATCATGATCACGAATAGGTGGGAGTCCTTTGGGAGTTTCAAACACCATGGAATGATTGTCCAAGACTTGTTGGAGATCTGCAGAAATAGATGATTTTGATGTCGGAACTTCTAGAGAGCATAATTGTGCAATTACGCCTCGTTGTTCTTTCTTTAGAAGCTTTGTCATGACATTAGAGATTATTATCCTTCCTGGCTTCCCTTCAATACCCCGTAATTCGACTTCCTTTCCTTCTGAAAAAAATTTCAAGAAAAGTTCTTGAAAATTAAAAGCTACCGTCCCCAAAGATTGTAACCATTGTACTCCTAGTACAACATCAGAACCTCCCATAGGAATGGAAAGAATTGGACTAGTAAATACATATTCCCCCATGGTTAGCTTGACATTATGGCATTTTCCAGAGCAATTTATAGTTCCTCCATTTGCAACCATCACTTGACATTCTGGTGCTGGGTATAAGAAACAATTTAATTCCTTGGCTACCTTGCAATGAATAAAATTATGGGTGCTACCTGAATCAATCAACACTATTACCTTTTTCTTCTTGATATGTCCTTCTATCTTGAGAGTTTGAGGAGTGGTAATTCCTGCCAATGCATTACACGATATGGTCGGACTCATTTCTTCCTCTTCTAGGGTTGGTTCCTAGTGTATATCCTCTTCTTGTTCATTTTCTTCCTCTTCACAATCTATGTAAAATAATTTCTTCTCAGCACACTTATGACCTTTAGTGTATTTGCTATCACAACTGTAGCAAAGCCCTTTTGCTCTTTTTTCTTCCAATTGTTGTGGTGTCAACCTTGTAGGTTGTGGAAATCTAGACGTAGCAACACTTCCTTCTTTATATAATTGAGTGGTAGGCTTCCTTGTCGCCATTATTTTACATTCAACTTTTCTTGCCAACCTGAATGCCTCCTCCAATGAATCCGATTCCAAAACACGAACTTCATGTTGGATTTTATCCTTTAAAGTGCCTATGAAGAGATCGATCCTGTGTTCCTCTGGAATATCAGTTACCCTTATATTCAATTTTTGGAAGTCCTCAATGTGCTGCCCCACTAAACCCTTTTGTTTGAGATTTATCAATTGGCTAAAGAAGGTGTTGCTCTTTGTATCCTCATAATGTGCTATCATTTCCTCCGTAAAAATTGACCAAGTGATAATTTTTTTATGGGAGCAAAGCCATCGATACCATACAAATGTATTTTGTTCTAAATGTAAAGTTGCAATGCGTACCTTTTGTGTGTTTTGCACGTTATGGAGATCAAAATATTGCTCCATATGTAGTATCCATGTTACAGGATCCTTTCCATCAAACTTCCTCATATCCATTTTTTGAATATGTTGGTTCTTCCCGCCAACATTAGAGTTTATCAAATCACAATTAACATTGATTTTGTTCTCATCATGAGGTTCTTCTACTATCTTTTCACCATTAGGAAACCTTTCTTGTATCAACTTTGTCAAACCTTCGATGTCTGTTTTTAGATCATTCTTCATGTTTTCCATCTTAGCTTCCATGCCATCCATCTTAGCTTCCACGCCATCCATCTTCTCTTCCATGCCTTTCTTCAAAACTTCCATTTCATTTTTGTTGCTCTTTGCGAGAGTGAAATTTGTTGCACTTGCTCTTGTAATTTTGATAGATCATGTTGCAATTCTTCATCTTCATGAGTCATAGTAGACCCTTCTAAAGGCTTAATGGGTGTTGAATTATTTTTACGAGGCATATTTTAGAACCCAATACTGATATGCCCTTGGAATCAATTCAAATTGATTCTTCAAACAAGACTTATGCAATTCGGAAA
Source organism: Pinus albicaulis (assembly GCA_034641835.2). Classification (NCBI taxonomy): domain Eukaryota; kingdom Viridiplantae; phylum Streptophyta; class Pinopsida; order Pinales; family Pinaceae; genus Pinus; species Pinus albicaulis. The sequence goes on from CM076582.1 coordinate 1,462,580,028, forward strand.
AAAAAATACACACCTTTTCTTGCTTTTGAGGAGCTCGATATTGAAATTGGATTATCTCTGTAATTGAAAGTCTTCGATATCTGAAATTCAGCCTTGTAGTAGCCCTCTGAAGCTTCTTTCAAATGCCACAGGTCTGACCTGATTTGGATTCTCCAAGGCAAAGTTGTGTCCAATCTCCCACAATGACCTAATTCTGGACTAGTTCAGTAGAGCGAACTTGTACGACTTGCCACGTGTCACTTTTTTGTCCTTTTTCTCTGAAATTGATAGCCACGAAACTACAGGCTGTGTAATTGCGACCAATTTTTACGGCACTCCAATCCAATCTCCAGAGAGAGAGTTATTGAACTTTTCCCACGATCACCTCTTTGAGATGAAATTCAGGAGCCTGAACAATCACTACCTTCCACAGATCATATCTCCAAAAATATTGCGAACCAAGCTCTGAAATTTTTTGATGAATTTCCTTAGGCTTTCAGCTTCGCACCATATGAATTTCAGAATCTAAACCTTCGTAGAAAAAAATTTATAGCGAAAATGCCACGATGACCTGTTTAGGAGCCTGAAAAAATACCTGACTTCCACAGATCATATCTCTGAAAATATTACGAACCAAACTCGGAAATTTTTATACAAGCTTCCTCACGATTTTGGCTTTGCACCCTAAAAATTTCAGCTTCTAAAACTTCGTAGAAAAAAAGTTATAGCGAAAATTCCACGATGACCTGTTTGGAGCAGCGAAACCCTAGAATCCAAACCTCTGATACCAAATGTTGTGTAACCAGCTCCAAAAAGAGAAGAAAAGAGATATCAACGCCTTAGAAATGAGCCACTTCGATGGGGAAACCTCCAATACATTACATAAATGAACAATTCTTGGATGATACAATTTACAAAACCTCCTTTCTATATATAGGAGTCCATGGGGCCATAATGTAATTCTAGTGGGCCACAATGTAATCCTAGCCGACCTAACAATAATAATTTAAGGGCACAATAATAACAAAATGGGGGTTACAAGGGTTCAATAATAACAATAAGGGGGTTACACTAACAATAATAAGGGACTCTACTAGTGATATAGGGAGCTAACATTGAAAATAAAAAGGTCTTAGATCTAGTCAAAGGAAAGATTAAAAGACCTTCAAAAGACTCAAGTGATGATGATAAGGTGAAGTAAAGAGATCTGGAATTGGTAGCTATGGCTTTGATGGTTGAAGTCATAAAGGAAAATTTTGTTGCTTTTATAGAAAATATTTATCATGCTCAGAAAATATATGAGGCTTTGTCAAAACTATTCACTATCAAGAACATTGGAAAGGTGGCAAGCTTGAAGAATGATCTAAGAACTGTTAAGATGAAAAAAGAGGATATTTTTTCCACTTTATTTGTGAAAATAGAAAGGATAAGGGATGATATCATTTCCATTGATGAAATAGTGCCATTTAAAGAACTAGTAATTATAACCATTCTGGGACTACCATCTTCTTGGAGTTCCTTTGCTTCAACCCTGAACAATTGGAAAGAAACACCCACCTTTGAAGAGCTATGGAAAACATGCAGTAAATAAGAGTTAAGGGTCTCCATGGTAGCAAACAATGAAGAAGTATCAAATTCTTTTGTTGCTCATCATAAAGGAAGGTCCAAGAAGAAAGGGCCAAAGAAGAAGGTTGACATGATGTCCAAGATCGGGTGTTATCATTGTCACAAGATGGGACACTATAGAAGTGATTTTCCTAACAACCCAAGGAGTAGAAAATAGATATAGATCATGGAAAAAGACAGATACAATGGCTGGTAGCGTGATACTGAGAAACGCAATGCAGAGTTGGAAACAATGCAATTGGCACAGTGCATAGTCAACAACAGTGCAATGACTTCAGTGGCAGTGTAGAGATCAACAACAGTAAGGACTCAAGTGATAGATGCATGTGACTAAAAAAATTTGGTTTAGTATGATGAAAACATCCCAGTCGTAGAAACAATAGATGAGAGGGAGTTGCGGATGTTGAAGTGGCAACAACAATAGAGTTGCAGTAGTTGACAATAGTTCAATAGGGTCAGCAGTGTATAAATTATACAACATGCATGTATATCTTGGATTCACCCGATCTAACAATGTACTAAAGTTAAATATTGAATCTCTTCTACAAATATTTTGCGGAATTAAAAACACAATCGCTAATCACATGAACATGAAGAAAGATCAATCACACACAACACAGATAATTTCCCGGGGAAATCTTACAACTAAAAACCCCACTATCTTCTGTTTTATATTAAGCATGGATCATGAAACAATTACATACAAAACTCTTCTCACAAGAGCCCTCTAGTACTCAGCTAATTGTCTCACACTGTCATATGCAAAACTAACCAACACATAGCCAATTCTCAGCCTCCAGACAACATGCCTGCTTGTGCAATCCCGGATGGTGAATATCCCTAAAATATAGGAATTATTGTCTGCATTGACTGTGCAAGTATCATGGGAACTCCAATGGGTGTTTGGTTGCATGTGTGAAACCCAATAATCCTACAACTGATATTCAACTTCCCTTTCACCTAGAACTCAACTGGGTCTCCACAAGATCTGACATGCATGTAGCTAATAATAGTAAATCCTCAGTTGCATGTGACATTACTAATTGTGAATTAATTAATATTTAATTCACTAGATCTCTCACTAGTGTATCTTCAGTTACAACTAGCACAATTGAGTTTAACTCACTTAACTGAGTTAAACTATTTACAACTTGCACTAACTCATGCACCAACGCACTTCGAACTCTGTTACAACTAGAATTACTCTGCATGCCTCACCAACTACCTCTAACTCGAAATCCACTAGCTAGTTGAATTTATCACTTTCAGTTAACTGATTCAAGTTAACATTGAGAATAGATTACAATTTAATGTCCATATTAATTAAGGGATAACCAAAATAGACATGCACCCAAAAATAGCACTGTGGGCCCCACCCTAGTCTGGGTGATTAATGCAACCAGGTGCTTAATGCATTAGGTGCTTAATGCACTAGGTGTGGGTGTTGAATTTTCTTGTTGAATCTCAACACTCCCTCTCAACAAGAAAGGGATTATCCTTCACCCAATCTCGTCTCTATGGTATTCGAATTTTCTCCTGGTGAGCGCCTTCGTCAGAATATCTGCATCCTGATCTTCCGTGGGAATGTACTAAAGCAACATTATCCTTCTCTACACACAATCTCTGAGATGATGGTACTAGATATCTATATTCTTGGACCTATCATGAAACATAGGATTAATCGAGAGTTTAATGCAACTCTGATTATCAAAATGAATCACTTTCGGATCCATCTGAGAACCAAACAAACCAACCAAAATATTTCTCATCCAGATAGCCTCACATGCAGCTTGACTTGCTGCCATGTATTCCGCTTCTGCTGAAATGAGTGCCACATATCGTTTCTTCCTACTATACCAGGAAACTGCTGTTGATCCAATGCTAAAGATCTCCCCTGATGTGCTCTTTCTGTCCGATGGACTTCCATCCCAATCTGCATCCGTGAAGCCATGAAAATTCAATCCATATGTCCGTCTATACCATAGACCATACTCTGATGTGCCCCTCAGGTATCTCAGGACATGCTTACCCTCCTTCCAAAAGAGCTTGGTAGGCTTAACCATAGCTTGACTCAGCTCGTTAACTGCATAACAAATGTCTGGTCTCGTGTTCACCAGATACATTAGCGAACCCACTAACTGCCTGCAGACAGTAGCATCCACTACCTCTCCAGAAGTAGCATCCTCTTTCCTCCAATTTCCTGGAAGAGGAGTATTCATGGGTTTGCAGCTCTCCATGTTAAAATTACCCAATATCTCCTTTGCATACTTTCCTTGAGACACAAAAAGTTCACCGTCCCACTGCCATATTTCCAATCCAAGGAAATCATGAAGGAGTCCCATGTTGTTAATTTCGAAATCCTTTGCAAGATCCTCCTTGCATGAGTGTATCAGCTGCTCATCACCAGTCAAAATTAGATCATCAACATATAGAACAATAATCAATTTCTTACCCTCAACCATAATCTGGTACAGGTTTTTATCTGCTTCACTTTTGGTGAAGCCCAATCTAGTGAAATAGCTATCTATCCAAGTGTACTAAGCACGGGGTGCTTGCTTCACCCCATACAATTCTCTTTTAAGTCTACACACATGCGACTCACCATTGAAGATTTCGAAACCTTCAGGCTGCTCTATGTATGCCTCTTCCTCAATGATCCCATTGAGAAACATAGTTTTCACATCCATCTGATGAATGTGCCAACCCATCTGCGTTGAGAGTGCAAGGGTGGATCTTATGGAAGAGTACATTGCAACAGGTGCAAAAGTTTCATCACATTCTATCCCCTCGATCTGTGAGAATCCCCGAGCCACAAATATGGCCTTGTATTTCTCCACACTTCCATCAACAACTTGCCTTACCTTGTAGATACATCTCAATCCAACCATGGATTTGTCGACCGGTCTTGGGACTATCTCCCATGCATTGTTCTTGACAATGGAGTCATACTCCTCCACCATTACATCAACCAAGTTGGCTGCTACACTGCTTCCTGAAAGGAAGATGGTTCAGTCACAATACATTTTCTCATAAGAGCCATGTATCCAGTAAATCAGTCAGGATATTGTCTTTGTCTGCGTTGTGAAGTAGGGGCTCCTACATTCTTTGCAGCATCAAGTCTCAATCTATCAGATTCTGTGGTGCGCCTTCTGGTATTTCTGATGGATGGCTCTGCATGAGCGTTTTCCTCCACTCCATGAACCTCCTCATGTGGTTGATCCACATCTTGAGACTCATCCTTGGGAACTAATAATTCCTCCTCTGCATGCAAGTCTAGCACCCTCTCAAAGGACAAATGCATGGCTTTCTCCTCATCAAATTTGATATCCTGTCGCACAACAGTCATTCTACTGTTTGGAAAATACACACGATAATTATGGGGTGTTTCAGTGTACCCCACAAAAATCCCAACCTCAGTTGTTGGTTCCATCTTCTTCCTAGCGTCCTTGGTCACATGCACATAAACAGATGAGCCAAAAATCTTAAAGTGTGAAACATCAATTTTCTTACCATTGAAAGCCTATTCAGGTGTACTCATGCAAATTACTCTATGAGGACAACGGTTTTGCACATGTACCATTGTATTGCATGCTTCCACCCACAGATGCATCGGTAGGACTTGATCATGCAACATCACTCGTTCTGCACCCAAAATAGTTTTGTTCGTCCTCTCCGCGACCCCATTCTTCTATGGGTTATGAGGCGCTATGAGTTCTCTTCGAATTCATTCTTTGCTGCAGAAGTTTTTGAATTCGTTAGAGATGTATTCTCCACCATTATCGCTCATAAGAGCCTTCGCTTGCTTCCCCGACTCTTTCTCCACCAGTTCTTTAAACTCACAGAACTTAGAGAATGTTTGATATTTCTTCTGCATGAAGAATATCTGACACTTACGAGAAAATTCATCAACAAAGATTACATAGTACTTATGTTTTGTTTTTGAAGCAACCGGAAAAGGACCACACATGTTTGTGTGAAATCTCTCAAGGATCCCTGAAGCTCAGTTTTCCTTCTCATTAAAGGTGGCCTTTACATATTTTCCCATAGTACATCCCTTGCATGTGTCTGAATGTGCAAGTGTACCCCTCGAAATACCGGTAGAAATTTGGTGCATGGCTTTGAAGGCTCCATGGTGAAGATGACCCAATCACCTGTGCCATAATTCACCCTCATCCTAGCTCACCACTTGATATGCCTTGCCCAATATTGCTGCGCAGCCATCTACCTCCATCTTGAAGATATTATTAACTCGAATCCCTATCCTCTTGGCTTGTCCTGTTGTTTTATGTCACAGGAAATACTTTCCAACACTAAAAACAACATCATAGCCTCTATCCTCCAACATTGCGACTGAGACCAAATTTTTCTTCAGACCTGGTACATGCATTACTTATTTTAATTGAAATGGATTACCTAAATCCCTCTGAAAGGTAATGGTACCAATCCCGGTAGCACTGTACTGTCCATCGCCGCCCATTTCAATATGCATCTGGAGATCTTTCTCCTCCAAGTCACTGAAAAGTTCCTTATCTCTCGTCATGTGAAAGGAAGCGCCACTATCCAAATACCACACAGATCCCAATACACTAGACACCATGCATGTGATTAATGATAAGTCAAGCTCAAATTGTGAGGCAAGGGCCTCACTAGCTGTAGATCCTCCAACCTTCTTGTTCTTCTTCTTTTGGGGACAATTAGTAGAAAAATTCCCATACTCGTGACAGTGAAAACACTTCACCTTGGACATTACCTGCTTCTTGCCATTCTTGGACTCAGATTTAGAATGGAATTTCTTCCCCTTCTCCTTCCTCGCCTTGGCAACCAAAGAAAAATCCTCTCATTCTTAGATGAAGATCCATCTCTAGTGTTCCGTTTGAACTCTTCCTGCACCAAATCCGACCACAGTCGTTCCCAATATGGAAAATTTTCCCTTCCATTGGCATAGTCTTGATAACTATGCCAAATCTTGGGAAGTCCTGAGAGAGCCAAGCTCACCAAATTATCATCAGCGACTGTTATTTCAACGCTCCCCAGTTCATCCCAACATTGGACAAAATTTGTTAGATATTTAGGAATGGTGTCGCCCTTTTCCATCTTGATCTTCCTAAGTTTATCTTTGAACGCCAATTTCCTATGTTCGTTGCTGCTTTGGAATAGATTCGTCAAAGCCTTCCACATTGCATATGGTGTGGCTTTCCCATGGAGCCTTGAGAAAATGTGGTCTCGTACTCCCTCCAACAGGATCCTCCTCGCCTTTGCCACTTTCTTTTGCCATGCATCAAGATTTGCAGCATCTACCACAACAGGTTTAGGAATATCAGTGTTAATGAATTCCTTTAAGCCATTGTCTTCGAGACTGCCTCCATCCTATCCTTCCAAGCAATATAGTTCGAGCTGCCCTCAAGTGCATACTCTAACCTCAAGCCATTGAAAGCCATTTCGATGTTGAATCAACTGCAGCACCAAGAAAGTATTTCTGCAAATTCAAATTCTATCCAGTCACAAACTCAACTTCTGCTTCACTTCTGCAATTTCCTATGCTCTGATACCATGTAAAAATTATAGAACATGCATGTATATCTTGGATTCACCAGATCTAACAATGTACTAAAGTTAAATACTGAATCTCTTCTACAAATCTTTTGTGGAATTAAAAACACAATCGCTAATCACATGAACATGAAGAAAGATTAATCACACACAACACATATAATTTCCCAGGGAAATATTACAGCTAAAAACCCCACTATATTCTATTTTATACTAAGCATGGATCATGAAAAAATTAAATACAAAACTCTTCTCACAAGAGCCCTCCAGTACTCAGCTAATTGTCTCACACTGCCATATGCAAAACTAACCAACACATAGCCAATTATCAGCCTCCAGACAACATGCCTTGCTTGTGCAATCCTTGATGGTAAAGATCCCTAAAAGATAATAATTATTGCCTGCCTTGACTGCGCAAGTATCATGGGCACTCCAATGGGTGTTTGGTTGCATGTGTGCAACCCAATAATCCTACAATTGATAGTCAACTTCCCTTTCACCTAGAACTCAACTAGGTCCCCACTGGATCTGACATGCATGCAACTAATAATAGTAAATCCTCAGTTGCATGTGAGATCACGGATTGTGAATTAATTAATATTTAATTCACTAGATATATCACTAGTGTATCTTCAGTTTCAACTAGTAAAACTGAGTTTAACTCACTTAACTGAGTTAAACTATTTACAAATTTCACTAACTCATGCACCATTGCACTTCGAACTCTGTTACAACTAGAATTTATCTGCATGCCTCACCAACTACCTCTAACTCGAAATACACTAACTAACTGAATTTATCACTTTCAGTTAGTTGATTCAAGTCCACATTGAGAATAGATTACAGTTTAATGTTAAGGGATAACGAAAAGAGACATGCACCCAAAAATAGCACTATGGGCCTAGCCATAGTCTGGGTGCTTAATGCAACCAAGTGCTTAATGCACTAGGCGTGGATGCTGAATTTTCTTGTTGAATCTCAACAAGAAATGGCATGAATACAACGTAGTGTTAGAGAAAAACAATAGCTGGTGGGAAGCAACAACCATACATCAATAATACAAATGAGATGGTGCAAAAGTCAGAGTGATGCTTCAGGAGGTTGCAACACTAGAGCACATTCATTGCTAAAAGGGAATGTTGATTTTTGTAGCATCGGATGTGCTCTAGGTTCGAGATTTTGCAAAGAGGCTAGGCCACATGGATTTTCTAAAACCCAGAAATTATTTTGAGAAATTCCACCAAGATATGGCTTAATTAAGATAATTAATCAATTTTTAATGTATTCCTCAGTCTAAACTTAGGAAATGTGATTAATTAAAGTGTATTAATTAAGTCGAATATGAATCTTCTAGATGAAGACAAGGATCGAATCCTAGTTAATCTTAGCCTTGATTATGTTTTAATATTAGCCATTGATATGTCAATGAGAGATTATAATAAGGAGCTCGATGGGAATTTGGATAACACATCGAGTGAGAGATATCTAGAGATCGAATTCTAAAGAGAGCAGTGGTACAATTGTTAGAGAGAGGTCGGGAGATTTCTTGCAATGAGGGGCATAGATAGTTGGCAGAAGGAAGATATTCCAAATCAGAAGAGTGCAAGGTAGAGGAGGCATCGATAAGTACAGAGAGGCTGCGCAGTGCCACACAAAGGCAACATAGATCTACATTGAGGTGGCGCAGAGCTTCAGAGGGAGTCTGCGATCTTGCAGGGGAACAATCGAGATCTAGTGTTGGAAGCGGGGGTGTGAGTTTGAAAGACCAAAGGGTCGAGTTTCAAGTAAGCAGGAGATCAGGGGGAGGTGTGATGCAGTCCCAGTGACTGCGTGGGTAGATGCAGAGACTGCACAAGGAGCTCATCTCTAGTGATATCAATGTCGGATTTCCCTTGACAATGTGAGATTTACTCAATAAATCTTTGCTAGATTTTTTCTCTATATTGGATAGCTAGTTTGGGCATCCAATGACTTGTATTTAGAAAGCCACTGCATTATAATAAAACCCTCAACAGCTGCACCAATTTTCCCACATTGGCTTTTTTCAGGGACATTTGTCCAAAACCAATGGTGTACTTGTGTGTTTCTATCTTTCCTGCGCAGTATTTTGTTTCCGCAGTATTTTATGTTGTGAAGGTTGCAATAGATTTTATTTTGATATTTATTGTGTAACACTATACATAACTTGATTAAGAATTTAACAAGTAGGAGAAATTTAATCAGTTGTTGCAATAGGGATTCTGATTTAGGAATTTTCACATAAACAGGGAGATGTAGGAGTCTTCTCAAGAAACAATATTTCCAACATTGTGAAGGGAGGGAAGCCGCAATAAAAAAGGTGAGTTTTGGTTGGTTTAGTGGGCAACTATAGGCTACATGAGAAGCCCTAACAAGTTATCAAAACTCAATTCATGAAAAACGGTTGTACATCAGAATTGGAGTTGACTTTGCCTTGTGTTGGGTTAAAGGGTTGACCAATTTTGGGTCAGTTTGTACTGAATCCTGTGAGTGCCATGTGTTGAGGTTGACTTGGGTAGTTGGAGACCTCAAATAGGAGCATAACTTGCAGTGAAGTATTGGGTGCCATTGGACTAGTGTAGGGGAGCATGTTGGCTACCCAAAGTATCCCTAGAGTAGCATAAAAGAAGGACATTGATCGTTGCATGGTTGGGTGAAGTTTGAAGCCTAAAGTGCAACATTTTGATGGAAAAAAGTGACTGCTAGCTTGGAGGATTGGAGCTTATGGATTGGCCAGCCTAGAGAGCAGATTGGATGAGCCCATGTTCATTGCAGTAGAATTCACTTGTGTTGGGTATGTGTTATATTCTTTCCACGACTAGTCATGTCTGGGGGGGGTCATAGGGGGGGCGATAGCCCCCCCTGTACGTTGCGCCGGGCATAGCAGGGGAGTCACAGGGGGAGCAGCAGCCCCCCCTGTCGGGGTCCGAGGTAGCGCCCCAGGAAAAAGTTTTTGGTCCTTATTTTTCAGTGGGTGGATCCGCCCATGGTTTTTTGCATGGGTTTGCACATGGTTTTGGGGCATGATGGTTTTCGGCCCCTGGTATTTTGTAGATTCGGTCAAGGGAACTACGGTTATGTTATAATCTAGGGTTAATGGATTTGGGTTTATGTATGCTTCGACATGTATATATATGTGTTGTAACACTAAAAGGAATATAATGAAAAATCAAGCTGGTCGTCCCGATTTTGGATCCAGGGGAAAATCTCTGTGTATATCTTTTTTGTGTTTTATGCTCTCGCTATTGTTTATTTTCTCTTTTTAAGATTCATTTGCAGATAATTTCTATACACGGTTAAAACCTACAACTTGGAGCAGTGTTAGGCGGCAACCCTCCTAGAGTATTTGTGTGTTTTCCTTTGAAGGACTAAGGGGCCACTAGAGAGCAGTACGAAAGCGAAGGACCGGTAGGACAAGATATGACATACAAGTTGCAACGAAGATTGTCATTGTATATTGTATTCCATAGACTATTGTATTATTCAAATTGGTTTAATATAATGAAGATTGGGTTGTACATTATTGTACAATTTTTGGAAAAAGTTGTCTATACTTGTACATATGTGATTTAATACTTATATTTTCTACTGTGAAAAGTAATTTTTATTGAGATTCTTGGTTTGGTAGCAACAAATATTCTATGATTCTAACCTAGACCCAAGATCGCAGAAATTCGACATGGTATCAAAACGTGTCTAAGCTAATTTTTAAGACAATGAATCGGAGTTGTGGATAACGAAGTACCACTTAAGAGGAAGTTGGTCACATTGTTGGTGAAAATGTCAAAGTTTCTTGCTGGTCTCTGGTATGAGGACAGGTTGGAGGGATTGTCCAACTCTAGTCCATGGAAGGAAAGGATCAAGTTGGTCTTGCAGGTCAAAATGATCTGGGAATTTGCCAAGAAAGCCATAAAGAAGCCAACTAACCCAAAGGAGCTAGAAGCGTACGAAGATTTGGATACGAGGGAAAGATTAATCATCCTACATGGTGTGAAGGATCCCCTAATACCTCATTTGTCCAGGAAGAACACTGCACATGAGATGTGGATGGCTCTTCAGAATTTGTTCAAGAATGAGAACGAGAACCAGGTACTGGTATTGGAGCATAATTTGAAGTCCACCAATATGATAAAGGTTGAATGAGTGACTTCATATCTAAAGATATTGTCTCAGGTCAGAGATGAGCTTGATATTGTTGGTGTGACTATTTCAGATAGTGATATGGTGAGGATTTCCTTGAAAGGGTTCACCGAGGAATGGAAGCCCTTCATCAAAGGGATCATTGCTAGAGATAATTTTTCAGACTGGAATAGGCTATGGGATGATTTCATTCAGGAAGAGTTTTGAGACAAGGATCTTCATCCAACGTAGATGGTAAATGAGGATGTGGCACTTGCAACATGAATGGAGGGTAAGTATAAGAAGGAATTGAGTAAAGTCAAGTGTTTCAATTGTGGCGAGATGGGTCATTTTTCATAGCTATGCATGATGAAGAAGAAGGGATATGAAGAGAAGAGGAAAGGGAAGCAGGTTGTCGGTGTTGTCATTTCTATTGAGATAGATGATCTCACCAGGAGGAGGAATTTTTTATGATCTCTCATTTATCGCAGGGCAATGTTTATGAGGATGGATGGTACATGGATAGTGGTGCGACAAAACATATGACAGGGTCATAGGAAGTTTTTGAAACTTTAGCTAAATGGGACTCAAAGTTGCACATGGGGTTGGGTGACAAGAGTCAGAAGGAGATCTGAGGATCGGGAGTTTTTCCATTCAGGATGGAGACAACATGAGTGATGCAGGTTTATGATGTACTATTTGTACCATGACTCATATATAGTGTGATATTTGTCTCGATGCTCGAGAAGAAGGAGTTTGAGGTGTTGTTCTAGGATGGGAAGGAAAGACTCAGGCCCAGAGGCTCTAGCTCCGATGGGATTGTGCTTGGAGTTAGAGAGAATTCTCTCTACAGGTTGATGGGAAAGCGTGTGGATCATGGGAAGAAGGAGCAAGTGGAGTAGGTGTAGGTTCCAGAGAAGCAGGTGCAGGTGCAAGCTTCAAAGGGGCAGGTACAGGTTCCAGTAAAGAAGGTCTAGGTTCTGGAGACTCAGAGGGATTTGAGTTCTAGTGGGAGCTTGCATGTTCAGAGGGAGAATTTGTAGGTTGTTACCCACCACTTTGTGGGTGATATCCCTCGGAGAATTTATTTTTCCATGATGGACCTAAGCCGATAGCTAGCAGCCCCTTGCAGCCCTCAACTTGCTCATTGTGCCACGTCTCCGTTACCTGATCTAGCCATGTGGTCCCTCACCCATCTGTATTGATCGTATGTTTGAAGGTGGGCCTCTCGAATCCAAAGGTATGTCTTGTCATTTGGTAATTGAGTATCAATTATCATGGACACTTCTGGGCATGGATTGATGGGGGGATTCGATGGAAAGAGTGCGCTTAGTTTAGGCTTATGTCCCCTTGATATATTTTGGATGTTACCCTTGGATCTTAGTCTCGTGGGATCTCCTTTATTGACCATTTGGTTCTACGGTGGTACTACTTGGGAAATCCTGAATTTGGGTGCGTGGTCTCGCTCCTTTATCCACATATATTACTCCCTTTCCACTCACTATACCCCCATTCATCATTTCTCCCACCTGGGTCCACATTACCTCTCTAGGTCCACATGGTATCAACCTCCCTATCCCCTTTCCCCCACCTTGGGTCAGGCATGGAATGATGCCCTAGAGGTTGAAGTCACTAAAATAAAAAATAAAAGCATAAATGGCCACATTCAACAGGAAATTGTACCACAAAATGAAAAAGATGGCTGAGACAAAAACAATTAGCACGTTGGAAAAAACCAATACATGAGCTCTACCTCATACCCATGGTCATCACCTTGGTTCCATAGGCCCTAGATGAGCCTCCTTTATCATTCAGGAACCCATGATTTTCCCAACCCATGAAGAGAAATGAACCGCCCTACCTAAAAGTGAGTAATCACTGTTATATCTCATACATCATGCTCTTGTCCTTTGAACCCTAAGCAGTTAATTAAAGAAAATTCATAAAAGGAAAAATACATATAAATAAGGGTGGAAAAATGAAGACCGGGGCACCTCATGTAACATGATTTCCCCCTCCTACACATTACATACCCAGGTGTGGGCTTCCCCTTCTCTAGCTACCCTTGAGCCCAAATATGTGGCCCAAGACTTCCCCTCTCATTCCCTATTCCATTTCACTTATTTATCACTTTCCACCCCCATTTGAGGGATGAACCTTGGACATAATATCCCCTCTAAGGGTAGACACCACCTAATAAGTTACCTGGATAACCCCCTTTGGAGGTTGGAGACCTTAGCACATGCCAAAGCCCACTACGGAAGGGCATGCCATTATGAAGTGCCCAATTTGTTTTCTATGGTTTGCAAGCTATTTTACATGATTACTCTGATGAATTGTTGTACTGGAAGGCTAGGGGACACATTGGATCTTATGAATAATTGAAAATGGTGTCCATTTGGGTTTGGCCTCCCTATACATGGTACTAAGCTCCCAAAGGGCTACATTGGGACATGTAGGGTGTGTGTAGAGAGACATGGGCCTTCACAGCAGCAAACAACACTCCATGGATCCCCACCGATCTCCAGAGATTACTAGATATCCACATTTGGGACGAGGATGATGCACTTGGTACACTATTCCTAGCAGGCCCCATAGGGGCACCATACACTTGGCAGGTGTCCTAGGACTTGTATGATGAGATGGAATCATTCATTCCATCATTTGAGCCCTTATAGATTATCTACATGCATATTCAACTCATATGGAGTGACGGCAACAAAACTGAAAGTCGCCCCTAAGGAGAGCTGGTCTACTTTAGTCGCTCTGTTAGCATTTCCTTTCTATTAACTTAGTTTACCACCACGTGGTCTTCTTTCTCTTTCTCTGAATTTTATTTATCAATTCCAGAGAAATTGACAAATAAACAAATACTCTGTGAACCTTGAAATTAAACTATATCTCCAAACTTTACTCGAATAGCCCGATACCTTTCGAATAAATGACTTTTTAATAGACCTTTGGTTCCGGCCCCATGTATAAATCGATGGCCCAATCAAATGCTCGCATCGTACCTTATTTAACCTTCGCGCATCTTTCTCACATGACCACCGTCTGATGGCTCCCCTCCAGATCGATGGCACTCAAAAATATCGCGTGGCCTCCCTGGTCGAAAGTTAACGTGCGATGGCAACGCGAAAAGGTGGTTTTGTAACTTCGCCCAACGCCACGTGTCGAATAATCTATGAAATCGCTCGCAATTGGAGAATACCACTTATATCCTAAAAGCGGTGCGATATGGGCAGGCAATTTTCTAAATTCCGCTTCCGGTTTTGGAAGAGTGCCTAACCAAAGTTAATGCGGTTTACGCTAACTCCGGTATTCACTAGCTCAGGTCAAGATTTCGATAGTAAAACAAATTTATCTCGTTATTACGTGGAATTCTACTATCATTTAAACAGAGTTCACGACCCTGGTTTCTCTGCGCAGGCCTCGCCTGCGGGTGGGATTAGTTCAACAGGGTTTGTTCGAATAATTTTGAGAGAAACAATAGACAGAGGGATGCGGAATCGATACAATAGTTCAACTCAGTAATTATATATGCAGATATTTCAATCACCTCACAATTAAACAAATTTCCTCGCAAATAAGGATTCGAGACAATTCTATGGCAAATGCGCACTGAAATTATTTAACTGGAAGCAATTGTGAACACATAGATTTATTGCAGAAATCTCTCTTCTCTTCCTTCTCCTCCCCTCCAGTACAACTGAGGGATACAATTTATATACATTACAATGTGTCTCTTCGGTTCCTCGGTGAGGATCGTTTTAGAAAATCAAAAGCCTAATTACAATAATTCAACTAACTGAAACATGACAGATGGACTGAACCTAACTATTCGACTTCTACAAATTCTAATTAATCTAAATGAGACAGTCAGCTGAGGTATTGACACCTAGCTGTTACAATTCGATGATTTTGAACCCTCCTAGCCACAACATGTGGACAAAACCTCCTACATTTTTGGCTAGTGTCTAATGCCCCTGCATCATGGAGACCGATGGGGTCATTGGTATACCCCCACACACATTGGGAGCACCACAGGTCTACTACTTGTAGAAAAAGGGGCCACCCCTTTTTCCATCACATTTTAAGGATTTTATTCATAATTATGACACTCACGGACATTATCAAACATTTTATAGTGCCCCACGACATGCATATATTACTATTTGACCTCTTGAGAGGCTTATTATTTCATTTATGAGCTAGTTTGGTGGGATTTGTTGGAGGATTAATCCGTCTTGCGAACAAGACCGATCTCCCTAGTACTAAAAGTATCTAACAACAAACAGCCAAATAGACTAATCTTTCTCTAAGCATATACGATCTATGAAAATCTCTATAAAGGTGTTAAGGAATTACCGTTTTTCCAGTGCTTGTTTGAAGTCGTTGTTGTCCCTCGCGCACTTGAAGGAGTTTTCCTCGTAAACCTGCAGTCACAAACAAGCAAAGTATTAAATAGCACCTTTATAGAAATCTTCATAAACCATGCTTATCATAGTGATCAAGGAATCTATGAAATAAACCATTGATTGAAAGCTTATTGAGAAAAATGAGTATATTTGTATTAATTTCAAAAGTAGAAAATCCTTACAACCTGAGCATTGATGTTGCACAGGACTTTCCAGGGTCCGAAGCAGGAGTCTCCTTTACTTTGATAAGCTCTGCACTCCTCCAACCAAGACAAATAGAGGTATGTAATCCCTCCTCACAAAAGTCTTAGTTAACTGAGTCTAAATCTCTGCAACAACACTTAACCTCAAAATATTCTTAGGCTTGAACTCCCTTTGAGGCTACCCAATGCCTCTTTTTATAGTGGAAAAGAGGAGGTTTTCTGTTCCAAGTATGAAGGGATAGAATCCTCCTTCAAAGGGATAAGATCCTCACATCAAGGGGTTAGCTTCATAAGGTAAGGGATTCATGCACCTCACAAGAGCGGTTCTGCCACTGCAAGATCCATTCTAGAAGCTTCCAGAATTCACTTTTATTGAGCTTTTTGGGATTTACTTGCACCTTTTTAATCTTACAGGGGTCCGCACCTATAACAAAGATAAAGTGCGTTTAGGAACGCAGGAAAGTTGAACATTGGGTGCGGGACCGCAGGCAAGATAGCCAGAAAGTGCGACACCAAAGTTTAGGAGACTTTTAGGAATTTTTTCTGATTTTCAAGGCTTGACATGAGGAACTGATATGTTAGACTTGCAAAAGGGAGAAGTATGAGTAATAATAAGCTCATACAGTTAGCAGAATGTCAAGGTGACAATTTTCAGTGTAACAGATTGCCCCCTAAAGTGCAAAGTCTGGAATAGATGATGCTAAAGTCTGTCATATATGAAGAGTGCAGTACTTTATCATTTCAAGGATCATCCTGTGGACACCCCAGTCGGAACTTGTAAAAACATTCAACACAAAATATATATGTATACATATCATCACTGAGGTAGGCATTCCCATACTCAGATTAAACTAACTAAAAACTGATTCAACTGTTCTGATACAGGAATGATTTTGAGTACATCACAGTATAGACATGTGTGAACACAGTATGGGCGCAGCCATCTGTTTATAAATAGTCCACTGTATAAATGATAACAAAATTCCTCGCAGCCTGGATGGTAGAAACTAGATCCAGGGTCTTGATTTCCGCATCTCGAACTAGTACGATTCTATCCATGCGAATGAATGTGTCGAAGTCGAACATGGTAGAAACCACTTGATTACCAGTCAATGATGTAAACTGTTAACAAGTGTGAGAGTAACCACAAGTAATGTCAATGGATCTCAAAGTACCCAGTACAATCCATGAAATGTGAATGAATGAGCTGAAGTCGAACATCTCACGGAATCATTCAATCGAAGGTCGATGATGAAACCCGTCATCGAAAGCGAGAAAACTGCCATTAAGGCATGCAGATTTCAAGGTACTGACGATTTCTAGATCAACTTCCCAGATAATGAGTTGTCGTCGATAGAAAGCGATCCGTCGTAGGCAAGCCCACAACACGAAATCATAGATCAAGTTTTGAAAATATATTAGCAAGGACTGACTCAGGGATGGTCAAAATGGATGACAGATATTTTGCAGATGAATGGTTTATTTGAACTGTCCTCTTGAACACATAACGACACTGCAGATGGCTTAGTGACAATTGACCCAAAGTTAATACCCAGAAACCGGCTAAAGACTTTCAAATGAGGTTTGATTAACTGTTAGGCAAAGGATTTCCCAACCCAGGTGAATGAAAGTGTCGTGTTCAAGAGTGGTCGACTGAATTTTCGAAGAATCAAAATACAACAAACACGCCCATTTTCCTCTCTTTTCCCCCACCATTTCTGGAAAGTACCTCTTTATTTTTGACAAGCTTGAGGAGGATAACATTTGCTTGTTTATAAGCTCATCCTTCGGATGAGTCCAACTTAGTTTAAGATTCAAACCCTAAGAAGGAGTGGTTCGTTCCTGTTTGAAATTGAACAAGTCCTTTACTGTTAAATTTTAACGAGTCCAGTATAGGAGAAACTCGGTGTTTTTCAATTTTAGGGAGTCAGAAGAAAAAACTTAAGAAAACTCCATGGGTGTACTTTTTCGTAAATTTAGTCTCTCAGGCCCGAAAAAGGATAAAATAATGCGGGAGAGAACTCTATTGACCGTAATTAGTCAACGAATACCTTTTTCGTAAATAGTCCATTTCAGTCCGTAAAAGGGGTAAACTTACTCTAAAGGGACGGTTATTCATTTACTTTAACGAGTTCGAACAATCAAGTATAGCGAATACTCGTATTTAGAAGATGCGAAAGGCTTAAAATTCAATGCTTCAACTTTTAGTAATTCTTGAAAGTCAAGTGATAAAAGTATGCTCTTTGTTGAAAAATGATCAACTCTCCTAAAAAATCCAATTTCTGCACAAAAACTTGAAACATTACACATACATGTTTAAGATGAGTAAAAATGCTTCAAAAATACCCTTTTTAAAGTGAAAAATAAATAAATTAAAAATTTATCTATTCGAAAAAACTTATAAAAAGGACTTTTTCAACATCATTTTTACCGTTCAAGTTCAGAGTGAAAAGTAGAAGCTTTTGGGTAAAAAACGTTCCTGTGAAGATTCTGGAAAATCCGTCCGGCGAAATCGAGAACCGTCAGTCCCAGGTAATCCACGACCTCTTAATCTTGCATTTCATCCATTTACAATTCGCTTTTAGACTTTAGATTTTATTTTTAAGGGAGAAAAATAGTTTAAAAAACTGCCCGCCGGGGTCTGCAGGCAAAAAACATGGGACCTGCGGACCCCGACTTTTTTCTTCACAGAAAAAGGTCGTGGGTCCGCACTTTTTCCACAGAGCGCATGTGTTTCTACACGTTGTGTACAAAGGCAAAGTGCGGTCCCCGCGTGTTTAAATTTCAAAATTAAATTTCTCATTTCCCGCCCAAAAATTTTCAAATTAGATTGTTCTAATCTATCTTTTTATGTATTGTAGGATTAACAAGATGTTGATTTGGAGAGAACGTGAACATGAGGAAGTGGATAAAGCCACAATGCTCCATATGCCCACAATGCAAGCATTAAGAGCGTGCGGTTTATATAAATTCTGGGCCATCCAAGGCATGAGAGCACAGGTAGAGCTCCTGACATGGCTGGTAAACAGGTGGAACGTGCAGGACCAGTGTTTCATTATTGGCGGCCACCGGCTCGAAATCGAGCTGGAGGACATTTATTTTCTGACTAGTTTTTCCAATAGGGGCGAACAACTCTCCTTGTTTGGGACTAGGCCAGGTGGCCAGACTGTCGCTAGTCTTCAGCAAGAATTCTATAATGATGAAGCAGACCCCAGAGACAAACGGATTGATATAAAAACTATCATCCGTCCTGAGCTGAAATTTATTGCATTTACTATTACCAGACTGTGCGGGAGTGCAGCATTGCATGTAGCTACCGGTTCTCAGATGCGCATTGTTGTGGACTGTTTTCGCGACATCATCTTCAACTGGTGTGACGCTGTGTTGGCTAATATAAAAGGCCAACTAACTAGAGCGAAAAATGGGAAACTGAATAACTTTGGATATGGATCCTTCGTTGTCTCCTTTTCTCTAGAGAGGATTCCGATGCTAGCTCCATAGAGTATCCCTGTTGATGCCGATCGACTTAGAGAACCCAGGATGGTTCGTTGGTCCGCACTGATGGCCCGTCACGGTATTGAGGGCGCTGAGATTGTTCGATTTCCTTCTTCATATTTTCGTTGGCTGGATCACCAACTTTTTGTCATAGAGGACTTTCCATACGCCAGGATAGATTTCCGCGGTGACCGAGAGATGACTCTCCGAGCAGGGGAACAGTGGGATGACTCAGGTAAAAATCTTTCTTCAACAGTTTCTAAGTTCTAATTTTTTTATTTTTGATCGTCTTGTCAAATAATAACCAAAATTTTTTTGAATACAGATGTGGGCCCACGGCAACCAGCCCATCTCCAACCTTATGAAAGAAGACAACTAGTTGCAGCCGCACCAGCTCTAGCAGGCCAATCAGTAGAAATCTTGACTGATTTAGAGCATCATCTAGAGCGTTTGACTCTAGATATTCCGGAGACAAACATAGATGACATTCCACTCAGATTGCAGAGATACGTGATTGGTGTTCCAGGACCTTTTAGGAGGTTCCTGTGCAGGGTGGCTCGGGCAGTGGTTCCTTATCGTGATCACCATCAGTGATGGGATGATCGTATTGTAGACTCATATTTTTTACTTTTGTTATCATTTTCCGATCATAAGGTGTTTCCAATCTATGACCGAAGATGATGTATATTTTTTTAAAACACTTCTATCCTATGATATATTGCTATTTACCAGCTATCTGTATACATGTTATGAATGTTATTTGTTTTACTGTTTTGATCACTGCAAATGTCGATTTATCATACTAGAAGAAACTGTGTCTGCTAATGTATTTAAATGTCTTGGAATATGTTGATATTTGATGTAATCAAATTCACGTTCCAAGAGACGAACTCTTAAAAATAATCGTAACAACACTGGATTTCTAATGGCATAAACCCTGTTAAGCTGTAATACAACAAGTTCAGAATCCAACCTCACAATAAAACTCTGAATCCCAAATGATATGGACTCAGATAATAACTCAACCACTGCACTATACTCGGCAATGTTATTCGTTGTTTGACCAAGGCTTACCCCATGCATGGAAACTAACTCGTCAGAGAGTGAATAGATAACCCAAGTTGCGGAAGAAATGTTCCATGTACTACGACAAACACCATCAGCAAAACCAATGTAGGTTTGAAGAGACGTCAACATCTACAATATCAAGAGTAAAACTCAGATAAGCAGGAATAGTGATAAAAACACACTTCTAAACTAGGCACACCTTTCTAATCTAAGACACACCAGTAGTAAAGAAATCTAACCTACAAAGTAAAGATCTCCACACCAGGTTTAAGCATAATATCGCTTCAGATATAACCCATTTCTAGGCTTATCTAAAGGGATACCATCAAAATCTATCAGCTCATAGGCCCCTTTTTCCAGCTTTCGCTTAACAATGAAAGGACCATGCCACATGGGCACGAATTTCCCAGTTCCTAGCTTATCGTTGGCTTGATCATAAACTAAGACTAGGTCTCCTTCTGAAAAATTCCGAGGGGTAACACTTCTATCATACTGAGCTTTTACTCGTTTGACATGAGCCTCGTTTGCTATTGCAGCGTTTCTTCGATTTTCATCCAATTGAGCCAAGTACAAAAAACGTTTCTCCTCTTCAGACGTAGCTGGGAGTAACTCTATAGCTAATTTCAAATATGGAATTTCGCATTCAATCGGCAACACAGCTTCCAAACTGTAAACGAGTTGAAAGGGAGTGAAACCAGTTGATGTTTTGACTAAGGTTCGATATGCCCAAAGTGATGAAAATAACATGGAATGCCAATTCGTTTTGTGAATACAAATAATTCGTCTGATCATGGTGACTAAAACTTTATTTATGGATTTGACCAGACCATTGGCTTGCGGATAATACGGAGTGGAACTATCGTGGCGCAGGCCAAGCTGTTCTGTCAGTTCAGTCATCATGACATTCCGAAAATGGCTTCCATGATCAGTAATAATGGCTTGAGGAACACCGAACCTAGCAATTATGTGATTAAATACGAAAGTTGCAGCAGTATTGTCGTCAGCCGAAAATGTAGGCATCACCTCAGCCCACTTAGTAAAATAATCTACTGCTAAGATAATATATGCATGCCCCCCGGCCGAGCGAGGGTTACATGTAATAAAATTGATACCCCATTTTGCGAAAGGACCAACAACAATTATGGAATGAAGAGGAGCGGGAGGCGCGCGCATCTTACGATCAAAAAGTTGGCAATTGTGGTATTTCCGGACTGCATAAATACAATCTTTGAATAACAACGGCCAAAAATAACCAGCACGCAATATCTTTTGGGCTGTGGCATACCTAGACATATGACCGCCACATGCTCCAGAATGGCAGTTATTTAAAACCTTTTCAGCTTCTTCATGGATAAGACAGCGTCGGAAAATCGAATCCGCTCCACGACGATAAAGTGTATCACCAATAATATTATATTGTTGGGATTGGAAACGTATTTTCCGTCACTGAGATTGCGAGATTTCAGGTCGAAAAGATTGGGTTTGGAGATAAACGATAATATCTCCATAACATGGATCAAGAGTACTGATAAGAAACAAAGATTCGTCCACAATGGGCTGCTCTGCCACAGTTTCAGTATCAGTAGAGGGGAAATCACACATTAGTTCCGCAAAGACCAAGGATTTCTCCGCCTTGGATTTTTCAAATTCCAAGTCGAATTCCTGCAAGATGACTATCCATTTGGAATATTTTCCCCCTAGCAACTGTTTGGTCAAAATGTACATCATAGGGTTGCAATCAGAAATTACTGTAGTTTTGCGTAACAATATGTAATGTCTAAATCGTTGGACAGCTTGAACAGCTGCCAAGGCCAATTTCTCCACATGTGTGTATTTGATTTCGGTCGGGTGCAGATTCCGACTAAGATAATAAATCACATGTTCAGCGTTAGATTCATCTTCCTGAACTAAAAGCATCCCAATAGTGGAATGAGAAGCAGCGAGGTACAAAATGTAATCCTGGTTGTAGTTGGGAGGATGCAATAACGGTGCATGGGTCAACGCGTGTTTAAGTGCATCAAAAGATCGATTAGCGATCTCATCCCAAAATAATGGAATGTTCTGTTTCAGCAACCGGGTAAAACCTTTCGTAAGCTCGGCATAGTTAGGAATAAATCGACGTAAAAAGTTTGCTTTCCCCTGCAAACTTTGGAGTTGGCGTAAAGTCAAAGGAGGAGGTAATTTGACAATAGCTTCGACCTTCGACGGATCGACGTGAATACCTGCTTTCGAGACAACAAATCCCAGTAAACGACCCGACTCAACACAAAAAACACATTTGTGTGGATTCAGCCGAATTCGATAATGCCGACATCTCATAAAGATAGCACATAAATGTGTGAGATGGTCAGCCCTACACGATGAATGAGCAGGTAAATCATCGAGATACGGTTGCAAAATGTGCTTAATGTCATGAAACGCATAAGACATGGCCCTTTGAAAAGTTGCTCTAGCATTCTTCAATCCAAAGGGTAGTTTGCAGTAAGCAAATGTCCCCCACGGACAAATAAAAGTTATTTTTGGCTGATCAGCAGGGAGTATGTTTATTTGATTATACCATGAAAAGCCGTCCATAAAGGAAAACATTTCACTGCCGGCACAATCATCAATTATTTGATCGATATAAGGAGTTGGATAATTTTCTTTAGGACAAGCTCGATTAATATCCCTATAATCGATACATACTCTTATCGTTCCTTTTTTTTTAGTCACAAGAACAATATTAGATACCCAATACGTCAAGGGAATCGGATAAATGAAACCTGCACGAAGTAATTTTTTAACCTCTGCTTTGATAGCAGCAGCTTTTCTAGGATGCATTTGACGTAGACGTTGACGGACAGGTTTGGCATCCGGGTAAGTCTTGATTTCATGTATGACAATTGACGGATCAATTCCTGGCATTTCCTCGTAAAACCAGGCAAACACATCACGGAATTCTTGAAATAGGGCTTTATAAGTTTGAATTTCTTCTTCAGTACAGGAAGCACCTATATGAATGTTTTCAATTATTCTAGGTTTTACTGAAATGTCAATTGGAATCGTTCGAGAAATATTTTCCAAATTTAACTCAGAATCAGGATTTTTCAACGGATTCTGCGGTTCCTTGACATATTCAGTAGTAAATATTGAAGCGAAATCATCTTAAAAATGATCTAGTTCAGGTAAAAACGAAGATCGATGATGTAGATCTTCCCACGGTAAATCGTCAACAGAAAAGAACTCACGAATCTGCTCATCAGTATGAACAAGTTCAGGAAATGCCGTTGTAGCTGAACTGGATATAGAAAGTGATTCCTCATGGATCCCATTCACTGAATCAATTTCGGTTGAAGAGGGGTCGGAAAATGACTGTACAGCCTGATATGCAAGTTCAAATGGACTCAAAGGCATCATGCCATCAATTGAATCTAACTCGGATTCGGAAGGTACGATCCAAGGATCATCAAACATAATAGAGTCTGACGAAATCATATGAATAGTTGCAACAGAAGGCGATACGTTAGGAGGAGGAATGGAAAAGGTTCCTAGCAAACCAGAATCTTTAATCAAACCTACTCCAACATCCTTGTACGGGATAGTCGCTTTACCAACATGCTGGATTGTTTCTGTAGAGGTTGGGTCGGAAGAAAAATAAGTTAATTGATCTATTGTAACGATCCTTCCTTGATATGGAAATTTTATGAGTCGGAAGACCGAAGAGACAACAACAGTCATAGCGTAAGACCAGCTACGACCCAGAAGAAGGTTGTAATCAAGAGGGGCATCAACCACTTCCACATCTAGATTTACAACTTTACCTTCAACCCCTATGGGTAAATCCTGCAAAATACCAAAAGGGTGGAAACCTCGACCATCAAAAGCCTTAAGAATCGTCGGAGGTTGGTTCAGTGTAGGAGAACCAAGCGATTGCCAACACTGAATTGACATAATACACGTTGAAGCTCCCTCATCAATCATAGTCCGATAGATCGGTCTGTTTTTGACTAACACTGGTATCTGGAAAGCCATCTGATGAGGTAGATGAGGTGTACTATTTTATAAATAGAAGATTATAAGATTAGAATCCTGAATATCAACAGCTCCTATGGCAGACAAAAACAATTTACGCTGTGCTGGGCATGATTGCAGCACTTCCAAAGCCAACATCCCTGAAGGAGAAATAGCTAAGTCTTCAACAATGTTGTAATTCTGAGCAGCTCTCGCATGTGGATTGAAAGCTGATTTACCAAGAACACCTTTAGCAGGCAGTTTGATTATTAAGTCTGGATTTGGTTTCTCAATCTATAGCGGACCAGAAACCAGAGGAGGTGTAGTTGATGTATTTGCATTAGAAGATTCTGCTTCTTTACCATCAGCAGGATTCTTAGTTCCATAATCTTGCGATCGCGTCGCAATCCTTACATGAGACATCATCAAAATGGGCTCTTCTGAAGCAGTCGAAGTCGAACCAACCATCTTACTATCTTGAGTCGGAAAGGGATCCTTCAAGACAGCATGTTGTGAACCTTTGACGAACTTTGCAACCTCAGCCCGATGTGGGCATTCCTTAGTAAAATGATTTTCGTCACAAATGTAACAAGGATAACCTGGTTTACGTTTTTCGTCATTGGATTCATTTTTATCAGTTTTTTCTTTCGAATTATTTTTGTTTTTATTCTTCCCTTTCTTTTTATTATCAGATTTAGATTTAGCTGTAGATGTCTCCACAACATGAATATCGGCAGAAACTTCGGGGGAAGATTATCCTTTCGGGGAATTAGGTAAAGTTATAATTGGAGAAGAATTCTTTGAATATTTCTTCTTACTTTTATTATTGACTGTACCAATCATACCGTCAGCAGCATGAGACCTTGAAGGAGCAGCAGCTATTTGACCTTGTTTTGGAAGGTCTGGGATTTTTTCATGTAAAGTACCCGACTGCGTATAAACGAGGTCAAGGTACTGAGCTTGAGAAATTACTTGCTCTTTAGTAACAACACCAGCCTTAGCTACATCTTTATTAATCTTGGGTAACAACGATTTAACAAACCATTCTGCCAAAATTTGATCCGGAATATAAACTTTCACCAAACGTCTCCTACGTCGCCATTCATGATTATGATCAGAAATATACGTAGACGAGGATTTTTTTAGCGAAGTTAATAATTCCGTGCCATTGTCGTATCTGACCGGCAACTGAAAATGAATCAAGAAGGCAGTTGCTAACTGGCTGAAACTATGAAATTAGCCTCGTGGTAACTCAATGTACCATTTGGCTACAAGACCAATAAGATTTCTTTGGAAAAGACGTAAGCGAATCGAATCATCAATGATTGAATTAGATGCACACCAAAGGTGATAAGTCATGACGTGATTTGATGGATCCTCTCCTGACTTACCTTCGAATTTTGGTATATCACTGGGAAACTTATGCGGCATTGGTGGCCAGTACTGATAATAGAAAATTGGATCATTTGTAAGGCGCGTCAAATCAGGTAAATCCAAAATTGCGATAAATGGTAACTGACGGTTAGTGTCACGAAAACCTTGAGTAGCCAAAGCAGTTCCAGGAGGTGGATACTCAGGATAACTGGGAATCGGATTAGCATTAGGAATTGTATAACCTCCTGGAAAACCAGGATTAATCATACCGAACTGGGGTTGTTGAGGCTGTTGATAAGTATAGCCAGGGTACGGTTGATACTGATAGTTTGGATTTTGTGTATAGGGACCGAATTGCGACTGTCCCTGGTACGGTTGATACGTGAATTACGGTTGACTTGTGACAACTGTACTCATACCGGCTTGTCCCGTAGGCATCTGAACCGAAGTCTGAACCGAAGATTCTGACTGGGGTACAGAGACTTGAGGGATTTGCACGGATGCAGGGATAGATGAACTCGGGGTTACAGATACTCCAGAAGTAGGTGTTACAGGTTGAACAGACGTAGCAGCTGTTGCAGCAGTTTGAGGCGGAGTCTTAGGTGAACTAGGACCAGCCTGCTGAACAGGACCAGGTGCAGGAGTTTGGATATTAGGCTGGACAGGTTGCTGAGTTGGACCAGAAATTAAAGGTTGTCTAGGTTGATAAGGCAACTGCACATTAGGCTGCATAGGCTGTTGATATTGGGACGGATCCCACACCATATTCATTCCGGGGTATTGTCCCGCAGAAGGTTGAACGTAAGGACCATAACCTGGTTGAACGTAGGGCTGATAAGTAAGTGGCACATTTCCGGCTCCTTGAATGGATGGCTGACCAGAAGGCTGTTGAAAACCTTGAATTGGGTACTGACCTTGAGGTTGATAACCCTGAGGCGCGTACTAAAGCTGGGGTTGATAAGGACCCTGAGGAGCATATTGAGTTTGGGGTTGACCTTGGGGCATATACTATCCTGAAGGTTGATACACTTGAGGTGTGTATTGCCCTTGGGGTTGTCCCCCAAAATAATATGATTCCACAGTTTGTCCTAGGAAAAAGTTACCTTGAGGTTGCCCTCCAGGCGGAAATTGACTTCCTGAAGGTTGCCCCCCAGGCGGTAACTGACTACCTGAAGGTTGCCCCCCAGGCGGTAATTGACTTCCTTGAGGTTGCCCCCCAGGCGGTAACGGATTTCCCTGTATTGGCCCTCCAGGTGGTAACTGACTGCCTTGAGGTTGAGGATTCGGAATATTACCAGACATCATATAGATTTGTGTTGCGTTCGACGTTTCAGTTTTAACACCACTATTACCAGATGACAATATTTGTTCGATGGGTTGAGGAGCTGCTCGTGAGAAAGTACCAGACAGAGCCTGATATCCCGAAGGAACAGAAGGACCACCATGTAAAAATGATTCTGGTGTCTGGGAAAACATGGATGACTCTCCAGCCATAATGGATGGCGGATATTAACCTCTGGGTGTAGGATGAAATGGAACTCGAGGTGGAGAAAAAGCAAGACCCAGATTCTCTAAAAAGTTTTTTAAAGATAGATACCAAGCACTAGTTCGAATAGGGCTGTAGAAAAAAGATTCACGCTCCCTAAGATTTAAAGATTGAGGGGAGTCGGGAAGAGATATATCCTCGTCTGGATTAGTAAGTTCTTCAATGGAAATAAGACCAGCCGGAAGATCGTCAGTGACAATATTTCTTACCCTAGGTGAACCAATATCGCTAGAAGTTGGTGAAATAAATCCTGAGGATGTTTCTAAAACAGAAAGTTCAGTTTCAGGTTCAGAGATTTTAGGTTCGTCAGCCAGTTCACTGAAAGCAGGAATACTACCAGTAACTTTAGAAACTGAAATCGGTTCTTGAATGTATTATGTTGTAGGTATTTGATGATCAGGATGGACAATTATGGATTAACTTCCAATTTTTGTTGATCTAATCCTACCACTACTAGATGATACCAGAGCACGAATCCCTTCAAGCTGACTTGGTGAATATTCAGGGGGTTTCCCTTGCAGTCTCCGGGATTGTCTTGGCAATTCCGCCATGATTAAAGATTAACTAATCACACGCAAATAAAGAAAATTTCAATGAAAACACCTAAAGCCTATAAAAAAAACAAACAGCTGAATCACATGCTTAAAAATCTAAGAGTTCAAACCACACACAAACAGTAACTTTCCGTACTAAAAACACTAGTTGATGATGAAATCCAACTTAGTAGAAATTTAACACAGAAAGGGCGGTTGGACAGTTACCCCGACAACCTGCTGAATGAAACAGACTGGCACAAGTTTCCTCTCAAAACCATCTCGTGTGAAGAGAACCCCCTAAAGAGTCCAAGTGAGTCTAGTCGACGTCTGCTCCAGGTACAGTGAGATCTTTCCTTCACCGTCACCTTAGGAAATAATCTTAAGATAATGGACACTAAGGTTACCAACAGTAACAAATATAACTGGGGGAACAGTCTACGATCCGATTTCACGCGCAAGGGCAGAGTAGCAAGCTCAATCCCCTTGAAGGCTCCTCGACATGGTTAATCCGAGGTTCACTGACAAGTGACCCAAGGCTCCTCGACAATGGTTAATCCGAGGTTTACCGTTTGTAATACGCGCAAAATCTTCTATCTTCCCCAATGAAATAGAATTGATTGTCTCAAAGGTTCAGATATGATCTCGTGATTGACTTCTTTAAGAGAAGCTTCCCAGATTATACAAATTACAATTGGATTTATCTCCGACCGCAAGATTTGTCTACTTGTTTGTTTTTATTACCTTGGAGAGTTAACTACTCTCTACTCCAAGATACTAGCCTAAGCTATGTTGGTGATAAGAGCCCTAGAAAATAAAAAGATTGCTAGATGAATTTTAATTAAGCGTTACTTTTAAGAGCTGTTTCTTAAGTCAATGGGTGCGAAAATGAAACTCTGATGGTGTGAAGACTCAATTTCCAAAAGACACTAAAAATGCATCTAAAAATGATAATTATATTGTTTTCTTTCAATGAAGTTCTAATTAAGGAAAAGTTAGAGAATTCAACTCTTTTGATAAACAATTCCTTCTTTAAACATAAAGAATACTTGAAAGAAACTATTTTTGTCTTTTCCAACAAATTATCAAAGCTCACAATAAAAATCCTTTCACTTTCCAAAAACTCGAAGCTACAAAACAATTTTCCTTCAAAAGAAAGCTAGAAATTTTAAAAACACTCAAAGCTACAAACTAATTTCGAGATCTACAAAGTTTAATAGCACTCAAAACTATAAAATTTAATAATCTAAATGAATAAAAGCTTTAAGATTTTTTGAAGAATGTTTTACTTAGTTGTTCAGCAAACTAAGGATCTATTCATCCAGAATAACAAACAGATTGAAAACACTAAATTATGTTTTTTTTATAAAAAATGAAATTCAAAAACCAATAATAAAGTTTATTTTCGAAGATTTGCAAAGAAACAGGTAACTCTATTTCTTAATAAAGGATGATTTCACAATCAAGTCAAATTCAGCAAAAGACAAAAGACCATTGTAATCTTAGGTGCTTCAAAATTTCAAATGCTTCAAATCACTACAAAGACCAAGTGAAAAGCAATCCAAAAAGCAAAACTTCTAGAAAATCATCAAAACACCAATACTGCTGAGACTTATTAACAGAAAGCTTTTGACAGAAACAATCATCAATCTAGGCAGAAAATAAAAACTAAAAATCAAAATCAAGATAAACTAAAGAAAGAAATCTGAAGTTTTTCAAAACTTTAACAGGGTCCGCAGGATCCAAGATATCACAGGTGCGGTCCCACACTGTTTACACAGGCAAAGTGCGAAACTGCTCGCATTGTGCAAACAAGGCAAAGTGCGGTCCCAGGAAAAATTAGAGAAAAACTTAAAGGACTTCAAAATTTTCAAAAATAGAGAAAACCTAATCTACCCAGGCAGATGTCAATCAATCAAAAACCAAGAAAAACGTTTCCTCAAATCAAAACAAAAGAGAACCAAAAACGACAAGTTTTTTCCCCAGTGGAGTCGCCAATTTGTTGGAGGATTAATCCGTCTTGCGGACAAGACCGATCTCCCTAGTACTAAAAGTATCTAGCAACAAACAGCCAAATAGACTAATCTTTCTCTAAGCATATACGATCTATGAAAAGCTCTATAGAGGTGTTAAGGACTTACCGTTTGTCCAGTGCTTGTTTGAAGTCGTTGTTGTCCCTCACGCGCTTGAAGGAGTTTTCCTCGTAAACCTGCAGTCACAAACAAGCAAAGTATTACATAGCACCTGTATAGAAATCATCATAAACCATGCTTATCATAGTGATCAAGGAATCTATGAAATAAACCATTGATTGAAAGCTTATTGAGAAAAATGAGTATATTTGTATTAATTTCAAAAGTAGAAAATCCTTACAACCTGAGCCTTGATGTTGCATAGGACTTTCCAGGGTCCGAAGCAGGAGTCTCCTTTACTTTGATAAGCTCTGCACTCCTCCAACCAAGACAAATAGAGGTATGTAATCCCTCCTCACAAAAGTCTTAGTTAACTGAGTCTAAATCTCAACAGCACTTAACCTCAAAATATTCTTAAGCTTGAACTCCCTTTGAGGCTACCCAATGCCTCTTTTTATAGTGAAAAAGAGGAGGTTTTCTGTTCCAAGTATGAAGGGATATAATCCTCCTTCAAAGGGATAAGCTCCTCACATCAAGGGGTTAGCTTCATAAGGTAAGAGATTCATGCACCTCACAAGAGCGGTTCTGCCACCGCAAGATCCATTATAGAAGCTTCCAGAATTCACTTTTATTGAGCTTTTTGGGATTTACTTGCACCTTTTTAATCTTACAGGGGTCCGCACCTATAAAAAAGATAAAGTGCATTTAGGAACGCAGGAAAGCTGAACATTGGGTGCGGGACCGTAGGCAAGATAGCTAGAAAGTGCGACACCAAATTTTAGGAGACTTTTAGGAATTTTTTCTGATTTTCAAGGCTTGACATGAGGAACTGATATGTTAGACTTTCAAAAGGGAGAATTATGAGTAATAATAAGCTCATACAGTTAACAGAATGTCAAGGTGACAATTTTCAGTGTAGCAGGATTGTCACCAAAAGTTGGTTTATTTGCACATTATTTTATTTTTAGGGGCTAATGTAGGCTCATTAGCTAAATTGAACTCCTAAGTAGTATATAAATAGGAGTTAGTTGGATTCATTTGTATCATCATTGGACTTGGGATCTATCTATCTTTAGAGAACTTCACATTTTTCGTTGGAGGACTATTTTGGATGATGGATGAATTTTGATGTATGGATTTGTGCTATTTCTATCTTGGAGCTTCTTATTTGCAAACGTGATTATGGTTGGATATAATCTCTAACATTGTAAGTGAAAATTTAATGCTATTTTTCTTGTTGCTACATATAATTGAACTTCACTATAATTAGGGCTAATTGTTGCACCTATGAAATGCGGAATTGTGTCTATTTAGCTTATTTTATGTATGGGCAATTTTTAGATGAATGAAATTTCCTAGATATCATGTTATCTTGATAATTTTGCACCATTTTTATGAATTATAAATGCTTGAAATTCACTTTTATTCTCTTTCCTCTAACATTGGAAAATTTCACTTTCCGGGCTTCCTTGAACAAGAAACTGAATATTTCTTCATTATGATCCTTGAATCCATATCCCCAAGTGAATCAGGCACTGGTCCCTCAAAAAAGGGTGATTATTTTCCCCTCTTTTTCATTCCCCCCCGCTTTTTTCCTAGAACTAGCCCTTTAGGTCACCTAGGGCATCAATTT
This sequence comes from Pinus albicaulis, assembly GCA_034641835.2. Lineage (NCBI taxonomy): Eukaryota > Viridiplantae > Streptophyta > Pinopsida > Pinales > Pinaceae > Pinus > Pinus albicaulis. Next base: position 1,462,611,712 of record CM076582.1, read on the forward strand.
CCTGAGAATATAGCCACAGGAAAACTTTAATCTCCTAGATACAACTGCGTTGGTGGGTCCCCTCACTCTCCTTCAAATTTGGAGCAATTTCGATGAAGAAATCTCAGGATACCCCAAGCCCTAGCTCTAGGATTAAGCTTTGTCTAGGTGTTCCCAAGGCTAGAACCTAGTAGGATCAATTTGACATCATTGGAAGAAAATTCTTGTTTGATCCTTTCCCCTCACCTTGGCTAGGTTAAGAACATCATTGGGTGCCAAAATCTATCCCCTAACCTAGGTTGGGTCCACTTGTCTTCATGTGGTCCCATTCTTCATCAAAGTTGATTTATCAAGGACTACTCAGGAATCCAAGTTCCAAAAGGATTTTAGGGATTGAGAACCTCCTTTGTAAATCTTATTCTTCTATCACAACCCTCTAATCCTCATCCCCTCTCCCTAGAAGATCAACTCCCTTGCTTAAAAGGAAAGGAAGTCAAATTCTTCATTCTATCCTAGGGAAAGGGTTTCTAGGGTCACTTCACACCTATTCATTGATATATACATTACAAGTGACTTTCTCAAATACTGGGTCACCTCCCATCGGTGAAAGTCCGTAAAGAGTAGAGATTCTTAGTTTTGGTAATAGTGGGTTAAGTCTCCATCGTTGCCCTCATAGGAACCCCTTTTAGGTCCCTTGCTGGTTTGAGTGGTAACATAGCCCAAGAAGAGTGGATGGTCAGTGGGGAGAAAGGGTGCTCCTACAAATGCCAAGAAGGAATCATGGAGGAATTGGAAAGCGATATAGGAGAAGAAGAAGAAGCTAGATACTTCCATTGATAGCAACACTTCCAAGAGAGGCGTAGTTCATGCTACAGGGATTGTTGTAGTGGTGAGCACCAAGAGTTGGGCGATGTTCTGAGTAGTGATGATGATGATGATGAGCTACTTCCTAGTTTTGGAAGTACGTCCCTCGCTAAGAGGGGGAGTTTATTTTTTAGTAGCTTGGGAGGTAGTCTGGTTCGAAGTCCTTATCAGGCTGACCGTAGCCTCAGATGTGTTCTTTGGAGTACTCTCTTACTGTAAGGAACTCTATATTGCCTTCTGAAATAAGTAACCTGGATGGAAAGTCTGCAAGGTCTCCCATACTTCCATAACTGTTGTCCTGACAGCATTAGGAGCTTCTGTCAGTGTAATGACTTTTAAGGGCTCGAGGAGGCATGGAGACCTCTGTAGGAAGGTGTCCTTCTAGAGAAAAGTGTTATGATGATGTCAAAACACAGATATGGCTTTAATGTGCGCTTTAGGCCTTATTAGGCCTCTTAATCATCTTCATGTTCCTTTTCTATGTCTTCTCCTTTTGATCACGGGATTAAGGCATTAAATCTTCAATAAGGAGCCTTAAATCCCTTAATCTCCTTTACTGATGCTCTTAGATGCTTCGGCGATGATCATCTCTGCGCTCTGAGTCACAGTGACCATGACTGTAGAGACAGAGTTAATTTCTCACTCTGTAAACCCTGCACAATAAACTCATTATGAAATCTAGGGAAGTGGTGGAAGATTGCTGCGAAGGCCTGAAGGGTGGTGGCACAGGAAAGAAAAATGGTGGAGGCAGGCAAGAAAACGAATGAAAGCGCAGCAGAAGGGTGAGGAAATAGGGCTGATGAAATTTTGGTGAGAGGAGGACTCTGGGCCGTCGGATTAGATTACCCAAGGGCGATCAACAGTCGAGATCCACCGGGGAAATCCTTTTAGAAGGTTGGGCGGAAGACATAATTTTTAGTGTTAAAACCCAAATTTTAACGTTTGGTTGAATTACAAATAAAATGGAGGAAAATTCATGAAAGCGGGGCCATTTGATGGTGGGACCCGACGGGCGGAGGGCGATTAAACGTAGACCATTGGATCTCATGAGGAGATCAACAGTGGGGATTAAAGGATGGGCTCTTTGGAAGGTCTGATGGATGATAATGGACGGGGGCGTGATGTGATATGGGTCATTGATTTGATCAGATGGACGACTGAGATTAATTATGGGGCTTTCAGGAGCAAAATGGGGAAACATGGTTTTAGGAGGAAAACCGTCGGTGTCACGTGCCTCAAAGGAGGGTTTGAAATTTTGCCCAAAAAACACGATATATGTCACTGTGTGATGCGTGGCAAAATAAAATCCCCTATATTGCGCGATTTTAAAGCGTTAAAGCACAGACGCCAGAAGAATGCAATATGCGTGTTGGTCGTCAGATGTGGTGCAACGAGATCTGGCGGCTGAGGTTACAGCGCGATAAAGGAAGATGCACTGGAGATTAGGTGGTGGAAAGTCAAAGGCGGGTTAGATCCCAGCCGTCAGATCTGTAGGATGGACGGTTAGGATTTAAAGTGAGAGCAGAAGGCAAAAGGGGTAAGTGAGTGAGCGGGAGAAATGAGAGCCGTCAGATCAATCGGCATCAACGGCTAAGATCTGATCGCATCGGAGCAAAGCAGGGGGCCAAAACTCCGATCGTTGGAGTTGCGATTAGCGCTGGGCCGTTGGATCAGCGGGGAATCAACGACGGGGATCTGATCGGAGGGTAGAAATACGGGTGCAATGAGCAGGGAGCGGTGTAATCTGGACTGTTGGATCAGAATGGATGAATGGTTGGGATCCAATCGAGGGAGACAGAAAGTGGCACGTAAAACTTTTCCCGATTGGCGATGATGCGATGTTGTGATGGCCGTCGGATCATTACGGGATCAACGATGGAGATCGCAGCGGAGGGGTAAATAAAGAGAAGCGACGGGGCGTGATGTGATTAGCGCTGACCGTTGGATCTGTATAGATCGACGACTAATATTGCACCCGTGGTCTGCAGAACAAAACCCAATCGCATCGGAACTTTTCAGTTAACAAAGAAATGCTCTCACATGGAATGCTCCAATTGCGATAAGCACCCGGGGCTTTAGCGCCTAGTCTCGGGCACGGGTTATATGGTGGGGAAGTGGTTAGGGGCTTAGCTGAAAGGGGCTAAAGCCTATAATGTAAAAAGGGGATTTTTAAGCCAAAATGAGTGATTTTCAATGGATTTTTTGGCTTTCGGTAAAGGGGAAAAAGGGGGTTTTAAGCCAGACAAAGGATATTATAAGGCTTAAAAAGGGTTTTAGGACAAGATGGAGGGTTAAAGAGGGGTTTTGAGAGGAAATTTGTGAGGGGAAAAAGGGATGAAAATGTGGATTTGGGAGGAAATGAAAAGGGAAAAATGGAGGCCTTTCAGAGCAAACTTCTTTCACAGACAATGAGGCTTTTTAAGTGGAAACAACAGTGAGGATTATTCAAAGGATGAAAAACACAGAGAGGCTTCAAGAATGATATGTTTTTAGAGGAAATGTATTTCTTGAAGGCTCAAAAACATTTTAGCCACCTGTTTGTTTGTCAAAAAATTCATAGGTGGCTAATAGTGGCTCCACATGGGGATGGCATCTTCTTGAAGGTGTCAAGAATTCAGAAAATAATATTTGGAGTAGGCCAGATGCCTGGTACTTGACACATCCATTTTCTTTCTTAGATCAACTGCCACAATCATGGAGACGTCATATCAGCATTAATACTCTCCCAAACAACTACCTACCCATACTATTGTCCTAACATTTTTTCTTCTGGGTGCATTTGGACTTGCAGACCCTTTACATCATCAATTTTTTACAAATAGGAAAATAAACCTATTCTATTTCTACCCTTATTACTCCATGAGACTAGATTAAACTGTTGGTATCATATTTTCTCTACCTACACTACTATCTGCTAGGATTAAACTATCTAGCATATTTCTTCTCTACATTCTAAGAAATAAATTGAAAACAGTCAAGCCAAGATTAGACTGTCTGGCTTGTTGGACTTTGCAGAAATTAAAAACAACTAACTAAATGCTCACATGCTGAGCTTTATTGAGATTTACTACCTACCCTACTCTACTTGAAATATTTACAAGTCTAGCTTATAAACCTTCCCTTCCAATACATCCAGTCCATCAAATGATCCCATGACTGGTCCTTTTTGCTCAACTCTTTGAGCATGCTGAATAGGCAGGGCCACTCCCATTCTCTTTGTTTCTTAGCAGCAACTTTTAAAATGTTTCTTGTTGTCTGCAACATGCTGCTCAAAATGACCTTTGATCCTTCTTCAAATGTTTGCAGGAAATGAGCATAAGGATCATAAAATGATACCTGGTTGTGAATGTTTGGCAAGTAGGCTTCAACCAGGATTGCTTCTTCTTCCACTGGATCAAGAACCTCATCTTCTTCATCATCTGAACTGGAGGACTCATCATATATGGCAGTTTTGTCCTCGTGGAGCTCTGAGATGTTCTGATCTGGTGGGCTGAGCTCTGTGAAAAGATCAATCTATTCTTGAGCAGGGGTATCCATTGCTTCCCTTTTTTCAAGAGAAGGCCCCTTATTTTCAACCTGCTCAAAAATCTCTTCTTCATTTTCCTCCTCATCCTTTGAGATGAACAGCTGCTGATCTCCAATCATATGGAGACTGTTAATGATGATCTGAGGTGTAACAGAGTGAATATTCAATGAATCTTCATCTATTACTATGCTTTCATAACTTTCCCCATCAATATCATAGATAGGATGACTTGGCACATTACTTCCTTGAAGCTAATGGAACTTATTTTCCTTCCACAAATTTGTCGATGATGGCTCTGCAAGATCAACTTCTGTTTGGAAAACATCATCATCAGACAAATCAAAACTAGGAAAATCACTGAAGTAAGTAATGCCACCAAATAGACATACTGGATTATTAGCAAGTCTTTCTTCCTTCTTATTTACAGAGGAGTCTTCTAAATCTGCATCCCCAAACTCAATAGATGAATGAGCAAGAGTGTGTGTTCTATAAAAGACTTCAGAGGTGGACTGCTAATTTAAAATCTGATCAATATCTTCTTCTGTCAAAGGGGAAGTTTTACTCGAGTTTCTTCGAGCAGAAGTGCAGCAGCTCTCTGATTTGGAGGTTGGATGTCTTCTTGAGCCTCTTCTGTGGAATCTTCACTTATGCTAGCAGGGAAATCTTGAGGATCTTCTGATGTTTCTTGATCTCTTTATGATATAAACATTTCCTCATGATCATGATGATACTCGGTTAGACTACAAGGCTCATGAGTAGTTTCTTCTTCCACATCAGATTCTGCATCTTCTATGTGGTCTCTTGTTTCCTCAAAGCAACATTCCCTATTAGCCTTTGCCAATAGGTCATGATATTCTCTAGTCAGCATAGTACAAGACATAGATAGGCAATCAGGCAGTTACTGATCACTTTCCTCTTCCTCTTCTATAGATTCTTGAGCATCATACATGTCTTTCTCATTATCTAGGTCTTTAGTTTGCTCTTGTTCTGGAAGAGGCACGGGCTGCTCTGGATAATCAACATTTGTATTTACACTAGCCTCATGCATATTCACTACTACTTCACCAAACATGTTTACCACTCTTGTGAATCTATCCCACAAAGCATCTAGCTTTGCTTCTCTGTCCCTACTTGGATCCATGTTTTTGAAAAGAGGTCACTGTATCTTCTCAACCAGTTCAGGGTATTCTACCAGTGGAGTCATTTGGTCTTTAGGAGTTATAGAATGTGGAGTCGCCAGGTGGTTGAATTTGACTGTTTGAAGTAGGTTGTTGTCCATCATCAGCAATTGAATACCAATCTAACCAGAGATTATGGATCTTCTGAGTGCCTAAGGTTATCTAAGATAAAATGCACTCAGTTTGTCATCCCCAACGAAGTCGCCATTATGTGGTGACAACAATGGGAAAAATACCAGATATTATCAATAAAGGGCACTCAGATTCTCCCCAGCGGAGTCGCCATTATGTTAGGGTTCCAGTGTTTTGGCCAGATTGGCAAGACCAAAAGACCAGACAACATCAAAACCACTTTGGGACCTCAGGATCTAGCCCTCCTGGGTCCAAAGAGGGATCTCTCTATAAATGCAAAGAACGATATATCTTTGAAGCTCAAAATGAGGTATTAGGCTAGGTATGAAGCATAAGGGGGTTTTAAATTGGTTTGGTTGCTGGGTTGGTCGGAGATCATAAACTGAGAAGGTTATGGAATGAAAGGAGCAAACTAGCAGGATGTTTCAGCAAAAGAAGATAGGTTAGGAAAGTACCAATCCATTGGGCTATGGAGTCATGAAAGGAGATTACTTGCATAACAACTGACCAAGGTTTTCCAAAGGGCAAGTCATCTATACTAAAGGATCTTTTAGATAGATGGTGAAATGGAACAATAAGGAGTGAAGGTGAAAGAAGGATAGAAACCCAAGTGCAGTCTGGAGATCAGGTCAGATATCATTTAAATCCAGACCTGCTTTGACATACTCAGAGGCAACTCTCAATGAGGACGCAAAGGGAAGCTTAAGATTAGGTCAGAGGTCATTTAACTCCGGGCCTGTTTTCGGCATACTCTCAAGGAAAAACAGAGTTAAGATTTAACACATAACTAGGCCTAAGATCATAGAAGGGATTTTAACCTTCAATGCTTTTGACACCAGCTCTAAGGGATCTTAGAAAGGCCAATCTATTGGAAAAGGACCCCAGTGGACAGGGCTTACACTAAATCCCCGGTATCCCAATTCTTCCAGCTTAAACCCAACAAGAACATCTAAGCAACAAACCTTGAATTCACACATCAGTAAGCATGTGCTAGACCAACATCTTTAACTGGTTAAACTACATGAATTTGTTCTCAGATACACATTCGGCAGAAAATATCAAAGATAAGAAGATTAGGAAATCAATTAGGGTACCATGCAGGGGTATATCCTAAGCCAGATTTACTGATTGTTATCAGAGAATAATGAACAGTATGATTAACTGAAATAAGACAATTCCAGTAAGAAAAACATCACCCGTAATATAGACCAGGATCCTGTGAAATTGCTTGTTCATTGATGTGCAAAACTAGTCACATACTCTGACCTCAAGGGTTGATTACAGTCTGAACTTCTTCTCCCAGCCTACTAAATTAAAAACTACTCAGCTACTTCCCCCGATAACTATTCTAACAGTCGAATGAATCCCTACAACTAACAACAACCAGCTTTACAATGAATTTTACAGGTGTTCTTATAGGAGAATGAATAACTATAGTAGTAGATGTAAGTTTAAATGACTCATTAAGACAGAGTGGAGGAAACATCCGTTCCCATTCTGCTGAATGGCTCTGTATTTTACTCTGTAGTTTGGTTCGAAGTCCTTATCAGGCTGACCATAGCCTCAGATGTGTTCTTTGGAGTACTCTCTTACTGTAAGGAACTCTGTATTGCCTTCTGGAATAATTAACTTGGATGGAAAGTCTGCAAGGTCTCCCATACTTCCATAACTATTGTCCTGACAACATTAGGAGCTTCTGTCAGCGTAATAAATTTTAAGGGCTCGAGGAGGCATGGAGACTTCTGTAGGAAGGTGTCCTTCTGGAGAAAAGTGTTCTGCTGATGTCAAAACACAGATATGGCTTTAATGTGTGCTTTAGGCCTTATTAGGCCTCTTAATCATCTTCATGGTCCTTTTCTGTGTCTTCTCCCTTTGATCACGAGATGAGGGCTTTAAATATTCAATAAGGAGCCTTAAATCCCTTAATCTCCTTTACTGATGCTCTCAACTGCTTTGGCGATGATCATCTCTGCGCTCTGAGTCACAGTGGCTGTGACCGTAGAGACAGAGTGAATTTCTCACTCTGTAAACCCTGCACAATAAACTCATTATGAAATCTAGGGAAGTGGTGGAAGATTGTTGCAGAGGCCTGAAGGATGGTGGCACAGGCAAGCAAAATGGTGGAGGCAGGCGAGAAAACGAATGAAAATGCAGCAGAAGGGTGAGGAAATAGGGCTGATGAAATTTTGGTGAGAGGACAACTCTATGCCGTCGGATTAGATTAGCCAAGGGTGATCAACAGTCAAGATCCACTGGGGAAATCCTTTTAGAAGGTTGGGCGGAAGACATACGTTTTAGTGTTAAAACCCAAAGTTTAACGTTTGGGTGAATTACAAAGAAAATGGAGGAAAATTCATGAAAGCGGGGCCATTTGATGGTGGGACCCGGCGGGCAGAGGGCGATTAAACGTAGACCGTTGGATCTCAGGAGGAGATCAACGGCAGGGATTAAAGGATGGGTTCTTTGGAAGGTCCAATGGATGATAATGGATGGGGGCGCGATGCGATATGGGCCATTGATCTGATCAGATGGACGGCTGCGATTAATTATGGGGCTTTCAGAAGAAAAACGGGGAAACATGGTTTTAGGAGGAAAACCGTCGATGTCGCGCGCCTCAAAGGCAGGTTTGAAATTTTTCCCAAAAAACACGATATATGTCGCTGTGTGACGCGTGGAAAAATAAAACCACCTATATCGCGCGATTTTAAAGAGTTAAAGCACATATGCCAGAAGAACGTGATATGCGTGTTGGCCATCGGATGTGGTGCAATGAGATCTGGCGGCTGAGGTTACAGCGCGATAAAGGAAGATGCACTGGCGATTAGGTGGTGGAAAGTCAAAGGCGGGTTAGATCCCAGCCATCGGATCTGTAGGATGGACGGTCATGATTTAAAGCGGGAGCAGAAGGCAAAAGGGGTAAGTGAGTGAGAGGGAGAAACGAGAGCCGTCGGATCAATCGGGATCAACGGCTGAGATCTGATCGCATCGGAGCAAGGCAGGGGGCCAAAATCCGATCGTTGGAGTTGCGATTAGCGTTGGGCCGTTGGATCGGCAGGGAATCAACGGTGGGGATCTGATCGGAGGGGAGAAAAATAGGTGCAATGAGCGGGGAGTGGTGTAATCTGGACCGTTGGATCAGAATGGATGAACGGTTGGGATCCAATCGGGGCTCGCCAATCGGGGGAGACAGAAAGTGGCACGTAAAACTTTTCCCGATTGGCGATGATGCGATGCTCGATGGTCGTCGGATCATTGCGGGATCAATGGTGGAGATCGCAGCAGAGGGGTAAATAAAGAGAAGCGATGGGGCGCGATGCGATTAGCACTGACCGTTGGATCTGTATAGATCAACGGCTAATATTTGACCCGCAGTCTGCAGAACAAAACCCAATCGCAACGGAACTTTTCAGTTAACAAAGAAATGCGCTCACATGGAACGCTCCGATTGCGATAAGCGCCCGAGGCTTTAGCCCCTGGTCTCGGGCGCGGGTTATATGGTGGGGAAGTGGTTAGGGGATTAGTTGAAAGGGGCTAAAGCCTATAATGTAAAGAGGGGATTTTTAAGCCATAATGAGTGATTTTAAGGGATTTTTTGGCTTTCGGTAAAGGGGAAAAAAGGGGTTTTAAGCCAGACAAAGGATATTATAAGGGTTAAAAAGGTTTTTAGGACAAGATGGAGGGTTAAAGAGGGGTTTTGAGATGAAATTTGTGAGGGGAAAAAGGGATGAAAAATGGGGATTTGGGAGGAAATGAAAAGGGAAAAATGGAAGCCTTTCAGAGCAAACTTCTTTCACAGACAGTGAGGCTTTTTAAGTGGAAACAGCAGTGAGGATTCTTCAAAGGATGAACAACACAGAGAGGCTTCAAGAATGATATGTTTTTAGAGGAAATTTTTTTCTTGAAGGCTCAAAAACATTTTAGCCACATGTTTTCTTGTCAAAAAATTCATAGGTGGCTAACATAACCTAGACCCAAGATCGTGGAAATTCAACAATACAATATGAGATGAAACAATAGATTCTGACTTGGGGACACACTCTTATTGGGAGTGCATCAAAACCCCAAAAATATCTAGTCAAACCTATTATGAAGAAAGAACAGGAAAAATCACGTGGTGGAATGGATACACATCAACATCCACAAACACCATATTTATTTTTTCTTAATATATTAACCAAAGTTCAAAATTTGGCTTCAACAATGCTAAAAAAGGACAACATGAAAGGAAACTAATGCTCACATGTGCTGAATTAATTAATCCTACCCTACTTTAAACTAGTATAAGACAAGATGGTATGGGAAAGAAAATAACTAATACAACATGTTACCCACCACCTATGGGTAGTGTATATGGGAGAATTTTTTTTCTCCAATATGGTCCTCAGTTGATAGCCAATAACCCCTTGTAGCCCCCAGATGCCATTTTCTCTGCCACCTGAGCTGACCATGTGGTCCCTCGCCCATATGTCATGAATGTATGTTTGAAGGTGGGCCTCTTAACCCCAAAGGTATGGCTTTTCATTGGTGTATTTGAGTAATTTTTCTTACTTGTCATGGGAACTTTCGGGCATGGATTGGTGGGGGATTTTAGCAGAAGGAGTGGGTTATATATGTATTTTTGTTTCCATTTCCCGATTTCATGGTTACCCATGTATCTTAGTCCCATGGAATCTCCTTTATTGGTCATTATCTTTAGCGCTTGCACTATATGATAAATATTGATTTGATTGGGTGGTCTCGCTTCTCGATGCCACTCACATTACTTCCCTCCACTCATTTCAGCCCTATTCATCACTTTTCCCATTTGGGTCAACATGTGTCTGCAAGGTCCACATAGGGATAACCTCCCCCTCCCCTTGTCCACACCTTGGGTCAGGCCTAGAATAATGCCTTAGAGGTTGATGTAGCTAAAAAGAAAATAAAAAACATAATTTGGCCACTGTCAAAGGAAAATGTACCACAAAATGCAAAGATGGTCGGGACACACAAATTTAGCATGTGGGGAAAAACTAAACATCAGCTTTACCCCTTATCCATGGCCATCACCCTGGTTCTTATGAGCCCTCATGATCTCTCTCCATCATTAAGGGACTCGTGATTGTTCCAACCCCTCGTGGGCAATGAACAACCCCACCACAAGGGGGTTTCCACTTCTACATATTACACATTACGCTCTCTATCACCTCAAGCCTCGAGAAGTTATGAATAAAAATCAATTAAAGCGAAAAGGCATATGAAGAAGGGTAGAAAAAAAAAGCCTGGGGTAACCCATGTACCATGATTTTCTCCCTCATACACTCATATACCCAGGTGTGGGCTTCCCTTATTATAGCTACCCTTGCACCTTGACATGTGGTCTAGATGATTCCCCTGATACCCACTCCATTCCATTATTATATCATTTTCCACCTACCACTTCAAGGATCTACCATGGACATGTCACCCCATTTAGTAGTTGAAACCACCTAATAAGGTCCTTGGTTAACCCTCTATTGAGCTTGGAGACACTTGTACATGCCAAATCCCACTATGGAAGGGCATGCCACCATGAAGTGCCCCATCGATCCCATAACTTGTAATATTTATTACTTTATTATTATAATGACATGTTGTATTGGAGGGCAAGGGGACGCATTGGATCTTATGCAGGATTGCAGGTGGGTATTCATTTGGGGCTCAGTCTCCCTATAAAGGGTCCAAGCCCTCTAAAGGACAAAACTGGGACTTTTAGGGTGAGCGTTGAGAGCCACGGGCCTCCACCATAGCAGATATTACTTCATGGATCCCCATCACTAATCATTGATTGCTCATGTTCCACCTTTTGGATGAGGAAGATGCACCTGGTTCACCATTCCTAGCCAACTCCACACGTGCACCATACACTTGGCAGATGCTCCAAGATCTATAGGATGTATCCCGCAATAGAGGGAGGAATTACATCACCATCCTAGCCCTTACAAATGGTATACATGAATTTTTGATCCATTTGGAGACCCATGAGGATGTCCTTGTGCCTCCACACCCACTTGGGAGCACCACAACTTCTTGCTTGGAAAACAAGGGGACAACCCCTTTTCCACTATGTTTGGAGTCCATTTCTACATCATGACACCCCTAGGACTTCATTAGGCCTCCTCAAAGGCTCAACGAATCACTCTATTGATCATTAGATTCTCCTGAGAGGCTTATTCTTATGTTATTGAGCTATTTGGGTGGCTTGTCACCAAAAGTATTGTTATTATGCACATTATTTATTTTAGGGGCTCAATTAAGCCAATTTACCTATATCGAATTCATTATAGAGTGTATAAATAGAAGTGAGATGATTCATTTAGATCATCATCACTTGGATTGGGTTATCTCCTCTTGTGAGAATTTCACTATCCTTTTTGGAGGACGATTTTGGATGAATGGATGAATTTTGATGTTTGGATCTCTTTCATTTTGTCTTGGAGCTTCTCTATTGACATATCTTGGTGATTGGATATACTCTTTTCTTACATGTAAGTTCTCTTTTAATGCTATTCTTGTTATTTACTTTTGTCACATGCATGTTGCTGGGATTTTCGCTATACTAGGCTAAAATTCATTGCTTTTCTTATGCGAAATTGTGGAAATTTGATCTTTTATAGCATTGCATCATGTCATGGGCCATTTATGTATGATTTAATGTTACTAGAGATAATTTGTGTCAAATTTATCCTGATGAGTCATCAAATATTGCAAAATCGAAGTGTAATGACTTTGCAGATGCTTCTAACATGATGTAAAGCCATGCAAAGTTATTTAAAGGCCTCATTGACTAGATGAATCTATTTCAAGCTATAAATTCATCCTTGACTCCATCTCTACCAAAGGATTAAGCACTGATCCTTCCGTAGGTGATCACATTAAAAGCTAATCTCTCTCACCTTCTTCTTTTTTCTAGGCCTAGCCTCCATAGGTCACCTAGGGCATCAATTTTCTCACGACTCATCCATCAATAAATTTCAATATTTCACCTGCTACTGCGCCAATGTGTCGCTCGGGTCCCCTCCAAATTTCATGAAATTCTAATGGTGGGATATTGAGATATTTCAAGCCTTGGCTCCGAGATCGATTCATGCCTTTGGTTTCCTTTGGCTAATGACCACATCAGGATCTTTACATCAAGCTCAAAGAAAGTTTCGCCTTTGATCCGTTTCTCTTCGTCAATTAGGTCAAGCATACCCTTGATTGATCAATTCCATCCCCTTGACATAATTTTGGTTCCACTTGGTCTCGTTTGGTCCCACTTCTTATCAAAGCTAATTCTTCAAAGATAATTTAGAAACCAAGTTTTCACAAGGATTCTGAGGTATAGGAATCTCCTTTACAAGTCATATCTTCAAATCCTAGCCCTTAAAATCCTCCTAACCCTTCCTATAGAGCCTTTCACTTTTATTTCTAAGCAAGCAAGCCATATATTTGAGCCTCTCTTGTGAATAGGATTTTTGGGATCACCTTTCATTTTGTCATTGATATATTCGTTATCACAGTCCTTATTATACTGGGTCTCCTCTCATCGGTGAAAGTACATAAAGAGTAGGGATCCTTAACTTAGATAACAGTGGGCTATCGCTCCATTGTTTCCGTTGACCTAGTAGCCGCCCTTTAGGATCCCCTCGTAGGACCCCTGCTAGTTTGAGTGGTAACATTTTGGTGCCATTGCTGGGGACATAAGACATCTGTTTTATTCCCCATACGACATATTAACATATCATAATTGGAAATTCCATTGGAATAAAGAATACCTAGTTCTTCATTGAACTTCAAAGTTAATGATGGTAGGGTGAAGAAAGCATCTCTCAAGGCATTCTAATTCACCGTGGCGACTTCATTTTAATCCTAATATGAAAAATCATAAAAAATGGACTACTGTAAGATATAGATTAATCTTGGTCCTACCTTTGCAAAACTCAATGACCAAGACTTTCAAAAATTACAAAAGGTTGGGGATCAATATGTTGAGATTTGTGAAGATTTACTTGAAAGAGTGGATAAAGCATTCATGCTCAGGTTTCATAAGACAACACAAAAACAACTATACCTAGTAATGTGTGCCTATGAGAAGGATCCCAATCGTCTCTTTGACTTTGCTAGCCAGACTTGTGCTCTTAGTATTTTAATTGAGCTTATCAATGAAAAATAGTATAATAAGTCACAAAGTCCCGTAGAATGTGATCAATTGAGTAATCAAGATGACCATGAAGATGAAGAGGTTGGGGAGGACATTGAAAATATAAACAATGAGTAGGAACATGAGTCATCCTTAGGTCCACATGATGAAAATGATGATTTTGAGAACACATGTGTTGGGGAGGATGAGTCTATGGAAAGTGAAGTTGAGGCTAGCATTACCTTTATCAACAATATTACTCGTGATGGCTCTCCTTTTGAGAACCTTGAGGAAGGTGATCTCATTAGCCCCTTGGAATATGACACTGGAGATTACTTCCACATTAAAAAGGAAAAATGGGAAATTTTTGGTCCTCAATTTGATTGTGCTCCCATTTACGACATTGATAAGGAGGATGAGGCTGAGATTAGTCTTCCCTTTCCCTCAAACATTTTTATGATGACATATCCATTGATACCCTTGGGAAGGAGAATTATTATTTTCCCTTGCATGAAGAGGGGTAGTTGGAAGTAATTGATTCTCCTTTTAGGGGAGACCCAATATTCGATACCAATAATGAGGAAATCGATAAGGCTCCAACCTATCCTCCGTATGATTCTATTTTCAAATCACTTGAGCCTTTATATTTTGATTTTGAGGAAGAAAAACTCGTTGAATATAGCACTTTACCCTCCCCTTTGTATTTTTCTCTTATTCATCGATACGAGTCTTCCTCAAGTGATAACTCACCACTTTGCATATGATCTCTAGTGACCATGGGCCCTTTTACCTCCCTAAGTATGATGTTGAGGAAGAACCATCCACTAGATGCATCCCTCTTTCCCTCTCTTACCCTCAGGATTGTGGATATAATCACTCCATTGAGCAACCAATATGTTGTCCCCTTTTTTGTTTCAAGTATCCTTTCTCCTCCCATCATGACCTTGTGGCACCTAGAAAGCATAATATTATAAACAATGATTGTGATAGGGAATTATCGAGAGTGATCATTCATTCCACCATTGTGTAGTTAGAGGGAAAGCCCCGCACTTCTAGATTGAATTATTTTACTTCTCCTAAGGTTTCCTTTTACCTCGAATGGATACCATATTGTCCCACCTCCCACCCACCTCATCCTCCATGTGATTGTGTCTCCATTCATTTTGGGATTTTCTATATGAGTAATCATACTTGCAGGCATATATATATTGATATGATGATATGTTGGTTTCATTGGCTTTATGATTACACTTAGTATTAGCCTTACTATATTAATTTTAGGGTAGGGTGCATTGCATGCTGATTTTCACATTATAACTAACATCATATCATATTTCGCATGGTAGATTAGGTGCATTTTGATTAAATTTGAATATTTGTACTTTCTTGTTGATTTTTACGACCTAATACTAAGCATGGGTGATCATAAGAAACCGCAAAAACATGTTGCCCCGTGTGCTTGGTCTCTGATATGTGCAGGTAACAGGTCTACGGTACCAAGAGATTATGGGTGTTCTCATGACCTCATATTCGAGTGGCTTTGCACACTTTTCTAAGAGCTCATGTCCCAGTTAGAGGCAGATATCACTGATAACCTATGGGTAGTGTATATGGGAGAATTTGTTTTTCTCCTATATGGTCCTCAATCGACAACCAAAAACTCCTTATAGCTCCCAGATAGCGCGATGTGCCATTTTCTCCGCCACCTGAGCTAGCCATTGTTGATTTTTGGGTAGCATCAGATGTGCTCTAGCTCCAAAAATTTTTGGAGGGGCTAAAACACATGAGATCTCCAAGACCCAAAAATAGTTTGGAGAAATTCCACCCGAGTGAAAGTTATTCAAATAATTAATTATTTTAAATGGAGCCTAAGTTATAACTTAGGGAATTTAAATAATTAAACTGAATTAATTTAACATGTGTGTGAGAAGCTTCTAAGTGAAGAGGATCAAGTCTAATTTAATCTTAGTCATTGATTAAGGATTAGATCACGACCGTTGATTCATCAACAGGGAAATTATAAAGGAAGGCTTGAGGGTCAGTTGGAAGACACACATGGAGAGCAGTACTTGAGCAAAGTTGAAATTCTGGGCATGGTTTGCTGATAATTTCAGAGTGAGCTTTCAGTGCAAAGAGGGGTAGTTCGATAGTGGGACTTCGGTCCAAGATCGAGAATACAACTGCAGAGAGGCATAGTAGCACTAGGAAATACAATGCGACACCTGAGAGGGTGACACAGAGCTTCATAGGGTGATGCAATCACTAAAGAGGCAGCGCTGGGGTTTCTGTGGGGCAGATTGGGTAGAAATTCAGCAGACTGATTTCTGAGTCAGGAAGGCTCATGAGGAGGGTGATGTAGCTCCTAGAGGAGCTGACACAGTCTCAACACAAAGCTTGCTACAACCATCGCTATGCACCACTGGGGACAACATAGTCACCTGTGGGGTTTCTTCATTCAGCTGCTAGATTAGCCAATATATATTTCTCCGGATAGAGGTACTTTTGCCGAGATTTTATTTGTTGGGTGAGCCAGATTTGGCACCCTAGATTGTATTCAGAAATCTGCTTAATAATAAAACCCTCATATTTGCTGCACCGGTTTTCCCACATTGGGTTTTTCCAGGGACGTTAGTCCAAAAATAAGTGTCTCCTTTGTGTGATTGCTTCATTTATTTTTCAGTTCTTGATCTGTATATTAGTGTAGGTTGTGTAGTAGTTGCATTAATATTTACTGAAGTATTCAGAAAATAACTTGTTAAATGAAAAATACAAGTAGGTAATGCAAATCAGTTAATTGCAGTATGATTTTTGTTTGTAAGATTCAAAAAATTTCACGTGGTATCAGAGCGATTGTAGATCAAGGAGGATAGAAGCCATCATCGAAAGGGCAGAAGAAAGTCTACAGTGGGAAAGCGGTTGTCCCAAGAGACAACACAATCCTAGGTTGGAGAGGCAGAGGAAGGGTGACGTAGTCACCTGGGAAGGCTCACGCAAAGCCTGCGTCAAACTACTAGGGTGACTCTGTAGCTACAGAAGGCAACACAGTGCTTGTTGGGTCAGCGCAAAGGCTATTGAGTGTCAATTTTCTGGATTTCCATGTCTGGAAGTCCAGTACAGTTTCTTTCTGCAGTTGGTGGTGCGGCGTTGATTCTGTTGGTGTAGAAAAATATTTAGTGGGGCTGAAGCAAAGTAGAGGGAAGCAGTTACTCAGAAGATTTCTTGCAAAGAAGTCTAGATCCAGTGCTGAGCAGCAGCAAAGCAAGATCAGAGAGAAGTGTTTCGACATCTGTTGGTAAAAGTATTTCCGTGAAGGAAATCAAATTTCAGAGGGAGCTTGTTCCTTAGAGGGTTTCTAGCGCCAAATAAATCGAGATCTGAGTTTTTTTGGGGTAGCAACAAAAGAAGGAGAAAGGAAATTTTTCCACACTTAGTTGAGCAGAGATTTCCATGCATGGACTGAGGGACCAGGACAGGTTGGATGGAGCATCCAACTTTTCCATTTGGAAGGCCAAGATCCTGGCAGTTTTGGATGAACATCACATCAAGGATCATGCCTTGAACATGATTGTTGTTTCGATTGATGCTAATCCTCTCAAGAAGTACGAGGAGGCTCAAGAAAAATAAAAACACATGATCATGGATAGAGTCAAGGATCATGTGATCCCACACATTGCTGAGAAGAACACAAAAAGGGAGATGTGGGAGGCCTTGACCACTATGTACCATGAATCTTCCGTCCAACGAATATGTTGCTTGAGAACCAGTTGAGATTGTTTCAGATGCATAAGGGATAAGAGATTGATCCCTTCCTCATCAGATTTCAAGGGATTTGAGATCAACAATCTTTCGTAGGGGCTACACCAGATGGTGGATTTATGGTCAGGACTGCCTTGAATGCAGTCACTGAAGACTAGGAGACTTTTGTTTAAGGTATTTTAGGTAGGGCTGCTCTTCCAAGCTGGGAAGAGATGTGGGTAACTCTTCGACAAGAAGAGATCAAACGGTGGACCAAGGTGGGAAGCAAAAAAAAAGGGATCAAAGTCAAGAAGGAGGAAGAGGAAGATGAATTTCTCGCATATAAGTGACAACAAGGGCAACATAGAAGGAAGAAGAAGGGCCTCTCAAAGTTCAGATGCTTCAAATGCAGGGAACTGGGACGTTTCGCCACACATTGCCCTTTGAAGAAGAAGGGAAAGGAAGAATCTGACTCAAAGGCTGCTCCAGCTCAGGCTGATGAGGATGATGGTGATGGATGCACCATGAGTTATCATGAACCTAAGAAGTGGGGCGATATGGATATATAGATCAACTTCATTGAATAAGGATAGGATCCTTGAGGTTCCCAAACTCTTGGATCAGATACGGCTACAGGAGCCCTTAATGACAGTAGCATAATGACAAGTGCCAGTTGATGCAAGGGATGATGGAGCAACAGTAGCAACGATAGAGTGCCAAAGTCTGAAGCAACACAGAGAAATAGCAGCAAAGGTAGTTCCAACATTGAGGTGCATCCAGAATTACCAGTATGTCCGTTTTTGGGATGTCTTTCAGTTTCTTAACTCTCAGCAATTGAGTTACAGTGAAGCAGTTAGCAGTGGCAGTGCTACAGGCAACATGATGCAACATTTTGAGAGGGAGTTGCAGTACAAATGCAACAGTGACAGTGGCAGAGTCATGGGAAGCAGTACAGAGTGCAACATTGCAGTAGATGAGGGGCAAAATGCTGAGCATCAATAGCATAGAGGACTAATGTCGTGGATCAAGGTGATGCTTATGGTGAAGAGGTATTGCTAGAGCACATTCCTCGCTAAGAGGGAGTGTTAATTTTTGGGTAGCACATTGAATGTGGCTAGCTCCGAAAATTTGTGGAGGAGCTAGAACACATGAGATCTCTAAGACCCAGAAATTGTTTGGAGAAAATCCACTCGGAATGAAAGCTATTCAAATAATTAATTATTTTAAATGGAGCCTAAGTTAAAACTTAGGGAATTTAAATAATTAAAGTGAATTAATTTAACATGTGGGTGAGAAGCTTCTAAGTGACTAGGATCAAGTCTAATTTAATCTTAGCTGTTGATTAAGGATTAGATCACAATCGTTGATTCATCAATAGGAAAATTATAAAGGAATGCTTGAGGGTTAGTTGGGAGACAGACACAGAGAGCAACACTTGAGCAAAGTCGAAATTCTGGGGCTTAGTTTCCTAAGAATTTTGGAGTGATCTTGCAATGCAAAGAGGGACAATCTGGCAGTGGGAATTCATTCCAAGGTTGAGAATACAATTGCAGAGAGGTAGAGCAGCACAAAGAAATACAACGCAACACCTGAGAGGGTGACACGCAGCTTCAGAGGGTGACACAGTCACTGAAGAGGCAATGCTGGGGTTTCTGTGGGGCAGATCAATCATAAATTCAGTAGATCGATTTCTGAGTCGGAAAGGCTCACGATGAGGGTGACGTAGCTCTTGGAGGAGGTGACACAATCTCAGCGCAAAGCTTGCTGCAACAATCGTTGCGCAACACTGGGGACAACACAATCAATTGTGGGTTTCTTCATTCAACTGTTGGATCAGCCAGTATATCTATCTTCGGATAGAGGTACTTCTGCTAGAATTTTCTCTTTTGGGTGAGCCGGATTTGGCACCCTAGATTATATTCATAAATATGCTTAATAATAAAACCCTCATATCTACTGCACCGATTTTCCCGCATTAGGTTTTTTTTAGGACGTTAGTCCAAAAATAAGTATCCTTTGTGTGATTGCTTCATTTATTTTTCAATTCTTGATCTATATATCGGTGTAGGTTGCTTAGTATTTGCATGAATATTTACTGAAGTATTCAGAAAATAACTTGTTAAATGAAAACTACAAGTAGGTAATGCAAATAGGTTAATTGCAATAGGATTTTTGTTTGTAAGATTCAAAAAATTTCACAGCCATGTGGTCCCTTGCCCATCTGTTATGAATGTATGTTTGAAGGTAGGCCTCCTGACCCCAAAGTTATGGTTTTTCAATGGTATAGTTGAGTAATTTTTATTACTTGTCATGGGAACTTTTGGGCATGGATTGAGGGGGGGATTCAGTGGAAAGAGTGGGTTAGGTTTGCATTCTTGTCTCCATTTCTTGATTTCGTGGTTACCCTTGTATCCTAGACCCATGGGATCTCCTTTATTGGCCATTAGCTCCAGGGCTGGCACTACATGGTAAACCTCGATTTTGATTGCATGGTCCCACTTCCTAATACCACTTACATTACTCCCCTTCCAGTCATTTCAACCCCATTAATCTCTTTCCCATCCGGGTCCAGATGTGTTCGCTGGGTTCACATAGGGTTAGCCTCCCCCTCCCCTTATCCACACCTTGGGTCGGGCCTAGAACAATTCCCCAGAGGTTGATGCAACTAAAAGGAAAATAAAAAACATAAATTTGGCCATTTTCAACAGGAAATGTACAACAAAATGAAAATATGGCCAAACACACAAATTTAGCACATGGGTAAAAGCCAAACATGAGATCTACCCCTTATCCATGGCCATCACCCTAGTTTCTATGAGCCCTCATGATCTCTCTCCATCATTATGTGAAAATTACAAACAATTGCAGTGATAGATTTATTTCTCCTAATTATTATTTCAATAAGTTGTTATTCAGAAAACTTCCGGCAAATATCGAAATCAAAACTATTGAAACATTCACAAATATATACACAGATAAATAAACAATAGGAAACATAAGCACAAGAATCAATCACATGTACACAGTTATTTTTGAAAAATTTTCCCTGGAAAAAACCAAATGTGGGAAAACCGGTGCAACAAATGAGGGTTGTATTTCCCGCTTACTCGGACAATTCTCTGACACCCTTAAGAACCCCTGCATGCCCCTGCATCTCTCTACGTGATTCATTACGTGGTCCCAGCGCTGGACTACGTGAGTCTGTGTGGGTTCTCTGCGCTGCAGCCTCAAGCTACCTCCAGTGACCCACTGCTCCCCTCCATCCCTGATCTCTATCACCACTGACCTCCTTTTGTTTCTGCAAACTTCTCGCCCTCCAAATCTCCCACTGAGATCGAATTCTACATTAGAATGGATCTCCTTCGGGTACTGAGTGTATGCCCATCTTGTTTTCCAAATGACCCTCAAACCTTCTTTTATAATCCTCTTGTTAGAGAACCAACAACCGATATTAAAATATTAATCAATGGCTAAGATTAAAACTTGACTTGATCCATCTTTTCTATAAGATTCACACTCTGACTTATTAATACCCTTTAATTATTCCATTTCCCTAAGTTTAGACTTAGGGTCTTCATTAAAATAATTAATTATTTTAATAAGTCATGAACCGAGTGGAATTTCCACAAACTATTTCTAGGTTCTTTGGAATGTTGTTGTCCAAACCTCCCTGCAAAGTTTGAGACTTGGAACACTTACAGATGCTATAAAAATCAACACTCCCTCTTAGCGAGGAAGGTGTTCCAACAATATGCATGTTGCATGCTGCTCTGATTTTGAAGCACCCTCTGCACTGCTGATCTGAGGACTCTACCCCCCCATCTGATGTGTTGCTACCTCCTGTACTGCTGCCTTTGACACTGCCATTGTCACTGCTGCCTCTGTACCACAACTCCCTCTGAATACTGAGTCTATCCATTCCTGCTACTAGAAGGTATTCTTCATCATCCCCATCTTCTCTCTGAAGTAGACAAAATTTGTCTTTCCTAGAGCCTTTGTGAGGATGTCTGCCACTTGTTCTCCTATTGGAGTGTACTACAACTGAACAGCTCCATGTTGTACACAGTCCCTAATGAAGTGACACTTGATGTTAATATGTTTCGACCTATCATGAAACATAGGATTCTCAGAGAGCTTTATGCAACTTTGATTATCACATAAGATGTTGGTCGCTTCCATTTTATCCTTGAGTAGATTCACTAGCAGTTTCGTAAGCCATATGGCTTCGCATGAAATTGTGGTGGCTGTCAGATACTCTACTTCTGTTGAACTCAGTGCTACGGACTTTTGTTTTCTACTGCACCAGGAAGTCATTCTTGATCCTAAACTGAAACAATACCCACTGGTACTCTTCTGATCAACTGAACTTCCAGCCCAATCTGTGTCAATGAAACCACTCAACCTGACATCATTGCTACGGGTGTACTTCAATCCAAGCTCGATTGTTCCTTGAAGGTACCTGAGAGCATGATTGGCTGCTGCCCAATGTTCCCTCTTCGATTCCAACATGAACTGACTAAGGGTATTTACAACATAACAGTTGTCTGGCCTTGTATTTACCAGATACATCAATGACCCTATGAGATGCCTATACAACGTAGGATCTGCCTCATCATCTTCAGACGTGTCAATTTTCCTCCAGTTGGTGATCATTGGAGTTTTCATGGGTATACAATCCTCCATACAAAATCTCTTCAAAATATTTGTAGTGTATCTTCCTTGTCTAAGGAAGATATCCTTGTTCTGCTGCCAAACCTCCAACCCCAGAAAATAGTGCATCTGTCCTAGGTCCTTCATGTCAACTTCTTCAGCCAAATTCTTCTTGCAATCTGTAATGAGCCTTGATGACTCTGTGAAGAACATATCATCTACATACAAAGAAGTATCAAAGGCTCACTCCATTAGGGGAATTTTGAGGTCTAAAATGGACCTCCTAAGGAAATAATAAAATAATAGCTAAACCCATAAAACAATATTTATGAATTTTCAATTCACTTTTTACACCAAAATCCATGTAACCATAGTTAAATTCAATTAAAAAATTGTACCAAAATAAAATTAATAAAAAAATTGTATTGATGTGACTATAAATAAGAATGAGTTTTTCAAGAAAAAATCATTGTTATTGCACAACTAATGCATTTTTCCTTTGTACTTAAACAACTTGAAATAAAATATAAATATAAATTCATAAATTCTTAATTATAGAATATACTATTAATTAAAATTTATATTATTTAAAGTATATAATAACATGTAATTAATATACTATATAAAAATAATATAATTTATTATTTATTTATTATATATTTGTAAATACATTAAGATTGTGTAGGGATATGCATTGTTTCTTTCAAAAAATACGAAATGACAATAATAATATTTTATTCAAAAAGTGTGAAATGAAATTTATTATGAGTACTTTATTTTATGACTTTAAAAGTACTTAGAACACTACCATGATTAACCATGATTTTTTATCCACCATTGATAATGTGACAAGTAAGTACCTTTAACTTAAGCAATGCCACCTCAACCATTAGGGATGATGGCATCCCCTAAAATGTGATTGGTTCTCGTAAAGTGAATTTTGATTGTACATTTTCCTTAGGAGGCCCATTTTAGACCTCAAAATTCCCCTAATGCCTACTCTTAGATAGTAGAGATTGGAATCTGCGTCACTCTTGACGAATCCCATCTTCTGTAGGTAGCTATCAATTCGATCATACCAGGCTCTAGGGGCTTGCTTCATTCAACATAATGCTTTCTTCAATATGCACACGAGTTTTCAGATCATGTGTCTCAAAGCCTTCCGATTGTTCTATATACACATCTTCTTCTATCACCCATTTAAGAATGCTGTCTTGACATCCATCTGGTGAATTTACCATCCCATTTGCGCAGCAAGGGATATCATGGATCTAATAGATGTGTACCTGGCTACTGGGGGAAGGCTTCAAAGTCAATTCCTTCCTTCTGAGCATACCCCTTAGACACAAACCTGGCTTTAAATTTCTCGATGCTGCCATATGTAGCATACTTGATTTTGTAGATCCACCTGGATCCTACAACTAATCTCTCGTGAGGTTATGGTACTACTTCCCAAACATCATTCGTCATGATGTAACGATACTCTTCCACCATTACATCAACCCACAGCAGATGTTGAGATGCTTCCCGAAATCTAGAAGGTTCTCTGACTTTAGCAACCAAGGATTGATACCTCTCAGGCTGCGTACGTTTTATGTCTTCTCATTTCGGGGGATTCCGACAAAGTCCTCTGCATCCTTCAAAATCTGTTGAAGTTCTCTGCTTGTTCTTCCACTAGTAATGGGCGGATCTATCAGCTTTCCCTCTTTCAAATCCTCAGGAGACACATCCTTTGGATTACTATGCCTTGGAGAGGCAACTGAATTTTCTACTGCTGGTTTTTGGGGCTGGACCAGAGGCTCTTCCTCAAACTGCGTAACAAAAGGTAGCTCACGGGATCTTCTGAAGGCCTTCTCCTCCATGAAATTCACATCTCTTCTCACCACCACTTTCCTACTCTCAGGAATGTAGATGCGATAAGCCTTTGCGTTTTCGTTGTATCCTACCAGATATCCCTTTTCGGCAGTCATCTCCAACTTCTTCCTCTTCTCACTGGGCACATGACAATAAGTTGTACTGTCAAATATCATAAAGTGACTTACTTCAGGCTTACTATAAGTGAAGAAACTTTCTGGCATGATCTTTCCTAATGCAGTGTGAGGAGTCCTATTCTGAATGTAGAAAGCTATATTACACACTTCAACCCACAGGAATTTGGGCATGTCTTGGTCACACATCACAGCTCTGGTTCCTTCGAGAATAGTTCGTTTCTTCCTTTTTGCCACACCATTATGCTCTGGATTGTATGGATTTGTCCACTCTCTTTTGATGCCTTCCCTTGCACATAATTTGGTGAATTTTTTATCTATGTATTCACCACCATTATCTGATCGCAACACCTTGATCCTCTTCCCTGTCAGATTTTCTACTAGACTCTTAAACTCTTTGAATCGACTGAAGACTTCATCCTTGGTATTCAAGAAGTAGATCCAGGTTTTCCTGGAATGGTCATAAATGAAGGTGACAAAATATTCAGCACCTCTAAGAGCTCTAGTGGGCATCGACCCATAGATATCTGAGTGTATTAGATCCAATACACCCTTGGCCCTATTGTTGCTTCTCTGATATGCTGCCTTGGCATATTTTCCTAATACAAACCCCTTGTAGACATCATCTTGTTTAGTGCTCAGTTCTGGAACACCTGTAACAGTCTTCTGGAGAGTTCTCAACACCCCATGATGCAAATACCCCTTTCTTCTCTGCCATAGCCCATTCAAATATGTTTCATCTGCGCTACCAACTAGTGCCATTGGAGAGTGAAGCTGTAACTTGTACAATTTTTTGCTTCTTACTCTGATCTGTGCCTTATTCTTCCAACTAGGGTGCTTGACGTAGACTCTATTTCCAACAAAGTAGACTTCATATCCTCGGTTTTGAAGTTGTGACACTTAGAGTAAATTCATCCCCAAACCCGACACATGTAGCACATTAGTGACCCAGATTCTATTTCCTACCTCGGTCTGAAACGCTACGGTACCTCTCTGAATGGGAGTGCATTTTTCTTTATTACCCATGGTTATTTTGAAATTCATCTGCTCTTCTTGGTAGTCGGAAAAACAATCCCATACTCCTGTCATGTGAGCATATGCTCCGTTGTCAATATACCAGATAGCAGAAGAAGGAATGCTTGATACATAAGCAAAATATTCCTCAAGTTTGGATGCCAATACAAAGACATCGTGATTCATTTGTTCTGTCGTGCTTTTTCCCCCTCCTAGAGAACTGCGTAAACCCTTTTGTGTTGTTGCAATAATAATAGATCTTTGTTCATTGATAGATGCCCCCTTCTCGTTATTCATCTCTGGCTCTGATACCATGTGAAAATTACAAATAGTTGCAGTGATAGATTTATTTCTCTTACTTATTATTTCAATAAGTTATTATTCACAAATCTTCTGGCAAATATTGAAATAAATACTACTGCAATATTCAAAAATATATATGTACATAAATAAACAGTAGGAAACATAAGCACAAGAATTAATCACATGTACACAGTTATTTTTAGACAATTGTCCCCGAAAAAACCCAATGTGGGAAAACTAGTGCAGCAGATGATGGTTTTATTAATTCTTCAACAAATGATGTCTTTACAGGTAAATACAATGGAAGATAAATTTTGAATCACTTGAGATTGAATCTCCGACTTACTTGGACAATTCTATGACACCCTGAACAACCCCTGCATGCCCCTGCGTCTCTCTGTGTGATTCACTGTGCAGTCCCAGCGCTGGACTACGTGAGTCTACATGGGTTCTCTGCGCTGCAGCCTCAAGTTGCCTCCAGTGACCCATGGTTGCCCTCCGTCCCTGATCTCTATCACCACTGACCTCCTCCTTCTACTTCTGCAAAATTATTGCCCTGAAACTCTCCTACTGAGATCAAATTCTACATTAGAATGGATCTCCTTCAGGTACTGAGTGTATGCCTGGCTTGTTTTCCAAATGACCCTCAAGCCTCCTTTTATAATCTTCCTATTGGAGAACCAACATCCCAGATTAAAAGATTAATCAATGGCTAAGATTAAAACTTGACTTGATCCATGTTTTCTAGAAGATTCACACTCTGACTTATTAATACAATTTAATTATTTCATTTCCCTAACTTTAGACTTAGGGTCTTCATTATAATAATTAATTATTTTAATAAGTCATGAACCGAGTGGAATTTCCACAAACTGTTTATGGGTTCTTTGGAATGTTGTTGTCCAAGCCTCCCTGCAAATTTTGAGACTTGGAACACTTCCGGATGCTACAAAAATCAACAAATTAAGGAACCTATGATTTTCCCAACCTCTGATGGGCGATGAACTACCCCACCTCAAGGGGGTATCCACTGATACATTACACATCATGCTCTCCATCCCTTAGAGCCCCGAGCAATTATGAAGAAAAATCAATCAAAGACAAAGGGCATATGAAGAAGGGTGGAAAAACAAAGGATGGGGTAACTCATGTACCACGATGTGCTCCCTCCTACACTCATATACCCAGGTGTGGGCTTTCTTTATTATAGTGACCTTTTCACCTTGACATGTGGTCTAGATGATTCCCCTGATTCTCACTCCATTCAATTATTATATCATTTTCCACCTACCACTTAAGCGATCTACCATGGACATGTCACCCCCTTTAGAGGTTGAAACCACCTAATAGGGTCCTTGGTTAACCCCCTATTGAGCTTGGAGACATTTTTACATGCCAAAGCTCACTATGGAAGGGCATGCCACCATGAAGTGCCCCATAGATTCCATGACTTGTAAGCTTTATTACTTGATTATTATAATGAATTGTTGTATTGTAGGGCACGACATTGATTTTTGTAGCATCGTATGTGCTCTAGCCTTGAGATTTTGCAGAGAGGCTAAGACATGCATTCTCCAAGACCCAAAAATCATTTGGAGAAATTCCCCCTAGAGATGGCTTACTTAAAATAATTAATAATTTTTTAATATTTTCAAAGTCTAAACTTAGGAAATATGATTAATTAAAAGGTATTAATTAAGTGAGGTGAAAATCTTCTAGAAAAAAATGTGGATCAAATCTTAGTTAATCTTAGCCATCGGTTAAGTTTTAATCGTGGTTATTAAAGTCTCAAGGAGATATTATAAGAAGGAAATTGATGTGCACTTGGAGAACAAATTTGTGAGATCAAATTCACTGGAAGATCGATTTCCTGAGTAGCAGCGTTGAGTTGCCGGAGAGAGAGCTAGTGAGATCGTTGTAGTGAAGAGGGGAAATGATAGTAAGGTCTGAGGAAGTTCCTCCAGATCTGTGAGTGCATAGAAGAGAGGAAGTGAGTGCCACAAAGAGGCAACACAGAGGCTTCATAGTGCTTCAAAGGAGATCCGAAATTTTGCTGGGAGGTAGAGTTGGTTCAAGGCCAGAAGCCAGAGAGAGTTCCCGGAGGCTAGGATGGTCCAATTTCTAGAAAACAGAAGATTAGCGGCGAGGAGAAGGTTGTTCCCAACTATTGGACACAAAACTGTGTAGGCTGACGTAGTGACTGCGAAGAGGCATCGCAGAGCATCTCTTCCAAAGCTAAGGTTAGTGTTGGATCACTAGTGGCAGTGAGAATTTTCTCACTAGGCTCATTTGTCAGTTTTTCTCTGTATGATTTGTCACGTTGGAAAATCATGGATTTGTATTCAAAATTTACTACTGCTTAATATGCAAACCCTCAATTGTTGCACTAGTTTTCCCACATTGGATTTTTTCGGGGACATTTAGTCCAAGAATAACTGAGTTATTTGTGTGTGTGTTTCTATCTTTCCTGCATTGTATTTTTTCCACAATATTTATTTGTGAGGGTTGTAGTGTATTGATTTCGATATTTACCAAAGAACAGGATAGATAATTTTTTCAGTGAAATAACAAATAGAAGAAATATAATCAATTGTTGTAGTAGGATTTCGAGTAACAGAAATTTTCATATGGTATCAAAGCGCAGATAAGAAGCAGAGTAGCTCAGTTGTATAAGGAAAGAGGGAGCTTCGAGGCACTGCGTAGGTAGCTGGTCGAAACCCCAGGAGGCTGCACAGTCCATTAGCCAACAGGGAAGTTTTTTAGGAAAATTTGTTTCTTTGAGTGAGTTGGTAGAGAATGAAATTTCCAGATCAAAGATTATTAGAGGTAGAGGGAGTTGCAACACTTTTTATTACAAAGAAAATCTTCAGCTAAGACAAAATTATTTTGCAGTAGTTGTTGGCAGAATAGAGTCAGAAGGGAAGAAGAGCACACACCGAGGGAATTCTTTCCTCAGGGAACTTCTAGCCAAAAAGTTCAGATTCTCCACGCAGAGTAGCAGTAGCCGTGAGCAGATTTACCCACTCAAGCAAGGAGTGAGTAGAGCCAGTCAGCAGCTGCGTAGAGGAGAAGAGGTAGAATTCGACATCTTTTTGGTGAGATGGAATCAACATGGTTGAGAGATCAAGATCGGTTGGACGGTTTATCCAACTATGTTATTTGGAAGGCCAAGATTTCCTATCTTCTAGACGAGTATGATCTCAAGACTTATATCAGTTCAGTGGTAGTTGTACCCATAGACCTAGATCAACATAATACCTACAAAAAGGAGATGGCGAAGGCAAAGAGGTTGATCCTCGATAGAGTTCAAGATCACATAGTATCTCACATAGCTGGCAAAGATACAAGCAAGCAGATGTGGGATTCCCTTGCTACACTATACCAAGGATCTTCCGAGCAACGGAAGGCGTATTTGGAGTAGAAGCCGAGGTGTACCAGGATGCAGAAAGGGGAGTGTATAGACCCCTTCCTTACTAAACTTTGGGGTATTTGGGATCAACTGTCTCTAGTTGGGTCAACGCCCCAACCTATAGCGTTTGTATGATTTGCCTTGATAGCGTTTCAGAGGAGTAGCAATATTCATCCAGAGTATCCTGGGTAGAGATAACTTGCCAGATTGGGACAAAATGTGGGAAGATCTACGAAAGGAGGATATGAGGCGAGACTTGGTGAAGATAACCATTGGAGGAATGTTAAAATTGGAAACTAGGGCCAAATTCCACTCCGGTCTCCTCAGTTGATGGAGATAATAATTCCATTGAATTATTATTTTCGAGAGGACCAAAATTGATATAAAGATTGTCTATTTTGGATAAGGAAAAATATTTATTTATTCAAAATAAATAATATCAGACATAATTAGGTTTAGGCGGGAAAATTTGACAATTTCAATTTTGAATTTGCGTCCAAAAGTAATGGAAAATTCTCATGTCTAAATTGTATATAAAGAAACTCTTCTCATATCATTTGACACATTGAAATTCTTGGGCACTCTGAGGCAACACATCATTTAACGATGTGTATTGTGGAAGCCAAGCTAAGAAGGAAGATACTGGTGTATTCTGTCTTGGGTCCAAGTATCTTCTATTGGAAGGCCACAAGTATTAGGACATGTCTGGGTTAGTTTCAAGTGTTAAATTTCTTCCTCAGAAGAGGTCGAGTATCCCTAGAAGAAGATTGAAGTGACCAGTGGCAATCTTGATATAGATCGATGGATATCTTAACTTATCCTCCCTGCCCTAGATGGCCGCAAACCCTTTATGAAGTATGGCAGGATTTGATTCCTATGTAAGTAAGAAAGGAGGCTAAGATATAAGCCTAGTCTCAGTCACCTCAAATCATAAAGAGATTGAAGGTTGTTGAGGGTTTTTATCATGAGTTTGTTGTTATAAGATAAGGCAGTTGTGTGCCCTAACCAGACCTGCTTTTAGTCTAGACTTTTATTTCTCATCTCCAGTAATGAAAGCTGCATATACGAATTTGGGTTCGAGCAACTTTTGGAGTCTGTTATGTGGCTGCTTTATCTCTTATGTACCTCTAATGATATCATGGGTCATATAACGCAGATTTATTTGAGTAGTAGCAGTGCTCATCATATTGAAAAGTGTATTCTCTCTCTATTTCTCTGTTGGATATTTGATAATGATAATTAGAAGAATTGATCAAGGGTTTTCCCCATCTTGTGGATTTTTTCCTGGCTTGATCCAATATGTGTTTTCTCTTGTCTTGGCTTGTCTTCTGCAAATATTATTCATGTTCTTTCTTCAGTTATAATTGTAAATATGATGGATAAATAATTGGGTTCATATGGATCTAATGGTATATGCAAAGAACATTTTAAAATTAACATGGTATCATAGTATATGCGAGGACAAGCCCAAGGAAGAAGAGAATGCATACAACTGAGAAGTGAGATAATCTACTTTGAAGGTATGACTCTAGAATTTTTCAGTAAACCTTGAGGTTTCATAGTGATACGATTTTTCATAAGAGTCTAGCAGTTATTTGTATGTAAGAATAGGAGGCAGCTCAAATTTTTAACATAAATTGAGTTCATCAAACTCTGGCCTAATCAAACAAGATGCCTAGTATTGACGTGATTCCTATACTCTGAAAAACAAGAAATATTAATATAGTACCACTATAATAATGAAATGCTAAACCTGCCCACAACCCTGGAGCAGTCATTCAGACCTCCTCAAGGAAAAAAGGTTTTGTTTGACCTTGGATTATTCATTTTGTATGCTTGTCATTTCAAGTGGGTATGCTCTGAAATATTTCGACCTTTGTAGAAGTAATAGTCCTATTGTGGTGTGGGATTCGTTGGATACATGAAGGCGTGTTAAAAACTCTAAGGGCTAAGTCTATAGGAATTTCTTGATAATTATTTGACATCTGGATACATGAGTCTCAACTATATGTTGAGGAGACTTCATGTCTGCCCGAGTTTTAAGAATGAATTCAGCTCATTCGAGTTTCAAAGATTGCAATCCATTCTTATCTAAGTTTTAATGGACGATTACAAATCTAGGTACAAAGGTTCTTCTATCCTAGTTTGAGGATTCATTTAATCACTCTCTTCTACTCGAAATCAAAACGACCTGTCCTGCGGATTGTTCACTTGAATCAACCTCAATACAAATAGAGATTTATCAGGCTTGGATTCTCTTAAATTTGATTTTAAGATCTAAACTAGATTATAGGATTTTGTTGTTTAAGGTTCTCATAAGCATGTATTGGAAAAGTTGTGGCCTTTCCTCTATTCTTTGAACAAGGGCATTCCTTGGCACTCTATTGAACAGAAGTATGATAAATACTTGTTATCAGAACTGGGGCCTAAAGAATAAATTGTCATTGGCGTAACTCACTTAAGTTTCATGTATGAAGATTTCACTATTTGAAAGGCTAGTTGTCTAATATACATCTGATGTAGAATGAGTTCAAACTTGCAAAAAGACTTCTCTGGTCCAATGGTTTACAACAAAAATCTTGATCAAGACTCAATTCATAGTAAGACAATCTCAAAATTAGCTCACCAAGGACATGAATTGTGAGTAGTAACCTATTGTGACATATCCAAAATTTTGATCTTCAAAATGACAAGGCAGACAACATACATCTTCAGGACATCAGAGGTACATCTATTGGAAATACTGAGAGGGCGAGTGAATCAATATTTCTGATCAATTATCACTTTTAATTTTTTTCATAGCATTAGTTAATCTTCAATTATTCTTGATGTTTATCCAGTAACAACAGTAAACAATAGAACACAATAGGCACACAATTTTTAGGTGGAAAACCCCCTCTAGTTAAAAAACCACCGAACACTTTTCTAATAAATTCTTTAATCTTCAGCCTCAACTGAAATGGAAGGTACAAATTCCTAGAATTCTGTAAAAGCATTCTTCTCCATCTCCCACTGGAAGGACACCCCAACTCCCTGGTTTCTTCAGTAGTCAACTGAATGGATGCCTCGACATCCTAGATCGACCTACCACCTTGAAGTGTTCACATACTCCAACCTATAGGTGACTTCATGCACCAACCTAGCACCTCCATGCCACCCTATAGTGATTAGAAATAAGACAAGACTGTGGACTCCCGTACCAGGGACAATTATCTATGATACAATATGATTCACAATGATTTTCTTGAACTAGACCAATCACCCAATTACACTATGACCTGCAACCCAACCATAACATTATCCAACAATGACACTTATACCTCTCAACAATGCCTCTCCAACTCTAGGAAGATTGAATCTTTTACAATAATGACTCTCTTACAATTTTACAATGATGATTTTTTCAATATTGACTTTTGACACGACCTGTTACTTGACTTGACACTGCTTCTTTGAACACTAGCAGTTGCTGAGTTATTGTTGTGCTTACTTCAAGTAATGGTACTTTGGTGTTACATTTGTCCTTCTAGTATGTGTGTGAGTTATCCTATTGTGTCCTCCTTCCTTCACATGCATTAATGAAAAAGACCCATACCAATATACAAACAAAATACTTACACTGTCCTACAAACCATATGTTAGAGAAATATTCAAAATTCAAATGTAAATACATTCAACATTTAGGAACAAAACCCATTCAAACATACATAAAAAATACACCACTATCCTGCAAAAACACATGTCATATATGATAGTCAAATTAAAATACAAACATTAATCATACATACCTTGTTGTAGCAGACTTACCCTTGACTGTTGATGTGTTGTCCTTAATGCAGTGATCCTTGAATGCATATTTTTTCTTTCCTTCTAGAAGCTCCATATTGAATCAACTGTATCTATGCAATTTCAGATCTCCAAGGTCTGAAATTGCATCCTGTGGTAGCCCTTTGAATCCTCTTTCCAACCCTGTAGGTCTAATCAATATTGGATTCTTCGAGAAATAGTTATACCCAATCTCCTACGATGACCTGATTATTGACTTGTTCAATAGAGCGAACTTGTACATAGTGCCACGTGTCACCGTTTCAAACTTTGGTCTCGAAAATGATACCCAACAAGCTACAAAATTTCCGCTTTCTGTGACATTTTACGAAATTTGAATCCAATGCTCAGAGAGAAAGTTATGACGATTTTCCCAAGGTCACCTATTTGACATGAAATTCGGGAGCTTGCAAAAACCCTAACTTCCTCAGATCATATATCCTAAAATACAACGAACCAATATTTGAAATTCGAACACGTGCTTCATCAAGATTTCAGATCAAATGGGTTTTTTTTTTAGCATCTGAAGCTTCGCAGAAAAAAAGTTATAGCGAAAATTCCACGATGTCTTGTTTTAAGTAGCGAAATCCTTACATGAGGAGGATATGGGGGACACAATTTATATAAATGATTAGGTTGAGAGGGTCTTCAACAAGGAATGTTGGAGGCATTTTAGGAGCTTAAAAAATTATTAATTATTGACTATTCAATGACCACAACCACTGATAAGTTTCATGCCACAACCCCATGGGGTTTTAGCCCACTAACTAGGGTTACTAACTTAAAACACGAATATCTCTCAAACCGTGAATAATTACACGACGTGCCATATATCAACGGAAACATCTCGACAAGTAGAAACCATCCAAAATATCCTTGATTCATAATAGAGCAAGTTGTTAAGTCATAATTCCCATGCAAGATTAGGGTAGCCCCTGACGCTACTTGGGTTGACATCAATGACAACCACTGATCAAGAATCTCCCCTTTTGGCATTGACGGCAACAAAAGTACTCCCCCTGCAATCATGACACCTCTTCCTACAACATTCTCTCCCCCTTTGTCATCAATGGAAAAGGGTAACTCACCTTGACAAACATCATCCTGTGGACCTGTACACACCTCAACTCTCATTTTTTTTTACTTAGTTAGATAAGAGAAAGAGTCTAATGATAACTTGGGAGAATCCCAAGCTTTAGGAGAAGATACTTAAACGCTTCACGAGGTAATGGTTTGGTAAAGTTGTCAGCAATTTGTTCTTTTGTGCCAACATATTCAAGCTTGATATTATTTTCGGTGACCTGGTCTCTAACGAAATGATATTTGATCGGAATGTGCTTTGTTTTGGTACGCATCAGAGGATTCTTGGAGATACTGATGGCACTGGTGTTATTGAAAAAGATGGGAATAAGCTCATCAAACTTGACTTGAATATCTTGCAAAGTTTGCTTCGTCCAGAGAAATTGAGTACAATAAACTGTTGCCATGATATATTCTGCTACTATTGTGGATAACAGGATTGAAGACTGATTTTTACTTAGCCATGAAACAAGGAAACCACCTAGATAGAATGCTACTCCATTGGTACTCTTTCGATCATCAACACTTCCTGCCCAATTTGCATCTGTATAAGCTTGGATAACTAGATTATTTCCTTTGGGATACCATAAACCATATTCTGTTGTGCCCTTAAGATATCAAATAATTCTTTTGACGACAATAATATGAGATTCTTTTGGTGCTACTTGGAATCTTGCTACTTGTCCAACTGCCTACATTACGTCTGGCCGAGAAGCTGTCACATATAGAAGACTGCTAATCATAGATCTATACAACCTCTGGTCCACATCCTTTGGAAAATCATCTAAACTTAACTTGCAACCTATTACCATTGGGGTAAGGACAAGCTTGTAATCTTCCATCTTGAATTTCTTGAGAATTTCCTTGATGTACTTGGTTTGATATATAAATATTCCTTTATCCTGCTGAGATATCAGAAGCCCTAAAAATTATGTCAGCTCGCCAAGTAGAGACATTTAAAACTCACTTTGCATCTATGTGGCAAAGTTTTTACTTAATCTATCATCATTACTTCCAAATATTATATCGTCTACATATACCTCGATAATTGTTAGGTTATATTGATCCACTTTCACATAGAGATTTTCGTCGGTGCTTCCTTTCTTGAATCCTTGTTGATGTAGATATCCATCAAGACGAGCATACCAAGCTCTAGGAGCTTTCTTGAGACCATATAGTGCCTTCTTTAATCTGTAGACATAGTCTTCCTTTTCGGAGAGCAGAAAACCTTCGGGTTGTTCAATGTAAACTTATTCTTCCAATTCACCATTTATAAAGGCCGACTTAACATCCATTTGGTAGACCTTGATTTTTCTCGAGCATGCATAAGCAAGAAAAATTCTGATAGCTTCCATTCTGACAGTGGGAGCAAATGTTTCTTCCAAATCAATTCCTTCAAGTTGCGCATATCCTTTGCAGACTAATCTTGTCTTATTCCTAGTAACCTGGCCATCCTCATTCAATTTGTTTCTCAAGACCCATTTAGTTCCAATAACATTTTTATCCTTTGGTCATGGAACCAATTCCCAAGTATTTTTTTTCTCAATTTGATCCAGTTCATTCATAGCTGCTACCCAATGTTCATCTTGACTAGCTTTCTCAAAATTGCTAGGCTCAAAAGTTGCTAAAAAAGAAAGGTGGGCTTGTTGTGATGAACAAAGTTGTCGACTTCTTCTGGTTCCAATTCCTTCATTTATGTTGCCGATGATTTTATTTGACAGATGATTCTTTTGACACCATTCTTTTAAAGCTTTTGGATAATATTCTTGTATATCCTGCCGATCATTTCTTATTTCCTCTTAGTTGACAATTGTTTCCTTATTTGATTGGCCTTGTTCTGGAGCTTCTTCTTCATCCTTCACAAATTCTCCTTTAGACCCCTCAAATTTTCTTGAAGGAACAACCTCGTCGTCATCCTTTGTAACACAATCTTCATCAAAAGTAACATTTATGTTTTCCACTATTTGTTTTCGCCTCAGATTGTAGCATCTATAAGCCTTCCTTTTGCGTGAATAACCAACAAAAATACCTTCATCAACACGAGAATCGAACTTGCCAACATTTTATATTCTCTTTTGATGTAGCATTTTCTTCCAAATATTTTGAAGTATTTGACGTTAGTCGATCTTCCTTTCCATAATTTTTATGGAGTCATGTTACAATTGTTCCTTAGAAAACCTCCGTTTATAATGAATATAGTTGTATCGATTGCTTGAACCCAAAATTTATCATCTAATTTTGAGCCATTTAACATTGTTCTGGCCATTTCTTGTACAGTTCTGTTTTTTCTTTCAGCAACTCCATTTTGTTGCGGTGTTCTAGCTATTGATAATTTCATTTTTATTCCATTTTCATCACAATACTGCTGAAATATCTTGGAAGTGAATTCTCCGCCATTATCTAATCTAGGACATTTGATCATCAAATCATTTTCATTTTCAACCAATTCCTTGTAGATTCTAAAACACTCGAATGCCTCAGTCTTTTTCTTTAAGAAGCCGACGGCTATCATTCTAGTGTAATATTCTATCATTAGCATAAAATATAATTCTCCATCTAAACCTTTTGTTCTCCTAGGACCACATAGATCAATATGTACTAATTCCAATGGACGTGATGCAAAGTGTCTTTTGTCTTGAACTCAACTTTTGTCTGCTTGCCATGCCGAAAAGATTCACATATCGTATTGGTGGGTTTTGAAATTTTAGACATTTCTCTTACTACTTCCTTCTTGCTGATCCTGATCAAATTGTCGAAATTTATATGTCCCATTTGTTTGTGCCATAACCAACTTTCGTATTCTTTCGCCAAAAAGCACCCCTTAGGTGTCTCATCCAAAATATATATGTCATTTGGAGCTCTGCTTGCTGTAGCCACAATTTTCCCGAACTTTCCTTTCCTGATTTCACACTTCTTAGAGTTAAATAACATCGTGTGTCCTTGATCACACATTTTTACAACAATGATAAGATTGTGATTCATATTTTCAACCAACACATCTTTTGCTAATGCATTCTTGCTTCCAAGTGTGACTGTACCTACTCCTATGACGTTTGAAGACCCGTCATTTCCAAAAGACATTGTTCCATCATTCTTTTCCTTCAAGGATATGAACTTATTCCTATCTCCAGTCATATGAGTTGAGCAACCACTATCAATATACCAAACGTTTCTGTTGCTTTAAGCCTTGAGAGCGATAACACATTTTTCAGTTTTCTTTTTCCATATTCATTCTGAGTTTGTGAGAATTAGTTTGAAGAAATTCCAAGTCTGCAATCTTTAGCCAGGTGTCCAAAATTGTTACATTTGTAGCATTCAAAATCATCTCTAAAATGATCAAATTTGTTAATATTCTACTTAGTTATGAAATATCCATTTCTGAAAGACCTTCCGAAACTGTATTTATTCCAACCATACTTGCGAGATTTTATAGCTCTATGTCCAAACCTTCCACATGAATAAAAATGGCCATAGAAGATAGGTTGATACCTGGGAGGAAATCTTCTTTGAGGAATTGTCTTCCATGGTTATTCCTACGAGTCCTGATCTCTTGAGTTGGCCAGAAGGTCTACCTGCTTGTTAGATTTTGCATATCCATCTTCTTTTTTTATCATAGAAGGATATGCATAGGACAAGTGGTTCACCTTCTATGGCATATGAGTAGGATGAGTGGTTCACCTTCTCCTGCGAATACCCCAGTGAGAAATTATTATAGGCATATTTTGACATGTCGGTGGGACGTGGTTCATCCTTTCCCCACATGTAGAATGCTCATTCCCTACGATTGATGGTTGACATGTCAGTGGGATGTGGTTCGTCATTTCCCCATGTGTGGGATCCTTCCTATTGTTGGTGATTTGCATGCATGTAGGAGGTGGTTTATCCTTTCCCTACATATGGTTATGCCCATTATCGAATATTGTTTGTTAACCATGCTTTATTTACACACACCTTTAACCAACACCCACCCTTGGACATATGGTTATGATGCGAGTTTAAAGGATGTGGTTTGTCCTTTCCCTACATGTGATTGTGATGTGTGTTTGTAGGATGTGGTTCTTCCTTTCCCTACATATGATTATGTGCACAATGTGATATATTATTTCTCTGCTAGTGTTCATGCATCATCCTACCCATGTTGTCTGGGACACATGGGAAGTACCTCTCATTTGGCCAATGAGTTGGGAAAAGTGGTTAGGGACCATAGAACTATCAATGGACGCATTGTGTACTGTCGTACTCCCTATTTCTAGGATGCATTGTGTTCTTCAACTTGATCACTTGGGATCAAGTCCGATTGGAAGTTCGCTATTTGGTGTTATGGACTGAATTTTGGCAGTGGAGAGTGGCAAGGTCTTGTGACTCACTCTCGATCCATTTTTATTCATTATTCATATTAGTATTCAACAGAGCAGAGCTGAGCTGAGAAAAGAAGAGTTGAGCTGAGCAGAGCAAAGCAGAGATGAGATACAAAGATGGTTCATGATGATCTATGATAGCATATGGATTGGTAAGTGGAATTCTCCCTAGTTGAGAGGGAGTCTTAAAGTTTGCAACTAGGGCCAAATTCCACTTTGGTCTCCTTAGTCGATGGAGATAATAATTCCATTGAATACTTCTTTTTGAGAGGACCAAAATCGATATAAAGGTTGTCTATTTTGGATAAGGAAAAATATTTATTTATTCAAAAGAAATACTATAAGACATGATTTGGTTTAGGCGGGGAAAATTGAAATATTGAATTTTGAATTTGCCTCCAAAAGTAATGGCAAATTATCATGTCTAAATTATATATAAATAAACTCTTCTCATATCATTTGACACATTAAAATTCTTGGGCACTCTAAGGCATCATATCATTTAGTAGTGTGTATTGTGGCAACCAAGCTAAGAAAGAAGACACTGGTGTATTTTGTCTTGGGGCCGAGTATATTCTGTTGGAAGGCCGCAAGTATTAGGACATGTCTGGGTTAGTTTCAAGTGTTAAATCTCTTCCTTAGAATAGGCCCAGTATCTCTAGAAGAAGATCACAACAGCTGGTGGTAATCTTGATATAGATCGATGGATATCTTGACTTATCCTCCCTACCTTAGATGGTTGCAGACCCTCTATGAAGTATGGCGAGATATGATTCCTCTGTAAGTAAGAAAGGAGGCTAAGATATAAGCCTAGTCTTAGTCACCTTAAATGATAAAGAGATCAAAGGTTTTTTAGGGTTTTTATCATGAGTTTGATGTTATAAGATAGGGCAGATGTGTGCCCTAACCACACCTGCTTTTAATCTAGATTTCAGTTTCTCATCTCCAGTAATGAAGGCTACATATATGCATCTTGGTCCGAGCTACTTTTGGAGTCTGTTATGTGACTACTTTATCTCTTGTGTACCTCTGATCAGATCATGGATCAAATAATGCAGAGTTATCTAAGTAGTAGCAATGATCATCATATTGACAAGTGTATTCCCTCTTTGTTTCTCTGCTAGATATTTGATAATGATAATAAGAAGAATTGATCAAGGGTTTTCCCTATCTTTGGGTTTTTCCCTGGCTTTAGCCAATATTTGTTTTCTCTTGTCTTGGCTTGTCTTCTACAAATATGATTCATGTTCTTTATTTAGTTATAATTGTAAACATGATGGATAAATAATTGGGCTCATATGGATCTAACTGTATATGCAAAGAATATGCTAAAATTAACAAGGCAACAAAAACAACAGGATGAAGGAAGTAAAGGAGGAGGAGAATACAACCCTTACATCAAAGGGGCAACAAGAGTAACACAGAAGAAGGAGGGCATTTCAAAGGTAAAGTGCTTTAGATGTGGTGAACTTGGTCACTAAAACACCCAGTGTCCGCTCAGGAAGAGGGACAAAGAGGAGAAGTAGGATCAACAAGCTGCATCCGCTGAGATAGATAAGCTATCCTCCAAACTAGAGGAAGAGTTTTCCATGATCACTGACATACCTCTAGGAGTTCTCCAAGACCCATAATCGTTTGGGTAAATTCCACCTAAAGATGGCTTAATTAAAATAATTAATCAACTTTTAATATTTCCTAAGTCAAAACTTAGGAAATATGATTAATTAAAAGGTATTAATTAAGTCAGGTGCAGATCTTCTACAAAAAAGTGTGGATCTAATCTTAGTTAATCTTAGCCATCAATTAAGTTTTAATCGTGGCCATTGAAGCCTCAACGAGATATTATAAGAAGGAACTCGATGGGAACTTGGAGAACACACTTGTGAGATTGAATTCACTAGCAGATCGATTTGCTGAGTAGCAACGCTAAGTTGCCAAAGAGAGATCTAGTGAGCTCGTTATAGTGAGATTGGGGCAAGGATAGTAAGGCTGAAGGAAGTTTTTCCAGATCCGGTGAGTGCATAGTAGAGAGGCAGTGAGTGCCACAAAGAGGCAGCGTAGAGGCCACGCAAAGGCTACACTGCTTCAGAGGAGATCCACAAATTTGCTGGGAGGTAGAGTTGATTAAGTGCTAGAAGCCAGAGAATGTTCCCGAAGGCCAGGAGAGTCCAGTTTCTAGATGGCAGAAGATTAGAGGAGAGGAGAAGGTTGTTCCTAGCTGTGTGACACAGAACTGCGTAGGCTGATGCAGTGACTGCGTAGAGGCAGGGTAGAGAAGCTCTTCTAGAGCTAAGGTCAGTACCGGATCACCGGTGGTAGTGATATTTTTCTCACTAGGCTCATTTGTTAGTTTTTCTCTATACGATTTTCTAGGTTGGGTATGTTGACCACAATTTGTCAATGACCCCATAGCAGTACACCCCCATTTTTTCAAATGGGATTCATCATGTTCAACGTATTCACGCCATTCAGATTCCATCAATAGCCGACAATTTTATGAACGATGTAAACCCATTCTGCATGTTTATGATGTAAATGATCTAAGTAAGACCGTCATGTATGTAACAACTTAGGTAAGCCTAGTATGTTGGTGACGATTTCTATCCTAGGAGGTTTTTTGTCTCACTGATTTGCTTATGTTTTTCGACACAAGTGATCGGCAGAGTTTTCCCCTCTAGCTTCACCCCAAAGCTAGGGTGGATTTTGTCATCAAGATGCTAAGTGAGTCCTAGTATTTTCTATCGAGTCCTTGTAAAAGTAGTTTGGGAATAATCCTAGCTAGTTGGCTAGATTATTTTATTACAAGCTACTTGGTCTACTAGATCATGTTTTGAGTCACAGAATTTGGTACCTATTTGAGGGTCTATACAAATGGGTATTCCCCCTTCATGTGTCTAAATGTATTTATCTTATGTAAAGAGCGCTGGAAAAAATAATTAAAATCTCCTCTTAGTTGATTAATTAAATTTTCTAAACAAATTAATTAAAAATCGTAAGCCAGAAATTTAATTAATTTTAAGTCCTAGGTAAGTTAAAATTCTTCAAAGGCAAAATTTGTTGGTCCTAAAAAAATGAATTTTAAAGGTCCCAGGCCAGGGGAATATTGAGAATTTCAAGGAATTTTGGACCCTTGGGCCTAGGTGGTTAAGTCAAAGTTAAAATTTTGAGGTAATTAACTCAAAAATAATATTTTTGAGCTAATTAAAATGGAATTTAATAATAAATTATTTTTTCCTCAAATTTATAATTTCGACGGTCCAAATTAAAAGATGATCAAATCTTTTCGACGGTCAAGATTATTTTGACATGGATCAACCGAACTAACCGTTGGAGATTTTATTTTATAAATTAGAGGTCTTTGTTAGTCTTTCGGTCATCCAATCTCTGGATTGTGCACTCGCTCTTGAAGCTCTCCTGTAATATTTTATGGAATAATACAAACAAAGACTTTGGGGTTATATTTTGATGGTGGTGTTCCTCTTCAGCATTTTATGATAAACTTGTTCTTAATATTCTGCTAGTAATTATTTTAATGGATTGTTGATTAATGGCTCTTGTAGAGTAATTTTGGGTACATGTATTTTGTCTAGGTTACTGGATTTAGGGTAAGAATATTGATTGGATCGAGTTAGAAATTATCTCTAACTTTTGAAAATTTTGTGTTTTATCACTATTTCTCTATTAATCTGACAGTTTAACTTTAAGTTTGCAGAAATATTCCAGATTTAGATTGGGCATTTGGGGAAGTCCTAGTTTGGACCAGCTGACTCTCAAGGGAATAAGATCTGAAGAGCCCTCTAGATCTATTCTCCGGGCTTATCTTAAATTCCATTTTTTTGCAGGGATCTTTATTGGGCTTGTGCCTCTCTCTTAATTTTTTATTTTTTCTGAATTGTGCTGAACGATTTAAATCTGGCCATGAGGGTTTCTAATTTGTAAAATAGCAATTTAAATTTGTAAATGTCGTTATTTTTAATTTCACTTGGGTTTTCTGTACAATTTTCTGGTTTTGCTGGGTTTGTTGGTTTCTAGTTTCTTGTTCTGTGCTGGTTCTACATGGAGATTTTGCCTCAAAATCGCTTTGGATTGTAGATTTGGGCATGGTTTTGCCTCAAAGTAAAAAATCTCAGCTTGCTGGTTTTATTTTCCTTTCATCCCTCATCCATAAGCTGTCTTCAAACCTGTCCACTGCCCTTACGTTTTCCTTTTCCATGGATTCCATCTTTCACACGTTCTAATCCGCTCCTCTTTACATCACTGCCCATCTCCTCCTGCGATTTCCACTAACAAATCTGCTCTAATTTTCCGTGTATGACCGATTTCAATTGCCCGAACACTGTCTGTCATCCCTATGGGTCCGTACATTTCACTGTGTAAGAAGGATCAAAAAAATATCATCACCAATCCGCCCTGGCTCAGCATTTCATCCATTCGCTGCTCATTTCATCCCTCTGTTGCCGTCCGTACGGAATTTCCTAATTGTATCTGCATAAAAAACAAGATCAAAATAAAAAATTCTTCAACAGATCTGCATCTGCTCAACTCCTCATTTGTGTCTGTACGATTTCGCTCCAGCTGCTCTGCCATCCGTACTGAATTCATATCTGTACTTGCGTGAAATTTTTTTGGTAGGAAGAAACGAAAAACTCTGCATTCAGGTTTTAACGTAAGTTTTAATTTTTAAATTTTTTTAGATTTTAGATTTTAATTAGTTTAGCATTAGTTTAGTTTTGAAATTTTAACATAAGTTTTAGATTTTTTAATTTTTTAGATTTTTTTAGATTTTACGTTGGTTTAGTTTTAATTTTTTTTTAGGATTTCAAATTTTTGATTTTATTTTGTTTTAGATGTAAAAAACTTCAAGAAAAAAATAAAAAATAAAATATAAAAACCAAAATTGAAAATTTTTACTTTAGCTTTAGATTTAATTTAGTTTAATTTAACTTTAAATTTTAGATTTTAGTTTAGGATTTTAGATTTAACTTTAGATTTTAATTTTGTCCATAGTTTTAGTTTTATTTGTATATAATTTGCTTTTAGATTTAGAAAATAAAATAAAATTAATTTTTTTATTTTTTATTTATTTATTTTTTGTGACTAGAAGAATCGGCAACGGCATCGGTATCGTACTCGCGTGACACGGGGTCAAATCTCGCTGGCTACCCCTATACTCCTAGGAAGAACTGCTGAGCCCACAACAAAAAAGAAAATTAAATTTAAAAATAAAAAATAATAAAAATAATAAAAAAATTTACCCTTTTAGCTTTCGCTGTAGTTGTATATACATTGTGTGGTTTTAGTTTCATTAACTTTTAGATTTTAAAATAAAAAAAATAAAAAAAGGGAATTAAAAATAAAAGGATAAAAAAATATATATTTTTTTTTACCTTTTTGGCTTTAGCTTTTGTTTTAGTTTTGATTTTAGATTTAAAAGTTTTAGTTTCATTTTTTAAAGATATAAAAATAAAAATAAAAAAATAAAAAATTTATAAAATAAAAAAGTCCAAAATGTTTTTAAATTTTCAACTTTAGAAGTTTCTCAAAAAAATTATTTTATAGTCAAGTGAGCTTTTAAATTTTTATCCTAAAGTTTGACTATAGGAAATTTTGATTTTCGAATTGGGATTATTTGAAACATTATAAATTCAGAAATATTGATAATATATGACAATTAATTTCGATAGTACCCTCATGATAATATTTTTATCTCGATTTTAAATTGTTGGTTCAAAGTTTAATGTTTAGCTGTGGTTGATGATTTTTGAGTTATCTTTAATTGTGGTTTTAAGTTGCTTGAAATTGGTATATAATTTTTTAAAGTTCACTTTGGAAATATTTCAAGTAATGATAAATTGCATGTCTTTATCGATGATGGTTAATGCATAATTGTGAAGGTGTTTCATCGAATATCGTTATGGTCAATCTATTTTTCATATCAACAGTTACATATCAGATACTTGAATTTATTTTTATAATAGGATATGTTGACTCCATAAGGCGCTGGTTTTAAAAGTTTGAATCTAATTGGATTTGTAAGATCTCGTAATTCTTAGCAAGTATTTGATTATCTAGCTGTCTCCTGAATTGGTTGATTCTCAAACAGTTCTTTTCCTTCATTTTGTTAGGGTCTACCTCCCTTAGCTTGCAAGGAGATAGCTTAGATAGAGAGATTGGGGATCAAGGTGACAGCGCCCGATATGAGCCGTTGTCGCGGAGCCTAGACATTTGTGCGACAACATTTTTTGGCACCGTTGCCGGGGATAGAGTTTTTCTGTCCTTGATCTTAACGACATTTTCTAATCTTCTAATCTTCTTTTGCCATTCATTAGCCTGTCACAAGGGATCACATTTTCTGGCGTCATTTCATCTCTTCATCTTTTCATCATCTCACTAATCATTTCATCTTTAGCACTTGGACATTTCGGTTGACTTCTTGTTTGGGTGGCGACTCCACTTATTCATCTATTTACTCCCAGAAAAGAACCCCCCCTGATATCCATCTACTACTCTCGATTATTTCTTTTGTTTAAGAATTAGTTTCTTGTTCAAGTGGCAACTCCAATTCTTTAATTTCTTGCAAGAGTTCCTGCTAAGAAGCTCGCTTCTTGAGGAACTTTTGACTGTTCTTGAACACTGATCTTTTTCTCTAACATCCACTTAACCTTTAAACAACTCATCATGGATGACACCTTTCATGACATGCCAGAAGAGGCCATTTC
Source organism: Pinus albicaulis (assembly GCA_034641835.2). Taxonomy (NCBI): domain Eukaryota; kingdom Viridiplantae; phylum Streptophyta; class Pinopsida; order Pinales; family Pinaceae; genus Pinus; species Pinus albicaulis. The sequence continues at coordinate 1,462,656,609 of CM076582.1, forward strand.
TAAATTGCCTTTTTTCTCAGGTGGTAATTTAGGCATTGCTCTACAACATCTAAAGATAGTCACTTTTATTATAAATAAATATTGTCGTCCTTCACAATATAATCATGAAGATGTCAAGATACGTATCTTTGGCTATTCCTTAAAAGGTGATGCTATCGATTGATTTCGAAATTGTCCTGAGGAGTATTTTTTACAACACATCATCAATGATTTTAAAGATAAATATATAAAACAAGATGACTCGCCTTGTGCTCCTAATATTATGCAAAATAATGAAATTGATCTTGTAGAGAACTCAACTATCAGCGGGAGATTTCCAGACAGTGCTCAGGATGAATCCACTTGTACCACGACAACACAAATCCATGATAATGGTGAAGCAGAAACAAGTTGTCAAATTAGTGTTGACAACGATAAGCATCTTGTTAACGAATTGATTCAAATGGTTAAAGATATACAGCTAAATCAAGCTCAGGTAATCAAGAATATGGAGGCCAACCAGACTCAAATCATTAAGAATATGAAACTTAATCAAGAAAAAATAATAGCAGATCACGCCAGGGAAATTGGTTCTATGCAGAGCAGGTTATTGGCCTTCGAAGAAAATCATGAGAAGGAGATGAACTATATGCAAAATATCTTCGTGGCCATGAAAGCAGATAATGATAAAATGATTTAAAACATGGAAGCTAATCAGATCAATCCTCAAAATAGGATAAATGCCATTGAAGCAAGTCATGCACAGGAAATGAATGTCATGGAAAACATGTTAAAGATGACGGAAGTTAAGCATTCTAATCAAATGATTGGTATTCAAAATAAGTTGGAAAAAATGGAAAGATCACACATGCAGAATTTCCAACCCAAGTCAGTTTTGTCAACAGATCATAAGCCTTCGAGTTCGCTGAAGCAATTTCCATCTCATCACATGGAGGTCATTTTTCCCATTAAGAAAAAATTAATTATGGTTACAAAGAACGTTAAGAAAGACCAAGCTTATGTGTCACCTTTAACAGAGTATATTCAGAATAATATTGGTCAGACTCCAGGTTCATCAGACGTTTTGTACAAGCATTTCCAAGATAAGGACAAGAAATCTACAGTGGTCTCATTACTGACATCGCAGTTCACTGAGACGAAGAGAAAAAAACAGAAAAGAAGAAGTAAGTGGTTTGACTCATCTGATAGCCGAGAGCAGCTTGACATTCAGATAAGACAGAGTCCTCCAATTAGCAAGATTGGACATGGCACATCTGAAAAGAAGCCTATAGACTTGCCTGAAAGCAGGCAAATGCTTAGCATGCACTATATTGAGCACATCTGATGCCACAAGGGCATCCTTTGTATTGTATTTCTAACCCTACACCTTGTTATTTCAACATTTCATTTTGCAGTTAGAGTAGATTTACTTTTCATGTTAAGTAGAATAATAAATGATAGAAGAGCTTCTATTTTTCATGTGCTTAATGTTATATGATGATATTTGGATGGACGCTACTTATGTAATTTTGTGTGTTGCTTGGATATAGATTCTAGATTCTCACAATCCTCCGATGAAGCAATGTGTCCCCAAGTAGAGCTAGATGTTGACCACACTTTATTAACGACCCCATAGCAGTACACCCCCATTTTTTCAAATGAGATTTATCATGTTCAACGTATTCATGCCATTCAGATTCCATCAATAGCCGACAGTTTTATGAATAATGTAAACCCATTCTGCATGTTTATGATGTAAATAATCTAAGTAAGATCGTCATATATGTAACAACCTAGGTAAGCCTAGTATGTTGGTGACGATTTCTATCCTAGGAGGTTTTTTGTCTCATTGATTTGCTTGTGTTTTTCGACACAAGTGATCGACAGAGTTTTCCCCTCCAGCTTCACCCCAAAGCTAGAGTGGATTTTGTCATCAAGATGCTAAGTGAGTCCTAGTGTTTTCTATCGAGTTCTTGTAAAAGTAGTTTGGAAATAATTCTAGCTAATTGGCTAGATTATTTTATTACAAGTTACTTGGTCTACTAGATCATGTTTTGAGTCGCAGAATTGGGTACCTATTTGAGGGTCTATACGAATGGGTATTCCTCCTTCATGTGTCTAAATGTATTTATCTTATGTAAAGAGAGTTGGAAAAAATAATTAAAATCCCCTCTCAGTCGATTAATTAAATTTTCTGGCCAAATTAATTAAAAATCGTAAGCCAGAAATTTAATTAATTTTAAGTCCTAGGTAAGTTAAAATTATTTAAAAGCAAAATCCGTTGGTCCTTAAAAAATGAATTTTTAAAGGTCCCAAGCCAAGGGAATATTGAGAATTTCAAGGAATTTTGGACCCTTGGGCCTAGGTGGTTAAGTCAAAGTTAAAATTTTGAGGTAATTAACTCAAAAATAGTATTTTTAAGTTAATTAAAATGGAATTTAATAATAAATTCGTTTTTCCTCAAATTTATAATTTTGACGGTCCAGATTAAAAGATGATCAAATCTTTTCGGCGGTCGAGATTATTTTGACATGGATCAACCGAACTAGCCGTTGGACATTTTATCTTATAAATTAGAAGTCTTTGTTAATCTTTCGGTCATCCAATCTCTGGATCATGCACTCGCTCTTGAAGATCTCCTGTAATATTTTCTGAAATGATACAAACGAAGAATTTGGGGTTATATTTTGATGGTGGTGTTCCTCTTCAGTTTTTTATGATAAACTTGTTCTTAATATTCTGCTGGTGATTATTTTAATGGATTGTTGATTAATGGCTCTTGTAGAGTAATTTTGGGTATAGGTATCTTGCCTATGTTACTAGATTTAGGGTAAGAATATTAATTGGATCAAGTTACCAGTTCTCTATAGCTCTTGAAAATTTTATGTTTTATCACTATTTCTCTATTAATCTGACAGTTTAACTTTAAGTTTGCAGAAATCTTCCGGATTTAGATTGGGCGTTTGGGGAAGTCCTAGTTTGGACCAGCTGACTCCTAAGGGAATAAGATCTGAAGAGCCCTCCGGATCTATTCCCTTGGCTTATCTTAAATTCCGTTTTTTTGCAGTGATCTTTATTGGGCTTGTGCCTCTCTCTTAATTTTTTGTTTTTTCTGAATTATGTTGAACGATGTAAATCTGGTCATGAGGGTTTCTAATCTGTGAAATAACAGTGTAAATTTGTAAATGTCGTTATTTTTAATTTCACTTGGGTTTTCTGTACAATTTTCTAGTTTTGTTGGGTTTGCTGGTTTCTAGTTTCTTGTTCTGTGCAAGTTCTACATGGAGATTTTCAGAAAATTGTGAGATCTAGCCTCAAAGTCGCTTTGGATTGCAGATCTGGGCATGGTTTTGCCTCAAAGTAAAAAATCTCAACTTGCTGGTTTTATTTTCCTTTCATCCCTCATCCATACGCTGTCTTCAAACCTGTCCGCTGCCCTTACACTTTCCTTTTCCATGGATTCCATCTTTCATGCATTCTAATCCACTCCTCTTTACATCGCTGCCCATCTCCTCTTGTGATTTCCACTGACAAATCTGCTATAATTTTCCCTATACGACCGATTTCAATTGGCCAAACACTGCCTGTCATCTGTATGGGTCCGTACATTTCACTGTGTAAGCAGGATCAAAAAATATCATTGCCAATCCGCCCTGGCTCAGCATTTCATCCATCCGCTGTTGATTTCATCCATCTGTTGCCCGTCCATACGATCCGTACAGAATTTCCTACTGTATCTACATAAAAAACAAGATCAAAATAAAAAATTCTTCAATAGGTCTGCATTTGCTCAGCTCCTCATTTGCGTCCATACGATTTCGCTGCAGCTGCTCTGCCATCCATACTGAATTCATATCTATACCTGCGTGAAATTTTTTTGGTAGAAAGAAACGAAAAACTTTGCATTCAAGTTTTAATGTAAGTTTTAATTTTTTAATTTTTTTAGATTTTAGATTTTAATTAGTTTAGCATTAGTTTAGTTTTGAAATTTTAACATAAGTTTTCGATTTTTTTAGATTTTACGTTGGCTTAGTTTTAAATTATTTTTTGTTAGTTGTAGCTTTAATTTTTATTTTTAGTTTTAGAAATAAAAAATAAAAAAGAAATAAAAAGATAAAAAAATAAAAAAGCTATAAATTTTTTTAACTTTTTACCTTTTGTTTTTACGCTTTAATTTTTTTTAGTTTTAAATTTTAGATAAAAAATAAAAATAAAATAAAAAAAAGGGCCTAAAATTTTCTAAATTTTCAACTTTAAAAAATTTCTCAAAAAATTCAAAAAATGATTAGATGAGCTTTTAAATTTTTTATCTAAAGTTTTGATTAAAATAACATTTTAATTTCTGGATTGGAATTAATTGGAACATCATAAGTTCGGAAATATTTTTAATATCTGACATTTAATTTCAATGGTACCCTCATGATAATATTTTTATCTCAAATTTAAATTGTTGGTTCAAAGTTTAACGCTTAGCTGTGGTTGATGATTTTTGAGTTATCTTTAATTGTGGTTTTAAGTTGCTTGAAATTGGTATATAATTTTTTAAAGTTCACTTTGGAAATATTTCAAGTAATGATAAATTGCATGTCTTTATCGAGGATGGTTAATGCATAATTGTGAAGGTGTTTCATCGGATATCATTGTGGTCAATCTATTTTTCATAGCAGCAGTTACATATTATATACTTGACTTTATTTTTATAACGGGATATGTTGACTCCATAAGGCACTGGTTTTAAAAGTTTGAATCTAATTGGATTTGTAAGATCTCATAATTCTTAACAAGTATTTGATTATCTAGCTGTGTCTTCTGAATTGGTTGATTTTCAAACAGTTATTTTCTTTCATTTTGTTAGGGTCTACTTTTCTTAGCTTGCAAGGAGACAACTTAGATAGAGAGATTGGGGATCAGAGTGACAACCCCCGATCTGAACCGTTGTCGCGGTGCCTAAACATTTTGTGCGACAACAGAGCAATCATAGATTTGTATTTAGAATTTAATATTGCTTAATATAAAACCCTCAAATGCTGCACCGGTTTTCCTGCATTGGGTTTTCCCGGGGACATTTGGTCCAAAAATAACTGATTTGTGTGTGTGTTTCTATATTTCCCGCGTTGTATTTATTTTCCGCAGTGTTTATTTGTGAGGGTTGTAGTGTATTAATTTCGATATTTCTGTAGAATAAGATAAATAATTTGTTTAGTAAAATAACAAATAGAAGAAATATAAATAGTTGTTGTTGTAGGATTCCGAGTAACGAAATTTTCACACAAGGGGACGCATTGGATCTTATGCAGGATTGTAGGTGGGTCTTCATTTAGGGCTTAGTCTCCCTATACGGGGTCCTAGCCCTCTAGAGGGCCACATTGACACTTGTATGGTGAGCATTGAGAGCCATGGGCCTCCACCATAACAAAGATTAATTCATGGATCCCAAACGCCGATCATTGATTGCTCGTGTTCCACCTTTTGGATGAGAATGATGCACCATACACTTGGCAGATGTTCCAGGATCTAGAGGATGTCTCCCACTGCAAAGGGAGGGCTTACATCACCATCCTAGCCCTTACAGATGGTCTACAGGAATTTTCGATCCACTTGGAGACCCATGGGGATGTCCTTGTGCCCCCACAGCCACTTGAGCACCATAGGTTCTTGCATGGAAAACAAGGGGCCAATCCCTTGTCCACTATGTTTGGACTCCATTTCTACATCATGGCACCCCTTGGATTTCATTAGGCCTCCTCAAAGGCCCAATGACTCACTTCTTATGTTATTGAGATATTTGGTGGGCTTGTCACCAAAAGTATTGTTATTATGCACATTATTTTATTTTAAGGGTTCAATTAGGCCAATTTAGCTATATAGAATTCATTAGAGTGTATAAATAGAAGTGAGACGATTCATTTAGATCATCATCACTTGGATTGGGTTATCTCCTCTTGTGAAAATTTCGCTATCCTTTTTGGAGGATGAGTTTGGATGAATGGATGAATTTTTGATGTTTGGATCTCTTTAATTTTGTATTGGAGCTTCTCTAATGGCACATCTTGGTGATTGGATATACTATTTTCTTACAAGTGTGTGTTATTTTAACAGTATTCTTGTTATTTACTTTTGTCAAATGCATGTTGCTAGGATTTTTGCTATACTAGGCTGAAATTTACTACGTTTCTTATGCAAAATTGTAGAAATTTAATCTTTTATAGCGTTGCATCATGTCATGGGTCATGTATGAGTGAATGTTCCTAGAGATAATTTGTGCAAATTTATCTTGATAAGTCACCCAATATTGAAAAATCGAAGTGTAAATACCTCGAAGCTGCTTCTAACATGCCCTAAAGCCATGTGAAGTTCTTTAAAGGCCTCCTTGACTAGATGAATCTATTTCAAGCTATAAATTCTTCCTTGACTCCATCTCTCCCAAAGGATTAGGCACTAGTCCTTCTTCCTTGACTCCATCTCTCCCAATGGATTAGGCACTAGTCCTTCCATACATGATCACATTATAAGCTAATCCCTCTCACCTTCTCTTTTCTAGGCATAGCTTCCATAGGTCACCTAGGGCATTAATTTTATCACAAATCATCCATAATAATGATTCGATCTCGTGCCTACTACCACGGTGGTGTGTCTCCTAGGTGTGCTCCAAATTTCATGAAATTCTAACGGTTGGATAATGAGATATTTCAAGTCCTGGCTCCGAGATTGATTCTTGCCCTTGGTTTCCTTTGGCTAGTGACCTCATTGGGACCTTTGCATCAATCTCAAAGAAATTTTCTCCTTTGATCCCTTTCTCCCCCTCAATTAGGTCAACCATACCCTTGATCTAAGTCACCTAACATGGGGACACGGGACACGATGGACATGCAGATTCCAGTGTCAGATTCAGACACGGTGACCCCTCGGAACAGGACACGCCCATACACATTATATATATATTAAAAATTAGATATTTCTTACACAAATTCATACAAATGCATACAAATTCATTGATTCAAACATAGATCTTCGTCTAGATGTAAGTTTTACAAAGATTTAAGATACATGATACATTGATACATCGATACATCATACAATCATACATATTACAAAGTAATAAACATATTCATCAATGATCCAATAGGAGAAAGACAAAATACTGTAGTTTTCTCATTAAGTCATCAAAATCAAAATGTGTTACATAAGTACTAGGCTCTAGGTAGTACACTACTAGTGGCAAATAGAAATAGAAAATACAAAACAACTACAAGTCTACAAGACTACAAGCCTTAATGAAGTGTCGTAGTAGTTAGCTCATAACTCATGACTCATGATTCATCAATCCTCATCGTCATAATCGGCATCACTGTCCTCATCCTGATCATCATGCTCACCACTGCTCTCCTCTGCTGCATCCTCCTCCTCTGTATCCAATGTTATCTCTGCATATGCTGGTGTGGAGGATGAACCCTCTACTGTATCGCCATCATCAAATATGATAGGCTCTAGCATTGGCTCATTGAGATCCAAGTTGGCCAATGCTAACTCAACACTGTTGTCCAGACCCATATCATCAAAAAAGACATCCCACATCTTTTTCTTTCCCTTCAATCAATCCTCCCTCTGCCTATAGATGAGACGAAGGTTGGTGTGCACATACACCATTGTCTCTGCCCTGGACTGCTTAAGCCTGCTCTTCTTCACACTATAAAAATTCCCATATGTGCTTCAATTCCTCTCGCAATAAGAGCATGAAGTCACCTGAGAGAGGAGCCTCATGGCTAACTACTGTAGAGGAGTGCTTGTTGCCCCATGACTTGCCCACCAAGTATAGGGCTTCTTAGCCCCCCTGTCTCGAATCACATCATAGCCTGCAAATTGCCCAGTGCTAGTGTAAAACTCTACAAAGACATCCTCCACCTCATCAAGGGATGCCCTATCCTGAAAAATCCTCCTGAATGCATCTTTCCTCTCTTGCGAGATTTCACCATCCATGTGAGGAGGAAATCTGCGGGAAGTGCCACCATTCAACCACTCATGGCTATAGAATTTTGGGTTCAAGGAGTGAGCCAAACAATGTAAAGGTGTGTAATTATTGTCCCATCTGCTGAAAAGAATATCCTGTACGCTGGTGAAGAAGGCCTCTGGTGATGTCTCATACTTTGAGCACTGAATATGTAAAACAATGTTCCTCACAGGCTCAATCATGGAATCCCATCCCTCATAAACCTCTCCTAGGATGGGTTGGTCTATATCTGCAAATCGAAGCAAGGAAATGATAGGGTCCATGATCTGAATAAGTAGATCTACCTTTTCCCACCAGAGATCATCCAACAATGTGTCCTTCACTTTCTTTGAGGCTGTTTGATCCGTCTTTCTCCAAAAAAACCAAAACTCTGAAATAACCATGGCCCCAAGAGTGGTCTTGACCTCCCTCAACCTCTTCAACATGATGAATGAAGAGGCAAACCGTGTATCGACAATCTTCAACAATGAAAGATTGGTGTAGTTCTTGTAGATAGTAAGGGAATTTGTATGGTTTTGTACAAAGTTGTGGATATGTCGTGCATCCTCAAATGCTTCCAATCCAAAGCACATCAAAGAAAATAGATTTCAGTGCTAAGTTCAATGAATGGATAATGCAAGGTGTCCAAAATATTTGTGGATATTTTTCTTCCACAATCATGCCAGCAACCTTGCAAACAAGTGCATTATCTGTAATGATTTGCACACAAGAATCGACACCTACATCGTCAATAATTTTAATAAATAACTCACCCATATATTGTGCATCTTTGTACTGTCCAAGTGCATCCACTGATTTCAAGAAAATTGGACCATTCAAGGATGACATCATGAAGTTGATGAGTGGGTGCCGTGGTGGATCTGTCCATCCATAAGAAACAATGCTAACCCTAGATGTTGGCCATGTTGATTTAATAGGCTCAAGAATTTTTTCTACCTCTTTCTTTACCTTTGTCAACAATGTCGTTCTAAGCTTCTCTGACCCAGGAGGCACATACCCTGATGGAGCCCCTTGACTTAGAGCTCCACACATCTCAATAAATAGAGGTGACCGTGCAACATTAAAGGATATGAAGTCATGATAGAAAAAAAACGCAATGGTGAGATCAAGCTCTTCCCTCTTCTCTTTTTGGAACATTTTATCCATTGGACCAAGTGCAGTTGCCTTTCTTTTTGCTGCTTGTCCCCCACTAAAACTCTCAAAAGGGAACTTGTCGCTGCTTTTCCTCAAGAATGGAAGGGGGTCATCATTCTTGTTTTGTTTTGATTTTGATGCCACATTTGTCGCACCAACTGGTGCCTCTTTCTCCAATTCCTTCCTCCTTGCTAATGGCACCTGTGTACACGCTGAAATGCCACAATTTGGCAAAACCAACAAATGAGCTTTCACACGGTAATATGTGCTCATGAAATGGTTGTGGCAAAAACTACATTTCCATGCAACATTGCCTCATCCCTTCGCCTTGTTGCCTGGCCCTGCCTCTCTTGTCACATATTTCCACAATGGGTATTTGGGGTCTTGAGTTTGTTTTCCTTGAACATTTGAAGTTGTTGTTGCGGCCCCACTTCCAATAGAGGGAATACTTGCAGACTCTGATGAAATAGGGACAGGAGAGGCATCTCCAATGGGGACATTCTTCCCCTTTCTTTGCCCCTGCCTTGTTGCGCTTCATTGAGCCATATGTAAAAAATAACCAAAAATGACCAAATATGTAAAACATATGCACATGCAAACACTAACAACAAACTAAATGCAAATACATAGAGAGATAGTGCACTTACCAGTTGCTCCAATCTCTTTGAAAACACTCCCTTGCTCCTTGCTAATCCTTGCTCTATGCTCAACTCACACACAAACAATGGTGAGAAACAATGAGGCAAAACCCTCTTTTATAACTTAGCAGACAAACTTTTGCGCTTTTCGTGTCCGACAGAATCGAATTCGATCGTGTCCATACAGGATGATCGAGATTTGACGTGTCCTGTACGGACACAATCGAATCCATGTTTTCAGATTCGAATCTGTACGTGTCATGTCAGACACGATGGATTCGGGACACATGGCCCTATATCCACGAATCTGGTTTCTTAGCCCTTGATTGATCAATTCCATCCCCTTAACCTAATTTTGGGTCCACTTGGTCTCGTGTGGTCCCACTTCTTAACAAAGTCAATTCTTCAAAGAAAATTTAGAAACCAAGTTTCCACAAGGATTTCGAGGTCTAGGAATCTCCTTTACAAGTCATATCTTCAAATCCTAGCCCTCAAAATCCTCCTAACCCTTCCTAGAGAGCCTTTCACCTTGCTTTCTAAGCAAACAAGCATATTTGAGCCTCTTTTGTGAATAGGCTTTTTGGGATCACCTTTCATTCTATCATTGATATAGTCATTATTGTGGTCATTATTATACTAGGTCTCCTCTCATTGGTGAAAGTCCCTAAAGAGTAGGGAGCCTTAGCTGAGGTGACAGTGGGCTATCACTCCATTGTTTCCCTTCACCTAGTAGCCGCCCTTTAGGATCCCCTCTTAGGACCCCTGCTAGTTTGAGTGGTAACACAACCATTTGAGCATCTCCTCAAGGCCGTGAACTCTTACCTTGTGTTTAGTTATGAACCAAAACAAAGCAACATTAAAAGTAAGGCCTATGTTTGTTGGAATCTCTATTACAATGTGATTCTAAATTGAAATTACACGACATGCATGGCATCCAATACAAAACGCGAATTAGGAAAGCATGTTCTAACTTTGGAATACTGCGCTATAACATTAATTACATTCTTACAAAAAATAAAACAAATAAAAAAGGTTAGTTGGAATGAGCAATAACTTCAAAATTCACATTCTGCAGTCTAAATACAAACCTAGCCAACCTATAATTATGTACATGATGACCTCAGAGCCAACGCCACTGAGATGAGGAAGCAAGGTAGGAAACTCTGTAGATTCATCATACTAATGTGAATACTGAAAAGAGAATTGGCTGCAAATGAGAAAGGAGAGACATGAGATCCAATCATAAAGCATATTTCCAAAGTTTTATGTATTTTCCAACATCATGAAAAGCACAGAAGCTGTTCAGACCAGTCTAGTTAAAAATTTGAAATCATAAAGCATGTTTCCAAAGTTATGTATTTCCCAACATCATGAAAAGCACAGAAGCTGTTCAGACCAGTCTTGCTAAAAATTCAAATTGGATAAGCTTTGCCAATCAGTGTCCCAACTGAATTTTGTTATTCAGATCTTGATATAGTTGAATGAATACAGGCATTGGATATTAAATGTGCCAATCAGCGCCCCAACTGAATTTTGTTATTCAGATCTTGATATAGTCGAATGAATACAAGCATTGGATATTGAATGTTTTAACACTAGCAATTTAGACCTTAACAGTTCAATTCGGTTGAGCTATTGTCTCAAGGTGATAATTTTAGTTCCACAAATGAATTGGGTTTCTATACAATGGTGACTGTAGTTCATAGGACATACTCGCTTTTACTTTGACAGAAAACAAACTACCTTTACAAGCAATTTTGTATATACATACAAGTTTCAGGTTTCAGAAAGAGCTGAGATAATCCTTAATAATCTTGAGGAACACCTGTCCATCTTGATATTCTTCAAGACCCTGAAGAATAATACTATCCATTCGAGCTTGCACTCCAGATGGAGAAAGCTCCTGAAAAAATTCCTTAAATCTTTCGTCCAAGCTTAGCAATGATGGCAGACCAAATATTGCACGTGCCCCACCACTGATAAGTTCAGGTAAAGATGGTGAACTTCTAGACAACTCCACCAGGGAAACCTGAGTAAAGGGATAATATTATAATGCAAACATATACTAAATAAAAGAGTTTGGCATATACAAACATTAGACTTTTTCATTCTTATTAAATATAACAAATAAGGTTTCTCACCTTCCTATCAAGTGGTATGTTTGCTTTTTGTTTTGCAATTGCAACAGCTCTGGAAAACCCTCCAATTGCATCCACCAAACCAAGACTAGCTGCATCTTTACCTGTCCACACCCTACCTTGAGCCACAGCCTCCATACTGTCAACCTGTTCGAAATGCAACAGACAAAATGACAATGAATTTATAAAGAAAATAGTCCAGAGTAGCATATAGATGGAAAACAAATTAGAACAATGGAAACTTACACTCATAGACCTCGAGAATGCTGCTTTATCTCGAAACTGTTTATATGCATTTTGTGCAGATTTGGCAAATAACTCCTCTTCATCAGGCCTACAAAATATACAACAGCAGAATAAGCTTGCCTCAGAAACCATAAAATCTTGACTTTGCGATCATTCGCAGACTAGTGCAACTTGCAATCTAAAGCAAAAAAAACTCTAGTGAGACCTGAGATTTTATCAGGGATAATGCATTCCAGTTTTAAAAATTTCAAGATTTTCCTTCAGAATTTCTGCTTTTGTAGCGTGGATTTATCATATACCCCACACGTATATAGATTATGCAAAATCTTATCCATCAAAATTATTAAGCACAGCACCTAGAAGCTATCTCTGTTTACTCAAGCCAATTTTATCTAGCTAATATTTTCATAAAGAGTTTGGCATGAAGGATTGCTTGACAAAGTAGATTGACGTTAAATCTAAGATTTTTGTGATCCATTAAGTAGATAAATGTCTTTCGGATTAATCACATTATTAGATTGACATTAAACCAAATCATTTAAATCATTAGATTGACATTAAACCAAATCATTTAAAGAAAACTTGCCTATAAAAAAAAGCTAAATTCATATAAGGACACCTTATTAACAATTTTAAAACTTCCACAACTTGTCGAAAGTTTAATTATACTCCACAACAAGAATTGGAGAAACTAATTGGCATAAATCATTGTGATAAGATAAGATAATTTTATCAATGTCCACATTAGAAGATGCAACCAATTAACTTCAGACTATGGGAGTACCAAGATCACTCCCATTAAAGGATGAAAAAATAGATATTGAACTGCAAGTCAAAGTTGCCTAGACAGGAATTCCCAGAATTGTGAAGAGCAGAGCTGGCCGAAAAAATGGATTGCAAAACTAGTCGCTAATACATAGAAATTCAAATTAGACAGAAAAATATAAATTCATGTGCATCAATGTCAATTCAAACCCTTAGACACTGAAAATGCGAAGTATGCTCATGTATATCTCTGTATCATGTAAGCTGAATATAGCAAAACATCATCAAGAAATCAAATCTGCAATACATATAACCGAAGTTTTGAAGGAACATACATAAACATTGAGGCTTTTAAGGTCCAAAAAATCATCATACTACCTCATATTCTTTACATATGCCATGCCATCTATTGCCAATTAGATAGGATCTGAATCGGCCATCTGAGAGGACATCCACAAATTGTACATCCAGGTTGCTGAACCTCCCATTTGTAGAGCCTGCGTTTGAAGATGTCCTTCTACTTAGAATGTAATGTCTCGTGTGCGGGTAGGGTCCGCAGCCACGTGTCCGAGGTTTGCGTAATGAAGGGTACTACGCAAGGGTCCCCGCCCTCAGATGCTTCGGTGGGCCTTAAGACCCCACCCTTAACACCCTGGGATGCCGCCCTCACTAATAGTCCGGGCTTTTGGTGTAGTGGTTGGGCCTTTGTGGTATCAGAGCAGAGGTCTCGAGGTCGAGACTCGCGGAGCATGGTGGGCTGTAATATCCCTGTTTAGGGTGGGCCCTGCCACGTGTCCGAGGTCTGCGTAATGAAGGGTTGTTTAGCCGCCGCCCTCAGATGCTCTGATGGGCCTTAAGACCCCACCCTTAACACCCTAGGATGCCGCCCTCACTAACAGTCCGGGCTTTTGGTGTAGTGGTTGGGGCCCAGGTGAGAGCAAGGCTCTCAAAGCATAAAAAGGGGAAGAGGCTCCTCATTCTCTCATTCTGATTATGCATCTATGTTATTTGTCTTTTGACATTGAGCACGCTTTTGCTATTCAGCAAAGTCTGCAAGTGTTGTTCAACACATCGGGTGTCTCTGTGCAGAGATCCCAACCTCAGCCCCGGGGGACTTTGAGTGCCTGCTCGGGTGAGGAGTTCTATCCTTGATTTACCGGAGAGAGTTGGAGCAGCCACAGTTGGGATTATTCACTTGCAGAGGCAACGCAGTCAGTGAGAGGGAGGACACAGTCTTTGGAGGAGGAGATTCCGGATTGAGGGCTTATCAGGGGATTCAGCCCGAGAGAGTTGGCAAGGGGTCAGCCCTTCCCTATTCCATCATTTTGGTAGAGTTGGAGGCCATCCTTTGCAGCAGATTATTCAGGGCCAGTGTTTATCATTGGGACAACGGGGTACCTCAAGGGAGGTCATTTTCAGAGGTTATCCATTTTCAGAAAGCTCTTTGGGTTTTTCTGGGTATTGGGTGGAGAGGCCATTCCCAAAGTTTCACAATTTTCCGAGGTGGGGAGCAGCCCCAAAGAGTTGATTCATTCTAGCAGTAGCAGCAACACGACAACAACACCAGCAGCTTGGAAATTACACAGTCATTGAGGGAGCAGCCATTTCACGATATATTCTGAGAGTATTTCTACGCTTGCCTAGTGCAAGCCAAGGTGCCATCATTCTAATCACCTTTGTATTCATTTTATCTTTCAGTACTTAATAAAATGGCTCAGCGTTCTCCATATTGTGGTTGGGTCATGTGATGCCTCTCTAGTTGTTGTAGTTTCTTGTTTATGTGCTTTATATTACTGTTTATTTCTATTCGGGATATTACAGTGGTATCGAAACTTCATTCTTGGCTCAGCCATGGGGATATTTTTCTATGAACAAAGAGGGTAGGCAGAATCTTACCCACTAAAGGCAGTAGAGGTGGCAAATATGGGGGAGTCAAAGAGAAAAGGGGAAGCAACCTTTGGTAACATTTTTAAGGCCCTAAATGATTTAGCCAAAGGATAGAAGGGAATGTTGGAAAGACTCAAACAACAGAATAAGAATGAGAGCATCCATCAGGAATCCCTAGTTGGGGAGACTTTGGGGGTTTCACAACAGTGTGACCACCCTTTACCAGCCACTCACCCACCAGCCTTCAGTAGGCCAACCAAGATCACGATGCCTACATTCTTACCTCCAGTACCGAGTGAGAAAGGTAGGCGGCATGATCAAATACCCATGGGAGATTATTTCAGCAAATGGCAGTCCATGGGGGAAAACTTCAGAGCAGCTTTGTCCTTCAGAGATTACTACTAGCTCAGGTAGGATGAAGAAGGAAGGAACAATGGGGGGTCTAGCATGCAGAGTTCAGAGTTGCGCGTACCACTGGGATGACACGTTTTCCCACGTATCATGGATCCACTGATTGCACGGTTTAGGATCGAGTGGAAAAGCTAGATACCTCTTTCCAGCTTGACCGAATAACAGAGGGGGAAGCCATCAAAATGGCTACCTCGCACTTGGAGGATGAGGGCACACAGGATCATGGGGAGCATGTGGATACACCCAGTATGACGCAAGGGTCACCTGTGTTGGAGACTTCTTTGACCATATCGGTTGACATCTTAGTAGAGAGAGTAGAGCCTACCCCAGTAGTGCCATCCATTGAGGTGATGACCGGGGTAGTGTCCGAGTCTTCGGGTGGTAGCAGCGCGCGGCAGATGGGTGAGGTGCCAGGAGATGTATCCACCTTTGATGAGGCGCTAGGAGATACGAAGGTATTGGACAATGGTCGCACACAATAGTGTCATCAGCGTCGAGCCGACCTTCTAGTTTTGAAAGGGAAGGCCACATCAGTACGAGAGGCTATTTTGTTACAGAACGAGGAGCTAGAGGGCATGAGAGTGGTTTGTGCGGAGTCAGTGGCCAAGTTGGCCCACATTGGGGAACGACTGGATTCCCTAATGGTACAGCTAGAGGGCACATTGGAGTGTCAGAGCAGCCCCTTTAGGCATGCATAGACGGGGCTAGCAGCATTGTTGGGTCACCTCTTTCCATTGGAGAGAGAGAGGCGGAGCCACCTACTTAGATCTCATATGTTGACTTGGATAGAGGGATGAGATGATCGGAGTTGCATAGGGTGTAGCATCCACATGCTGAGGTTGGATGGTGAGAGATTTTGAGTTGGTACCCGGTGGAGTGGGTTATGGAGATAGTGGTGGACCCGAGTGTAGTTCAGCAGGAGTTTCCAGGTGCTGGGAATATAGGAACCCCAGACTGGCATTGGGATCCAAGCGAGACTACCTATCGTTTCCCAGACAGGTTGGTTGACTATGTCTTGGAGGGTATAGTTGGCCTAGCAGTTGAGCGTGCACATTCGCTAGGGGAGTTTCAGTCAGCTCTAGTGGCCAACCAGTTTATGGGCAGACTCCCTAGGTTGTCTTGGTATGACACTTGTACGCGAGGTCACAAGGTGATCAACATACCTTGGTAGGAGCTTGTCGGAGGAGGTGGCATTGGTAGGCCACCAGATGGTGCCTTGTATGGAGCCAAGGATTCTTCACCTTTGTGTGGGGCACAGAGGTCACAGAGGAGCCGAGCAGTGGTGGTATCACTACTGACACATAGGGAGATTAGCTTCTCGGACCCCTCGGGGAGGGTTTGGAGTGATGATCCATTCATCGGCGGGTATAGCGATGCGACAGTGGAGGTGATGATATCGATTGCGAGTGGTCCGACATGTAGAGACACAACTTGGAGTGTAAAAACTCTGGTAAAACTTAATAAATATATATTATTAAAGATGAAAGATGAGATGATTACAATGAGGGATCGCCTGGGCTTTAAATATAGCCTCAAGGTGTCCCTTGGTGAAGAGGCATGATCTTTGATCATGCCTTTTCAGTTAATAACCTAAGATAACTAATCTAACTAATAATTAATAAAATATTCATAACATTGCCCCTCTCTTAAGATGCTTTGTCCTCAAAGCATACGTAATGATGGACAATGTTGACGAATGTCTGGTTTTCTTCTCAAGCGATGAGCTCTTGCGTCCCACATTTTAAAAAGATCGGGAAGCATCTTCTCGAGCTCCATCTGTTGGTGATGTGGATAGTGAAAAGATCTGATATCGACAGAGTTGGAGACTGTCTTGACTTCTATTGGACGTTTGATTTTCCTATTGGAAGACACTTTTATGGGTAGATCTTGGAATACTTTTTCATGTTTCCCAGCTATTCCTTGTTCTTCTGGTGATTTTTTGTGATTCCTTTTTAGATTTAGAGGTAAGTTACCAACAACTATTGTCTGATGTAACTTCTTCTCATCATCAAATGCTTCATTCTTAACAACCATATCTGCTTCATCACCGAAGGCCTCAACAGCTTCTGTCGTTATATCAGTGGCTTTGGATGTGTTTGTCGCTTCATATGTTTCGTTTAATTCTGGGGATGGAACAGTTTGTTGTTTACAATCATCTGTATCTTCATGGTGATGTGGGGAATCATCTTTTTCCTGATGCTCTTCTGAGTTCCACGAATCTGCGAAATTGTTTTGTTTATTTTGTTCCCTGTTGGGAGATATTGGGGATTGTGTCGGACTTAACTTATCTATTTTATCATTTAGCTTACTGAAGAGTTCTGTCATATTGTTCATTGCTTTGCTAAGCTTTTCTGTGGCCTCCATTTGTTTTAGCCATATTTGCCTTTTTATCTGATCAATCGTCATCATTGATAAAGACATACTGAACAGGTATGAGGTGGAAAATATCTTTCTGCCAGTGTCTCTTTTTTTTCTTTAAAATTAATTAATTAATTAATTTTTTTTTTGAATTAATTAATTAATAATAATTTTTTTTTTTAAAACTATATAATTATTATATATATATAATTTTTAATTAAAAATTATATAATATATATAATTTAATTATATAATTGTTATATATATAAAATTATTAAATGAAAATTATATATATAAATAAATTATATAATTATAATATATATGTATATAATTATCAATCAAACTATATATTATATATTTTATATAGTTAAAAAAAATTGTTCCGTCACAAATGTGCCCGTTCCGTTTGGACACACTGTTTGATATACTTTTAACAATTCGACTTTTTAATATATATGCTCAGAATTATATCGATTTTTTAATATATATGCTCACAAGACGTTACCCGTCCAGATTTAAACAGCCGTCCATATATATGCAGCCGTTCAGAATTATACCAAACCCACGCCGTCCAGATTTCCTTCCTTTTTTATAAATTATATATAAGTGTTTTATAAATTATATATATATATATATATTATAAAATATATATAATTTATAAATTATATTATGATGTATCAAACGGTGTTTACGCCCACGGCCACGGCTTTCACTGAAAACTTTTCGATTTTTTAATTTTTAATATAAACTTATTTACCACGCCTTTTACTGACAGTGGATGCGGCAGAATCGAAGGGGGTGAACCAATTTTTTCGTCTGTTGGCGGGCAGAATGAATGGTTCGCGATTTTTTTTTTGTTGTTGTTACCAACCGGTGCATAAAACCCTCGATATACTTCTGTTGGATGACCTGAGAAATGTTCTAATAGTGAACACGTGGCGAGAAAATCTTAGTGCAGCAGAGAGATGCAAACTGCGTGCGTTACTTCCAAAAGGGCAGAAGAATGTGGTGGAATCTCTGCTTAATTGAGAGAATTTTCACTTTGGGAATCCAGTGATAAAGTGGGGAACCGATGTATGCGAGGGGCAGCAACAGCCTGAAGCTCTACTGGAAAAGGAATCGGAATTGAAGATTTGTCAGTCGCAGTATTTCAGAGATCTGAGAACGTATCACCACAGATGTCTGTCAATTCCGAGCTTACAGTGTTGTCTTCAAGATGTTCTCGACTGGTCTCTGCCTACTGCAATCAAGTCCAAGCTCCAGCAACCTTGGTCCGAGCCTCCAAAAGGTGTAATATTACAGGTATACCACGACAGGAGTGAGTGAGATGTTTTTAGGCTTAACTCTAAAGATTTGAACCCTAAAACAGGGTTGTAATTATAACCACAGATCCAAGCCTTAAAACAAGGCTTTCAATACACTTGTCAATCCGATATTTTACAGCAGTCAACAATCCAAGTTTGATTGTTCTTTCTGTGGTTAGATTCTGTCCAAACAAATGATCCAAGCCTCCAAAATCTTTAACCAGAGTCTGAACCACCCACAGGACAACAATTCCGAGCTACTGTTTGCCTGTTCTGTCCACACAATTTTTTTGTGGTCTGTCTCAGATCTGCGGCTAGGTTGCTCCTAGAATCCGCACCAAACACAAAGAAATATTCCTCCTCAGCCTCCTTGAAACTGTTGTGGTTTTTCACCGAATTCTTCACTGAGTTGTAGTCCTCAAATTCACTGAGGACAAGCGTTGAATGTGAGGGAATTATGAATCAGGGTTTGTAAGCAAAGGCAGAGTGGCGTGAGAGAGCAGAAGGGGTTGGGTAAAAATCTGCGATTTTTGGAATTTCCTTTGATTCCTAAATTCTGGTGATCACACAGATCCAAAGAGCGATGGCTCTGATACCAATGGAATGTAAAAACTCTGGTAAACTTAATAAATATATATTATTAATGATGAAAAGATGAGATGATTACAATCACTATAGTCACAGGCTTTAAATATAGCCTCAAGGTGTCCCTTGGTGAAGAGGCATGATCTTTGATCATGCCCTTTCAGTTAATAAAACCTAATATAACTATATCTAACTAATAATTAATAAAATATTCATAACACAACTCTAGGCCATCACATCCAAGGATGTGTGGGAGCATCTAGCATTGAGTAGTGGACTACCGGTGGACATGGAGTTGCATGGTGGTGTACCGTAGTGTGTGGGACTGCATTGTGGAGTAGGGGTGTCCTACATCACATTGAGAACACGCGAGGAGTGACCGGTGCCTTGACACAGACAAGGCATGAGACAGTATAGGGTGGTACAGCAGTAGCAGAGGGTATCCAGTAGTGTACAAGGGTATGCCTCAGTGTGTAGTGGCATGTCGAGGAGTACATGGATGATCGGTGGTATGCGAGGGTGTACGGTGCTACACAGTAGGGTCTTAGAGTATTGCCTCTAGGGAGACTCACGGGCAGGGACACCGGGCATACCTTTAGGGGTAGTTCACCCAGGATCGATGGGGAGACAGATGAGCGATACTTGACAGTATATGTGGGGAATCACGCGCCTGACCCTCTTCTACATCACTTACGGGCACAGTTGATTCTATTGTTGTCCTTTAGCACTCTAGGCATGAGCAGCGAGGTACGCGAGGCTCACACAAGATATTTGGATGACACTTAGCACACTAGGGGAGAGACTTCTTAGTAGTGGCACTGGGTTAGTGCGCTAGTTGACAGCCACAGGTTAGGGGATGAGATGATCCTCTGTAGGGGTGGCACATCACTCATCGCTGAGCCTACGCTTGGGGAGTGGGTCATGAGGGAGACATGCGTCACTCTTTTCTCAGGGCATGTCGAGAACATGCATGAGCAGAGGATACTGGGTACAACAGAGGTAGCATCCCAGTATGTGTCTGGGCTCTAGACAATGTATCGACACATTATCGAGAGGGTGGATGGCAGACCCAGTGGAGATGTTGGCAGGGATAGGAGGGATCCACATACCTTGAGTCAATTGCAAGTATCAGATATCCATCTATTGATTGCATTCAGGGGGTGGCTATTTGTCACATATGGCTTCCAGCGGTCATCGGTACTACACAATGGCCGACACAGGGTAGGTTAGCATGCATCATATTTTCCCATGATATATGGACCCTCTATATTGGTCATGAGCAGGGACTAGAGATGAGGCACGAAGGGATTCCCACAGTTGTCAGAGCTATGGTGCAGCAGGTCCCACTATGGGATGCAGAGATTCAGTTGATTGATAGCCCATTCTGTCTCATGATGGTCGGAGTCAAAACAGAGAGTGATCTAGTTCACAGTTGGGTTGGCACATGGGGGTACACAGAGGCCTTCATCGGATGGCAAGGCAGACTCTCTGTTGCTGCATAGATTCAGAGCTGCATTCAGAGGGGCAGGTATTGGCATCATGGCGATTCCTGGTCCAGATGAGCTTGTCTCTCATAGATCTCCTGCCACTAGGTCTCAGGAGAGGAGGATACAGTCTGGGCATGACAGGGAGTATCTCATGATCAGAGTAGCGCAACATCAACATGGGGGTACCTCTAAGAGATTAGCAGGATACTTGAGCATTACAGCTCTACACAGCTCGATAACCTCTAGGGGTGAGCTGTATACTACATGGGGAGATCAAGTATATATTCCATCGGGCTTTAGCGAGTCACTGATGAAGTGGGGGACTTCATTAGCATGGCAGGATGGTGAGTGGAGCAGGTGGAGCTTCATGTTGGACAAAATGGCTTGGGATCCTGGCATTGAGAGATCCCTTCATATCAGGTGATACAAAGGACAGGGAAGATTCTGTGGCACATCTGGAACCCAAGCACATTTTGCAGTGATGGTGGGGAGCATCAGCTAGAGAGGAGGCTTGTTCAGGCATTGCTTGAGGACAAGCAATTTTTGGCAGGGAGGACTGTAATATTCCCAATTAGCAGCAGCTAATTGGTAATATTAATTTTGGCCAGTTTTGCTTTTCTAAAGTTAATTCAGTTAATAAAGTGGGTGATGAGACATACAACCTACACTTAGGAAATAAACATTCGCTAAAGTCACTTGAGCATATAATTATTTGGCAGCGTGGGGCCCAGGATGATGAAGTGGCAGCGTGGGCCCGTGACAACGCAGTGAGAGAGGGACATCGTGGGCCAATGGGGGCAACGCAGTTTGGTGGGGCTCGGGTGAGAGCAAGGCTCTCAAAGCATAAAAAGGGGAAGAAGCTCCTCATTCTCTCATTCTGATTATGCATCTATGTTATTTGTCTTTTGACATTGAGCACGCTTTTGCTGTTGAGCAAAGTGCAAGTGTTGTTCAGCACATTGGGTGTCTCTGTGCGGAGATCCCAACCTCAGCCCCAGGGGACTTCGAGTGCTTGCTCGGGTGAGGAGTTTTATCCTTGATTTACCGGAGAGAGTTGGAGCAGCCACAGTTGGAATTATTCACTTGCAGAGGCAGCGTAGTCAGTGAGAGGGAGGACGCAGTCTTTGGAGGAGGAGATTCCGGATCGAGGGCTTATCAGGGGATTCAGCCCGAGAGAGTTGGAAAGGGGTCAGCGCTTCCCTATTCCATCATTTTGGTAGAGTTGGAGGCCATCCTTTGCAGCAAATTATTCAGGGCCAGCGTTTATCATTGGTACAGCGGGGTACCTCAAGAGAGGTCATTTTCAGAGGTCATCCATTTTCAAAAAGCTCTCTGGGTTTTTCTGGGTATTGGGTGGAGAGGCCATTCCCAAAGTTTCACAATTTTCCGAGGTGTGGAGCAGCCCCAAAGAGTTGGTTCATTCTAGCAGCAGCAGCAGCACGACAACAACACCATCAGCTTGGAAATTACGCAGTCATTGAGGAAGCAGCCATTTCACGATATATTCTGAGAGTATTTCTACGCTTGCCTAGTGCAAGCCAAGGTTCCATCATTCTGATCACCTTTGTATTCATTTTATCTTTCAGTACTTAATAAAATGGCACAGCGTTCTCCATATTATGTCTGGTTCATGTGATGCCTCTCTAATTGTTGTAGTTTCTTGTTTATGTGCTTTATATTACGGTTTATTTCTATCCGGGATATTACATAGAAGGCCTTCTTGCAGTTACGAGAGTTGAATTTCAAACTTGGTGACTTCTTTAGACTTTGATGACAGAGCTACACATTTTAAATTTGGTCATCTAATTTCAAAATTCAATATCCACAGAATTAGGGACAAATGATGTAGGATTTATGCACATGATATAAGTGAATTTGTAGTATAAGGCACTCCAACAAAATGTATAAATTTTTCCAGTATCTAAGTTCAAGCATGTTACCCACCAAAATGTGGGTAACCCCATAGTAGAAGATTTTTCTCCTTTGGACAAAAAGCCAGCCAGCCAGCAGCCCTACATTGCTCAGTATATGATGTTATGCCATGATCCTCCACCATTTGTACTGGTCGGATACCTCTCAGCCTACCACAGGACAAAATTTCAGATCTCAGAGATCTGAAATTACGGAGATATAACAGTTTCAATATCGATGTAATCTCCCTTCCTAAATAATTTTGTTAAGAATATTTCAATTTTGTCAATTTTTTCAATTTTGGGCCTAAGACAATTTCGGAGAAAAAAAACTAAGGACAAGGGGGTCGAAATTCATCACTTAGTGGAATGTGGGGGCCACTTTTCCAAGTAATACACACTCCTTGTTGGAGGGAAAATCGTATGGCCAAGGAAGTAGTTTGATTTGCCTAGTGAGGGGGCCCACACGGAGGAAAGGAGCAACAATTATAAATAGAAAGGAGGCAACATCAATTAGGGCCTTTTGATAATTTGACAATTGAATATTGCTCTAGCTGCTTATTAGAGTCACATAGTGTTGTTCAACACAAGAGTTTCCCAAGGAGGAAGCTCAACCTTTCTTCGGTGGACTTCGAGTGCCACCCTAGGAAGGCCATTAGATCAACTGTTGGAATTGGAGAGAGGACCACGCTGGTGGTACAAAATCTAGGTTAGTTGGGTCGTAGTTTTAACTTTTGGGAGCCACATAGTGATTGGAGGAGTGAAGATGTAATATCCCAAATGGAGAATAGACAACAATACAAAGCAACATAAACAAAAACTACAACAAATAGACGCATACAATGAAAATACTGCAAATAAACCAGAACTGCTGAGCCATTTTATTATATTTCTGAAATGAGGGACAAGTACAAGTAGTGCTCAGAATGATAGTGATGACATTTTTGTGTATTGGGGTAGCATCAGTTGTGCCCTAGGTCCCAAACTTTGTGGAGGGACTAGAGTACACTTGATCTACAAGACCCAAAAATGGATTTGAGAAATTTCAAGTTGTGTTCAAGTTATTCAAATAATTAATTATTTTTAATGGATTTCCTAAGTCTAACTTAGGAAAATAAAATAATTAAAGTGAATTAATTAACACATGTGCTGAAATTGTCTTAAGTCACATGGATCAAGCAGTCTTTTAATCTCAATTGTTGATGGATGATTTAATTTCGGCCGTTGAAGGGTTCAACAAAAAAGTATAAGAGAAAGGCTTGAGGGTCAATTGAAGACACACATTTTTTGTAGAACTGAGGAATAGATAGGGCGGGTTTGCTAAGAATTTCCAGTGGAATTTCCTGCAGTGAGGGGTAGTATTGGTTGAGGGAATGATCTGATTCCAAGAGCCAAGAGACAACAAGAGGCAAGAGGAGCAGCTCAAGGACAACGCAGAGAAGCAGCGATGTAGGACAACACAGAGGCACTGGAAGGCTTCAGAAATCACGTAGAGGGGCTTTTAGGGCCAGCGTGAGGCTGTGAGACCCTTCCAGGGGTGACGCAATCCCTTCTGGTGCAGCGCAGTGGCATTTTAAGCTAGCAGGGCTAACGTTGAGGCTTCAAGGGCAACGCTGAGGGTTTCTAGGGTCAGATCCGGGCTGAGTCCTGTAAATCTCGTTTGAGGGTGTGGATCAGCTAGATATTTGGCACTAGATCTTCAGCTTAACTGCAGATTTTATATCTTTTATTCTCTGTCGGGTTTTTCCAAGTTTGGAGCCCAGATTTGCATACTCAGAACTACTTAATAATAAAACCATCTTATCTGCTGAACCGGTTTTCCTGCTTTGGGTTTTTCCGGGGAATTATTTCTAAAAATCCATGTGTCACTTTGTTGCATGAGTGAATTATTCAGTAAATGATCTGCATGTGTAGGCTGTAGTTGTGTTTATTTTCGGTATTTTCTGAATCTAATTTTTGAAAATAACTTGTATAAAGTAAATCAAGTAGGAGGAAATAAACCAATACATTGCAGTAGAATTTTCACATGGTATCAGAGCCAGATTCAGATTAAGCTGAATCTCCAGAAATCAGCTGAAGAATTATTTTTTTATGCAGGGTGGCAGAAGAAGCAGCAGATCCGGAAAGGGCATCTTGATAGCAAGAGAAAGCAGATCCAGAAGACGACGTTGTAGCTGCAGAAGGCCTCTAGGCTTATGCAAACACTTCCTAGGGCAACATAAGAACTGTGTCACCCAGTCTGGGATTACGCAGTCCACTTCTGAGCCACGCTGGGACTGCGCTGGGCCAGCCAGTAGGACGCTGTCCAGTCCGTTCTCTTGTTGCAAAATAATTCAGCCAAGTTTTGGAAGCAGTGCTTCAGATCTTCAACAGTGCTAGTGGGGTAGAGATTATGGAGGTGCACAATTGTGCCTAGCTAAGGCAACAAAGGCGGGAGGAAGACAGTTATTCAGCAGATCTGAGCCAAATAGATTTGAGATTCGATCAGGAGGATCGAATAATACTGTCCGTTTGAGTTTTGGTAGAAGATTTCTAGGGGGGAAGTTAGTTTGCAGGAAGAAGCAGTCACTAGAGGGTTTCTAGTCACCAAGAAACCCAGATCCAAAGGGAGAAGTATTGTTTTCTTCGAATCTGAGCAAATTCGATATGGACTGAGGGATCAAGAAAAATTGGATGGCATGTCCAACTATGTCATCTGGAAGGCCAGAATCCTCTTAGTTCTGGATGAGTATGGTCTCAAAGATCATGCAGAGCAGACACTTTCCGTACAAACTGATGCAGATCCACTCAAGAAGTATGAAGAAAATCAAGTGCGGACAAAGCGGTTAATCATAGACGGAGTCAAGAACCACGTGATTCCACATATTGTTGGTAAGAATACAACAAATGCTGTGTGGAAGACTCTAGAGGTGATGTACCAAGGAGGTTCTGTGCAAAGAAGAATGCTTCTTGAGAATCAGACTCGGATGTTCGAAATGACAAAGGGCGAAGAGATAGATCCATTTCTCTTTAGACTACAAGCTATCTGTGACCAACTGATTGGTATGGGTGCTACTCCAGACGAAGGGCTCCTAGTGAGGACAACCCTGAATGCTGCCTTTGAAGAATGGGAAACATTTGTCCAGCGCATTCTGGGAAGGGCAGCGTTACCATCATGGGCAGATATGTGGGCTATTCTCCGCCACGAGGAGATCAAGAGGATCACCAAGAAGTCTTTTAGTGGAGGAAGTGGATCTGCCAAAGTAAAAAAAGAAGAGGCGGAGGATGCAACCCTTGCATAAAAGGAAAAGAAGCAAGGGAAGAAGAAGAAGGACCTCTCCAAGATTCGGTGCTTTAACTGTGGTGATCTTGGTCATTTCACCAGCAGTTGTCCTAAGAAGAAGGACAAAGGAGCTTCTGATTCCAAGGCTACAACAACAAATGAAGATGGCTCTGATGATGATGCAGCCATGAGTGCTCATGCACCTCGAGAGAAGAGGTGGGGTGACATGGATATCTAGAGTATCCATATTTGGTGGCGGGATCCTTGAGTCAACCCTACTCTTGGATCATATACAAGCTACGGGAGCCTTAAGACGATAGCGGGATGAGTCAGGATATAGTTGCAGATGACCACACTGAAAAGCAAGAGGGAGCTGTAGAGCTGAAGAGGGAGCAGCGTGATGTAGAAGCAACATCGCAGAGAGGTTGATGGGACTTCAGAAGCGCAGAGAAGCTAGGCTCACGTAGTGCAGTGTTGCAGCATGACAATGTCTCCAAGGGGACAACGTGATTCAACATCCAAGGAGATTCAGTGGTGGAGGGAAACTTGACTTGTCTGTCAAACAATTGGGCAGAGTCTTTCAGTTGCTTACTTCTCAGCCACTGAGTAGCAGTGTAGCAGTTAGCAGTGGCATGGGCAGCAGTACAGAGAGCAACAGTGCAGTAGATGGAGGGCAACAGGCCAAGCATCAACAACACAAACCAAGTACTCAAGATCTTGTAATGCATGGTGTGATGTATTGCTAGAGCACACTTCTGATGCTAAGAGGGAGTGTTGATATTTTTGTGTATTTGGGGTAGCATCAGTTGTGCTCTAGGTCCCAAACTTTGTGGAGGGACTAGAGTACACTTGATCTACAAGACCCATAAATGGATTTGAGAAATTTCAAGTTGTGTTCAAGTTATTCAAATAATTAATTATTTTTAATGGATTTCCTAAGTCTAACTTAGGAAAATAAAATAATTAAAGTGAATTAATTAACACATGCGCTGAAATTGTCTTAAGTCACATGGATCAAGCATTCTTTTAATCTTAGCTGTTGATGGATGATTTAATCTCGACCGTTGAAGGGTTCAATGAAAAAGTATAAGAGAAAGGCTTGAGGGTCAGTTGAAGACACATTTTCTGTAGAATTGAGGAATAGATCTGGAATTCTAGGGCGGGTTTGCTAAGAATTTCCAGTGGAATTTCCTGCTGTGAGGGGTAGTATTGGCTGAGGGAATGATCTGATTCCAAGAGCCAAGAGACAGCAAGAGGCAAGAGGAGCAGCTCAAGAACAGCGCAGAGAAGCAAAGCAGCAGCTACACAGGTGTTGCGCAGCCGCTACGCAGGTGCTACGCTAGACAACACAGAGGCACTGGGAGGCTTCAAAAATCACACAGAGGAGCTTTTAGGGAAAGCGTGATGTTGAAAGACCCTTCCAGGGGTGACACAGTCCCTTCTGGTGCAGCGCAGTGGCATTTGAGGCTAGCAGGGCTGACGCTGAGGCTTTAAGGGCAGCATTGAGGGTTTCTAAGGTCAGATCTGGGCTGAGTCTTGTAAATCCCGTTTGAGGGTGTGGATCTTCAGGTTAGCTGCAGATTTTATATCTTTTATTCTCTGTCGGGATTTTCCAAGGTTGGAGCCCAAATTTGCTGTACTCAAAACTACTTAATAATAAAACCCTCATACCTGCTGAACCGGTTTTCCCACTTTGGGTTTTTCCGGGGACTTATGCCCAAAAATCCATGTGTCACTTTGTTGCATGAGTGAATTATTCAGTAAATGATCTGCATGTGTAGGTTGTAGTTGTGTTTATTTTCAGTATTTTCTAAATCTAATTTTTGAAAATAACTTGTATAAATTAAATCAAGTAGGAGGAAATAAACCAATACAGTGTAGTAGAATTTTCATAGATAGCACCTTGGCCTGCTCTAGGCAGGCTGAAATAATCTCTCTCCCTACTCAGAAATTATGCCCCAAATCTGCTTTGCGTGGCTCCTCCTCTGCACTGCCCTGTTGGAAATACTACTGCTGGCTGGATAGGGACTACGAGATATGGCTATTCTGTTGCTCCAAAAAATCTGAAACTCGAACACCGGACTCTCCTCCAAAAACCCAGAATAACCCGTGAAGAAATTCCAGAAAGGTATAGGGTTCAGATTAAGATAGGTATTTAATTTCTGAGCCCATACTCTTACTAAACTCCTGGCTGACCCATCAAAATTGTTGAAATTTGGTTACTGGAGGACAGGTGGTTCCCTAAGGCTTTGATCTTTGGCCTAGAGAAAAGTGTCCAAAAGAATTTATTTTTTCTCCTAAAGTGACTTTATAAAGTTATAAAATCAAATCTAATTTAAAAGTGTCTTTAAGTGATAAAGTTACTAAAGTTTAATTTTAAAGTGACTCTAATAAAGTCAATGTAAAATTATAAAGGAAAAGTGACTTTGGAAATAAATGATTAATTGAGTCTTTATTAAAGTGGGGTGAATTAAAAAATAGAAAGTGAGATTTAAATGAGCATTTAATCTCAGCCCTAGATCTAAAGCTATTTCAGCCATTGGATTTAGGGATTTCCCAAAAGTCACTTAGGGTTAGGTTAAAGAAGGAAAAGGAGGAAAAGGTCATTCATTCTTTCATGAACAAATTGGGAGAAGGAGAAAAAGAGAGCAAGGTAGATTTTTGAGCAATGAGAAGGAGGGCAGCAGCACAAACTTTCAGCAAATCCGTACAGCAAGGCAGCGCACGAAGTTCGAGGCAAGTGGGCACGAAGTTCGAGGAGAGAAAACTGCATTTATTACTGCATGTTTTTCAGGATTTCATACATCAAATTTCAGCGCGAAAAGAGGTTCGTACAACACGGAAATAGAGGTAGCATTTGCACAAATTTCGAGGGAGGCCATATAGCCATTCCGACACTGTTTTCGAGGCTGTCCGTACAGTTTTGAAGGCTGTAATTTCTGCTGTAATTTTTTTGTTTTGTGGGCACAGAAACCGAGGTGGAGTTTGGCACGGTTTTCAAGATAAGTTTTGTTTCGAAGTTACTGTAATTTTTCGCTGTGTAAATTTCTGCATCACTGTAAAAGCAATATTCAGAAAATAAAGAGAAGCTTTCGAACTGGTTTTCCCCAAGAGTTGTAGGGGGTTTTCCCAGGGTCATGTTGACCAAAATCACTGTGTTAAAATGTTTTGTGTGGCTGTTTTAGTCTGCTAATTTTTATTTCTGCATTTTCCAGCATTGTGAAAAATTTCCAGAATTTGTGTTTTCAACAAATATTTATTTTCCAGCTTGTTGAATGTAAGGTTATGGGAAAGGGCATTGTAATATCCCCAACGGGAAATAGACAGTAATACACAGAAATACAAACATGCAACTATATAGGAAAAATGCCGGAACTAGAATATAGAGCAAGTACACATAAAAATACCAGAACGCTAAGCCATTTTATTAATCTGAGAATACATATATGGGTACAATAGATAATCAGAATAAGTGCACCTATCCTTGCACAAGGCAAGTGAAGAACCCTCTCAGAATAGGAAATGGTTGCAATAGAGACTGCGTCCCAGCTGCTGGAGAAATCTGCCGTAGAAAGCCGCTGCTGCAATGAACTGGAACTAGGGGCTGATCCCCTCACCGGAATGAGCTGAAAATCGGTAGACTGCCTGTACTCACTGCTCCGGACCAAACCCAGAAACCATGAAGCAAATGGACCACCTCCGAAAAACACCCCAGAATGCCCTCCTCAAGGAAAACGCTGTCTCTCCCAAGCACAGCGCAGATGCCAAAGGAAGAAGGCTGGAAAGGGGCCACAAATCCCTCTGCAAACTCTCCAACTAAAAAGAGACAACCCTCCAAGCTGAAACACGCTGAAACTCCACGAAAATCCCCCACAACAGAGCTGCTCTAACTCCAACTGCGTCCTCCCTCCAGGACTGCGCAGTCACTCAATGAGACCCAGCTCCTCTGCAAAACGTCCACCCAAATCACCTGCAAATCAACTGCTGAAACTGAAGGAATACCTTGCCCGAGCAGGCACTCGAAGTCCCCCGGGGCCAAGGGCGAGATCTCCGACCGGAGACACTCAGTTCGCACTAAACAGTGCTGCAGACCGACTAAACAACCGGCGTGCTCAAGTAGACAGAAGTCTAGCTCACAATATCATCAACATATCAATAATGCCAAATGGAGTGAAACCCCCGGCTTTTATAGTGCTAGCTCCCTCAAAACCCTAACTGCGTCCTTGAGCTCCTCCTATGCCTGCGCAGTTGCCTTTGGAGCCTACGTGAGGCCTCTCTCATGTATGTGTGGACCCCCAAGGCTTTCCCCTTTAAGTTACAACGTTCATCTACTAGGAAGCACTTTATTTTATTAAAGTGAGTTGACCCCCTCTTTCTCACTTTATTTATTAATTTAACTATAGGCGGAAAAACTATACAAAAATGAAATATTCCAATTAGCGGTGCTAATTAGGAATATTACAGTCTCCCCCGGCAGAACGTTGCTTGTCCTCAAGCAACTGAAGTGATGGATGCTGCAATATCTTCTCATCCTCCCAAGGGGCATCCTCATCCGGCAAGTTCTTCCACCTCACCAAGAACTCCCGGATCGTCCTGCTCCGCAGCTGCCTCTCCCTAGTATCAATAATAGCCTCCGGCTGCAACACCAGATGCCCCTCATCATCTGTGGGTGGTAGCTCCTCTGTGACTGTCACCTGCTGGCCCAATGCCTTTTCCAGGCATGATACATGAAAAATGTTATGAATCTTGCTGCCTTGGGGCAGCTCCAACTCATATGCAACTTGCCCAATCCTGCGTATCACCCTGTATGGCCCATAAAAGCGGGGCTTAAGCTTCTCAGCCCCCTTTTGCTTAAGCGAAGACTGTCGGTATGGCTGTAGTCGCAGGTAGACCAAGTCTCCTACCTCAAAGTGTCTCTCCACCCGACCCTTATCAGCATACAACTTCTGTTGATTCTGTGCTGTGGCTATGTTATCCTTGAGAGCTTGGAGGATATCTTGGCTCTCTTGGATCCATATCTTGGCTCTCGGAGCCCTACTAGCACCAAACATCATGTCCACAAAAGTTAAGGGATGATATCCATATAAAGCATAGAAAGGTGACATACCGATGGACATGTGATGCGTCGTGTTGTAGCAGTACTCGCCCAGATGCAGCCACTTCAGCCATGCCCTCTGCTGCCCACTGACATAGTTACGCAAGTAGCCCTCCAGCCACTTGTTAACTATCTCTGTCTGTCCGTCAGTCTGGGGGTGATAACTAGTGCTCGGTGTCAACTCCGTCCCCACTAGCCGGAAGAGCTCCTGCCAGAATCCGCCCATGAAGCGGCTGTCCCTGTCGCTGACAATGGTCTTAGGTAGACCATGTAACCTGAAAATCTCCCTGAAGAACAGCTCAGCCACCTGCGCTGCTGTGTGGTGTGCGGATATGGCAAAAAAATGGGCATACTTCGTCAGTCGGTCAACGACGACAAAGATGCAGTCCTTGCCCTGCACCATGGGCAACCCTGTGATGAAGTCCATCGATATGCTCTCCCATTTCCCCTCTGGAATGGGAAGAGGCTGCAACAACCCTACAGGATGGCTCATCTCTCCCTTGTTTCTCTGGCAAACATCGCACTCCCTGACATGCTGGAGTACGTCCTCCTTGAGGCCCTTCCATGAGAACCTCTCCCGGATAGCCCTGTAAGTCTTGGTGAACCCCTGATGGCCCGCCAAAGGAGAATCGTGTGAAGCCTGGAGTATCTTCTTCTTGAGCTGAGATCCCTCAGTCAAGAAGATCCTGTCCCTGTAATAGATGATCTCGTCAACCACCCTGTACCTGTCATCTGCGACCTGCCCATCCAACACCTCACACGCAAACCTGTCCTTGGAGTACTCTACCAGCAGTCGAGCCCTCCAATCAACGTCCAAGCTCATAAGAGATAACGTGGCCGGTCTACGAGAAAGGGCATCAGCTACCACGTTATTCTTGCCTTTGACGTACTCTATGTCAAAGTCATAGGCTTGGATCTTACTGATCCACTTCTGCTGTCTCTCTTGCAACTGCTTCTGCTCCAGAAAGTACCTTAGGCTGTTGTGATCTGATCTCACCCTGAATCTGCTGCCCACTAAATACTACCGGTATTTGGCCAATGCATGCATGATGGCCAACATCTCCTTGTCGTATATGGAATACAACCTCTCATGCGGAAGGAGCTTCCGACTCTCAAAAGCTATCGGGTGACCGCCCTGCATCAAAACTGCACCAATCCCCTCTCCTGATGCATCACACTCGAGGACAAATGGCTGTGTGAAATCTGGCAATGCCAGCACGGGGCAGCTGCTCATCACCTCCTTGAGCTTATCAAAAGCTCGCTGTGCTGTGTCCGACCAACTGAATGCCCCCTTCCTCGTCAAATCTGTGAGGGGTGCAGCAAGCTGTGAGAAGCCCTCGACGAACTTCCTGTAGTATGTGCAAATGCCAATAAATCCCCAAAGCTCAGTCACATTCCTCGGCTCTGGCCAATCTCTGATGGCCCTGATCTTCTCTTCGTGGACTCTCACCTCGTCCACTCCTATAATGTGCCCCAAGTACAGCATCTCCGTCAAGCCGAACTCACACTTGGAGAGCTTGGCATAGAACTGCTGCTCCTCCAAGATGCGCAAAACTGTCTCAATGTGTTGGAGATGCTCCTCCCAAGTCTTGCTATATATAAGTATGTCATCGAAGAAGACCAGCACAAACTTCCTCAGATGACCCCTGAAAATGTGGTTCATGCACGACTGAAAGGTAGCGGGTGCATTGGTCAGCCCAAAAGGCATGACCAGAAACTCTAAGTGCCCATAATGACACCTGAAAGCGGTCTTGGGAATGTCCTGTTCCCTCACGCGTATCTAATGGTACCCGGATCTCAAGTCAATCTTTGAGAAGAACCGTGCTCCTCTCAACTCATCCATCAGCTCATCGATCCTGGGAATGGGGTACCTGTTCTTCAGGGTCTTCTTATTCAGAGCCCTGTAGTCAATGCACATTCGCAATGTGCCATCCTTCTTCTTCACCAACACTACAGAAGAAGCGAAAGGACTCGTGCTTGGCCGAATGTGACCAAGGGCCAGCAACTCTTGAATAGCACGCTCTATCTCATCCCGATAGGCCTTGGGATGCCTATACGGTGTGGTGATCACTGCCTGTATCCCCTGCTCAAGCTCGATAGTATGCTCAAACCCCCGATCCGGTGGCTGCCCTGGTGGAATATCCCCAAATACTGCGGCATACCTGTCGAGAATAGACTGTAGCTCAGGATGCACTGTCTGACCTGTATCCACTGCCTCTGAAGCTCGCAACTCTACGGCCCACTCTATGTCTCCCTTGCGGAAGGTCGCCTCCATCCTATGTGCCGACACTGTCTGAGGCGGGTATGTGTGTTGTCCCCGTATCTTCTCATGCCTCCCTGTCTTGGGATCATCCCACTCCATCTCTAGGGCCTTCCAATCTGTCGTGACCTTCCCCAGAGTAATGAGCCACTGAACACCCAATATCAGGTTGGTGTCCGGAATATCCACCACAAAGAAATGATCTGTCAATGTATAAGTGCCCATCGTCACCGATAACTCTGGGACATACCGAGCACATGCCATAGTCTGATCTCCTGGGACCAAGACGAAAAATCCATCAAAACCCTCAGTCTGTATGCCTCTCCTCTCAACCATCTGTGCATCAATAAAATTGTGGGTGGCCCCACTATCAACCAAGACTGAGACCCGCTGTCCACGTACTGTCCCCCGTACGCGCAGCGTCAAGTACTTGGGAACTCCCCGCAATGCGGCTAGAGCTCCTCCAGTAGGTGCAAATGATGCCCCACCTGCTGCGGGTGGTGGAGGTGGTAAGGTACCCTGCGCTGCATAACAATCTCCTGCCTCCACGTCATCCCCCTCATCCTCTTCCCCGTTGCTCTCGGAGAAGACCTCAATGAAATGTGCTTTCCCTGCAGCACACCTATGTCCTGGTGCCCATGGCTCCTGGCAAGTGAAGCACAACCGCTTCCTCCTCAGCTCTCTCCTGGCCTCATCATCAAACTACCCTCGCCCAGGATTCGCCTTGGGAGGCGGAAT
Organism: Pinus albicaulis; assembly: GCA_034641835.2. NCBI lineage: Eukaryota > Viridiplantae > Streptophyta > Pinopsida > Pinales > Pinaceae > Pinus > Pinus albicaulis. The sequence continues at coordinate 1,462,690,814 of CM076582.1, forward strand.
CCTCGTGTCCTTCCCCTTAGGCTGGAAGGCCTGTCTCTGGGGGTAAGGTGTCCAAGTCCTGGGTAAGACATCCTGTAAATCCCGAGCCCTGCTGATGGCATCCTGAAGTGTAGCTGGTCTAGTCGACCGGACTAGGCCACGAAGTGGCTCTGACAACCCCTCCACAAACATGTAAACCATCCGAGCCGCGGATAGATCAGGCACCATCACTGAAACCCTCAAGAAATCTGAAATGTAAGTCTCTGGGCTCCCAGTCTGTTTGAGCTTCGTCAGCTCAACAAAGTGCTGCTCCAGATCCCTCCTGTCGAAACGCTCTATCACCCTTCGGGTAAACTCGGCATAGGTCGTCACCGTAGAATGCCCGAGTGTCGTCATCCCATGAAACCACCAGTCCTGGGCCTCACCATCCAGATGTAATGTTGCCACCTTAATGGCCTCTGACTGCGACATCTGGTTAAGCTAGAAATAGATATCCAACTTCTCCACCCAAGACTTTGCCGAACTGTTTGATGAACCATCAAACGTGGGCAAATGAAATCTGCTAGCTGTGCGGTGGTAGACTCCGTCATGGTGATGCCGGTGCCCCCGGTGATGTTCGCGGGGTCTACTGTCCTGCTGGAGCTGGACAAAGTCTCTGAACGAGAGAGCCTCCATGAACTCCTACCCGTATGCCCGGTACTCCGCAAAATAGTCACCCATGTGGCCCGGCTCCGGCTCTCGCTGTGCTGCTGCCCCTGCGTCCTCTGCTAGGAAGGTAGGCATGGTGGATCGCGTGGGTGCTGGAATATCCCTCTGTGCTCCCCTCTGTGCTCCTGCCCCTGTGTCCTCTACTAAGAATGTGGGCATAGTGGATCGCGTGGGTGCATGCGATGCCATGATGGGGATAGCATCATGCACCGGCACATGGTGGGACATACCCGACCCCTCACCGATCTGAAAACCCCTGGGGGGTTCCCGCTGCTTGACCTCTAACGCCGTGAGTCTCTGTGTCACCTCTTGCATGTGTTGGAGGAGTGCCTCTCTAAATCTCCTCGAGTCCTCCTCGTCTGCCATAGGACCCCTCTGTTCTGCATACCCCACAGGCTGCTCCTGCTCTGAATCTGTCTCAGGCGGCTCCTGATCGGAATCCGTCACAGGCTCCCCCTCTCTGTAGGGGTTCTCCCACCTACTCTCAACGTCTCTGTATCTCCTTCTCCTATGACCGATGTAGGGTTTATCCCCGGGCGTCATAGACTGCTAGCTCCACAGGCTGAGCCAGAACTATGCTCTGATACCACTGTAATATCCCAACGGGAAATAGACAGTAATACACAGAAATACAAACATGCAACTATATAGGAAAAATGCCGGAACTAGAATATAGAGCAAGTACACATAAAAATACCAGAACGCTAAGCCATTTTATTAATCTGAGAATACATATATGGGTACAATAGATAATCAGAATAAGTGCACCTATCCTTGCACAAGGCAAGTGAAGAACCCTCTTAGAATAGGAAATGGCTGCAATAGAGACTGCGTCCTAGCTGCTGGAGAAATCTGCCGTAGAATGCTGCTGCTGCAATGAACTGGAACTAGGGGCTGATCCCCTCGCCGAAATGAGCTGAAAATCGGTAGACTGCCTGTACTCACTGCTCCGGACCAAACCCAGAAACCATGAAGCAAATGGACCACCTCCGAAAAATGCCCCAGAATGCCCTCCTCAAGGAAAACGCTGTCTCTCCCAAGCACAGTGCAGATGCCAAAGGAAGGAGGCTGGAAAAGGGCCACAAATCCCTCTGCAAACTCTCCCACTGAAAAGACAATCCCTCCAAGCTGAAACACGCTGAAACTCCACGAAAATCCCCCACAACAGAGCTGCTCTAACTCCAACTGCGTCCTCCCTCCAGGACTGCGCAGTCACTCAATGAGACCCAGCTCCTCTGCAAAACGTCCACCCAAATCACCTGCAAATCAACTGTTGAAACTGAAGGAATACCTTGCCCGAGCAGGCACTCGAAGTCCCCCGGGGCCAAGGGCGAGATCTCCGACCGGAGACACTCAATCGCACTAAACAGTGCTGCAGACCGACTAAACAACCGACGTGCTCAAGTAGACAGAAGTCTAGCTCACAATATCATCAACATATCAATAATGCCAAATGGAGTGAAACCCCCACCTTTTATAGTGCTAGCTCCCCTCAAAACCCTAACTGCGTCCTTGAGCTCCTCCTATGCCTGCGCAGTTGCCTCTAGAGCCTACGTGAGGCCTCTCTCATGTAACGTGTGGACCCCCAAGGCTTTTCCTTTAAGTTACAACGTTACTCTACTAGGAAGCACTTTATTTTATTAAAGTGAGTTGACCCCCTCTTTCTCACTTTTATTTATTAATTTAACTATAGGCGGCAAAACTATACAAAAATGAAATATTCCAATTAGCGGTGCTAATTACGAATATTACAGGCATTTAACTAATTGGAGAAATAAGGTGAAACTGAAAACCGGGGTGAGAAAACATAAATTTCTACATGGTATTAGAGCTTGGGTGCTGAAAGTGCAGTTTGGAACAGCAAAGGAGAAAAATACAGTCTGCTGATTTTTCACTTAGAAAATTCCAGCAAGCTGATATTTCACACAGAAATTTTATCTTTACTACAGCAGTGCTATTTTCAGTTTTTAGGACAGCAAGGACGTCATTGGGATTGAGGATGGAGGACAGGTTGGATGGGCATAGCAACTACAGTGTTTGGAAGAAGAGAATGCAGAGTATCTTTGAGGACGCAGAAGTCTGGGATGTCATGGTGCATACCGCACAGCACCGTGTTGTTGTGCCCACTGATGTTGTTCAGTTGGCAGCGTATAATAAAAAGAATAACAAGGATAAGAGACTGATTCTAGATGTAATCAAAGACCATTACATTCCTCATGTGAGAGGAAAGAGAAATGCTCATGAGATGTGGACAGCATTGACCAATCTCTACCAGAGTACCAATGAGAATAGGAAAATGGTCCTAAGGGAGAAGCTGAAGACCATTAAGATGGGTAAGACTGATAGTGCAGCTGGATATCTCACAAAGATTACTAATGTGAGAGATGATTTGGCAGCAGTTGGAGAGGTCATTCCATCCACTGAGTTGGTGCAGATTGCAGTGAATGGCCTTTCCAGTTCATGGCTGAACTTTGCTGATGGGGTTTGTGCACGTGAGACCCTTCCCACTTGGGAGAGGTTTTGGGATGATTGCATACAGACAGAGATCATGAAGGGTCAGCTTGGGGCAGCCAAACCAGTTGAGCAGGATGAGGATGTAGCACTATTGGCAGGAGGTAAGAAAGGCAAGGGAAAGAAGCAAGCTTCCACAAGCAATGGTGGGGGCAAAGGCAAAGGTAAAGGTAAACAGGGCAACATGCAGAAGGACTATTCCAAGGTGAAGTGTTGGAATTGTCAGAAGATGGGACACTATGCAGTTGTGTGTCCGGAGAAGAAGAAGAAGGGGAAGAACCAGAACATGGCAGCATCAACAGAGATAGAGGACTTCACGGATCGCTTTGACCAAGAGTTTGGGTTCATTGGTTGTGATTCCACTACTTCAGGATCACCTGCCATGGAGGTTTAGAGGGAGCATGCATTTCCCTCGACTAGCGGAGCATCTTCGGGTATCTGGTATGTGGACAGTGGGGCTTCACGTCATATGACAGGAGTCCGTGAGTACTTCTCAGAGCTTTCAGAGAGTGGCATTGATATAGAGGTAGTACTCGGTGATGACAAAGTTGTTAGAGCAGTGGGTGTGGGGACACTGACATTTGATAGGGAACCCAAACCTCCCTTGAAGGTGTCAGATGTTCTTTATGTGCCAGGGATGAGGAAGAACCTCATATCCGTCTCAACTTTGGAGGACAGAGGATATGAGATATTGTTCAGGAGAGGACAGGTGCTTATATATCCTAGGGGCACTCCAGCTGATTCAGCTGAAGTGATAGGTGTACGCCATGTAAAGGTGTACAAGTTTGCATTTCAGCCCCTTTTGGCATTGAGCAGTGGTACCGACAGCACAGCTAGCAGTTCTGAGCTGTGTGAGATTTGGCACCGCAGGATGGGGCACATGTATCATGGAGCCTTGAGGATTTTGCGGGAGATCACTACAGGTGTGCCAGATTTTAGTACTAACCACTTTGATACTTGCAGAGGATGTGCGATGGGCAAGTTTGCCAAATCCCCTTTTCCTAGCAGTGACAACAGAGCGACTGGGATACTTGATTTGATTCATTCTGATGTGAGCGGTCGTATGTCTCATGTTTCCTTGAGTGGATATGAGTATTATGTTTTATTCATTGATGATCACTCCAGGAGGACCTGGATTTATTTCTTGAAGACCAAGAGTGAGGTCTTCAAGCAGTTTCAGGAGTTCAGAGCTTTTGTGGAGACTCAGACAGGTCGGAAGATCAAGTCCCTGAAGCCGGACAATGGAGGAGAGTACACCCTTGGAGAGTTTGTTGACTATTGTGCGGAGGCAAGCATTAGGAGGGAGTTCACAGTTCCTTACAACCCCTAGCAGAACGGGGTTGCAGAGAGGAAGAACAGATCCACCGGAGGGGCTGCCAAAGCCATGTTACATGATCAGGGGTTGCCATTGTTTTTGTGGGCAGAGGCCTGCAACACTGCTGTTTATTTGCAGAACAGGAGTCTGCATCGTGCCTTGGGGCATATGACTCCGGAGCAGGCTTTTTCTGGGAAGAAGCTTGATATTGGTCATCTTCGTATCTTTGGGTGTATTGCATACTCCTATGTACCCAAGGAGAAGAGGGCCAAACTAGAGCACACCGCAGAGAAGGGTGTCTTTGTGGGTTACAGTGAGACCTCGAAGGCCTTTCGGATTTATATTCCCGCACAGAGAAGAGTTGTTGTCAGGCGGGATGTGAAGTTCGAGGAGGACAGGGTCTTCAGGTGGTCACGGGAGTTAGAGTATCTGGATCAGCCAGACCCTCCGGAGCAGCTGAGTCAGTCGCAGGGATCCAGTGGGCAGGGATCAGGAGGATCCAGAGGTACATCGATTACGGTGTCAGGTCCGTCAGTGAGCACTGGATCACAGAGTCAGAGGGGTGGTGCTTCGGGCAGCATGCAGAGCAGTCCGCAAAGCAGTTCACTAGGGAGTCCACTGATGGACAGTTCACACGGTACCTCAACATCTACAGGTTCAGGTGTAGGCAGGAGGACAACAGACAGACAGTCAGGAGTTCAGGCTCCTGATGATGAGGAGGAGGAGTTTCATTCTCCAGTGGGAGAAGTGTGCTCAGGGAAGAGGAAGCCCAAGTGGCTTCAAGATACCTTGAGAGAGGCCACATCTGTCGCTGGGCCTAAGAGGCCGGTCAGAGAGCGCAGACCACCTGAGAAGTTTTGTAGCTATATGGCAATGGTTGCCAACATCCTTGACTCTGAGCCTTCTAGCTATGAGGAGGCAGCTAGCCAGCAGGTTTGGAGAGAGGCCATGCAGGAGAAGTATTCTTCTATCATGAAGAATGATGTTTGGGAGGTGGTGCCAAGGCCTGAGGGCAAATCCGTGGTTACTTCCAGATGGCTTTACAAGGTAAAGCATGCTGCAGATGGCAGCATTGAGAAATTCAAAACAAGGTTTGTGGCTAGAGGGTTCTCCCAGGTAGAGGGAGTAGATTATGAGGAGACCTTCGCTCCCGTAGCTCGATATACTTTGATCCGCTCCATTATATCGATAGCAGAGGAGATGGGTTGGAAGATCCACCAGATGGATGTGAAGACCACATTTCTCAATGGCTTCATACAGGAGGAGGTGTACATTGAGCAGACTGAAGAAGGCCCTTTATGGCCTGAAGCAAGCTCCCAGAGCTTGGTACTCCAGGATAGATACATACTTGCAGGAGATGGGTTTCACAAAGAGTGAGGCAGATCCGAACCTTTACTATATTGTGATAGGTGAGGAGCCTCTCATTCTCGTGCTGTATGTGGATGACTTGGTCATTACGGGTGCAGAGAGACTCATAGAGAACTGCAAGAGAGATCTTGTTGCGGAGTTTGAGATGAAGGACATTGGCTTGATGCATTACTTTTTGGGTTTGGAGGTGTGGCAGGAGGAGGGGCATTTATTCCTAGGACAGGGGAAGTATATTGTGGACATCCTTGGCAGATTCCACATGGAGGATTGTAGACCCATGTCGACACCGATGATCACCAACTGGAAGAAGCTTCATGCTTTGGATTCCGAGTTGGTGGATCCCACATTGTACAGGCAGCTGATTGGTTCCTTGATGTATTTGGTCAACACTAGACCAGATATTTGTTTTGTAGTCAACACGATGAGTCAATTTATGTGTGAGCCTAGGAAGGTTCACTGGGTGTCTGCAAAACACATTTTACGATACCTGCAGGGGACAGTGGATTATGGTCTGGACTACAGGCAAGGGGATGGAGTGAGATTGGCAGGTTACACTGATTCTGATTGGGCAGGTTGTGCTTCTGATAGGAAGAGCACTTCAGGGTGCTGTTTTGGGTTGGGTTCGGCAGTGGTGTCATGGTTCAGCCGGAAGCAGCAGTCAGTAGCATTGAGTTCAGCGGAAGCAGAGTATATGGTAGCCAGTCTAGCTAGTTGTGAGGTCATTTGGCTTCGCAAGAAGTTGTTTGGCTTATTTGGTCAGCCATTGAGACCTTCAGTGATATACTGTGATAATCAGAGTTGCATTAAACTCAGGGAGAATCCAGTATTTCATGACAGGTCAAAACATATTGGCATTTGATATCACTTCATCAGAGACTATGTTCAGAAGGGAGCTGTGAAGCTTGAGTATATTCCCATTGATGAGCAGGTGGCAGATATTCTTACCAAAGCCTTACCACGGGGTAAACATGTCTACTTCAGAGACAAGATGGGTGTGGTGAGGAACACCTTCCTCGGTAAGAGGGAGTGTTGAAATTTGGTTACCAGAAGACAGGTGGTTCCCTAAGGCTTTGATCTTTGGCCTAAGGAAAACTGTCCAAAAGAATTTAATTTTTCTCCTAAAGTGACTTTATAAAGTTATAAAGTCAAATCTAATTTAAAAGTGAATTTAAGTGATAAAGTTACTAAAGTCTAATTTTAAAGTGACTTTAATAAAGTCAATGTAAAATTAGAAAGGAAATGTGACTTTGGAAATAAATGACTAAGTGTGTCTTTATTGAAGTGGGGTGAATTAAAAAATGAAAGTGAGATTTAAATGAGCATTCAATCTCAACCCTAGATTTAAAGCTATTTCAGCGATTGGATTTAGGGATTCCCCAAAAGTCACTTAGGGTTGGGTTATAGGAGGAAAAGGAGGAAAAGATCATTCATTCTTTCATGAGCAGATTGGGAGAAGGAGAGAAAGAGAGCAAGGGAGATTTCTGAGCAGTGAGAAGGAGGGTAGCAGCACAAACTTTCAGCAAATCTGTACAATAGGGCAGAGCACGAAATTCGAGGCAAGTGGGCACGAATTTCGAGGAGAGAAAACTGCATTTATTACTGCACGTTTTTCAAGATTCCATACATCAGATTTCAGCACAAAAAGAGGTCCGTACAGCATGGAAATCGAGGCAGTGTTTGCACAGATTTCGAGGGAGGCCGTATAGCCATTCCGACACTGTTTTCGAGGCTATCCATACAGTTTTGAAGGTTGTAATTCCCGTTGTAATTTTTCTGTTTTGCGGGCACGAAAACCAAGGTGGAGTTTGGCACAATTTTCGAGATAAGTTCTGTTTCGAAGTTGTTGTAATTTTTTGCTATGTAAATTTCGGCATCACTGTTAAAGCAATATTCAGAAAATAAAGAGAAGCTTTCGAACTGGTTTTCCCTAAGAGTTGTAGGGGGTTTTTCTAGGGTCATGTTGACCAAAATCACTATGTTAAAATGTTTTGTGTGACTTTTTTAGTCCGATGATTTTTATTTCTGCATTTTCCAGCATTGTAAAAAATTTCCAGAATTTGTGTTTTCAGCAAATATTTATTTTCCAGCTTGTTGAATGTAAGGTTATGGGAAAGGGAATTTAACTAATTGGAGAAATAAGGTGAAATTGAAAACCGGGGTGGGAAAACAGAAATTTCTACAAAAATTGGGTAGTGTCACCTTCATTGCCAACCTCTGATTATCCCAACTCTAATACAACTGCCCTCCTCTGGAAAAGGTTCCAAACCTTGTCATGTACTACTCCTTCAGATGGAAATAATCTACAAAATTTAGAATCCTCCTGACTCTGGGATCCAACGCCTCATATTAATCAACCCCATCAATGAAGGAGCTAACCATCTTAGTGAATTCTTCGACCCCTTTCTCTCGCTCTGGCTCCTAAGTGAAGCGAGGCATGGTGGTTCTATTAGTCTGGCCATATGTGTGAGTGAACTACTAGTTTGTGTGTGGATGTACATGGTGTGAAAAGTCCTAAATAGAACCCCAATTGTAGTAACTAATATTATTTCTTCTACTTATTTATTCAGAAATAAGTTATTTACGGTATTACATAGTAAATATTGAAATAAATTCTACTATATCCTTCACAATTAAAAACACTGCGGAAATTAAATGCAAGGAAAAATACTAGCACAAGTACAATCACAATGACAATTATTTTTGGACAATTGTCCCCGAAAAAACCCAATGTGGGAAAACCGGTGCAGCAGATGAGGGTTTCTTTATTATTCTTCAACAAAATCTCATGTACAAAATACAACTAGCAGAATAGAAGAGGAATTTCTGTAAGAAATTTTACAAACAATTTTCCCATGCTTCACAACGAAATTTTGACCCTGGAGAGGCCCCACTGCTTCACTGCGTCTCACTACGTCACCCTTGTGAAAATTTCTGAATATTACTTTATGCAAAAACCCTACTGTTAGATCTGGTTATAATTCTCCTACTTAATCAAATTATTAATGCTGAAATTCAGATTAACATCGACGTAAACACATAATAGACTTTCACCGATTCAGATAAGCAAAAGATACATGCACATAGACAAAGTGAAACACAATATTTTCTGGACAACTGTCCCCGAAAAAACCCAATGTGGGAAAACCGGTCTTCTGGCTATTGGAGGGTTTATATTATTAAGTAGTTTCTGAATACAACAAATCTAGGCACCTTACTGGTTAACCTGATAGAGAAAAATAGATTTGTAGCTAACTTGCTATTCTGGAGACTGAAAACTTGACTGATCCACACCCTCAAACGGGATTTACTAGACTCAGCCACTTTCTTCCTCTAGAAACCCCAGCGTTGCCCCTGAAGCCTCTGCGTCAGCCTTACTAGCCTTTGCGCTAGCCTAGAGAGCATTGCGTAACCCCAGACTGGGTGACACAGTCCTTACGCTGCCCTGGATGGCCTCTGCGTAACCCTGGAAGTCTCCTGTTGTCTTAGCACTGCCCTTTCTGGGCCTGTGTAGCACCTGCGTAGTGACTAAAGCCCTCTGCGCTGTGCAGTTGCTGCTGTTGCCCTTGCTCCTTTGCGCTGCTCCTGGTTGTTGCCTCTCTGCCTCTTGCTGTTTCTTGGCACTGGGATCAGATCATCCCCTTAGCCAATACTACCCCTCTCTGTAGCTGAAACACTTCTAAAAATTCTTAGCAAACCCGCCCTGGAATTTTAGCTTAGTCTTAGTGCTCTGCCTCTGTGTGTGTGTTCTCCAACTGACCACGAGCCATTCCTTTATACTTTCTCGTTGGGAAACCAATGACCATGATCTAATCTTGAATCGATGGCTAAGATTAAAAGAAAGCTTGATCTGTGTGATTTAAGTAATTTCCATCACATGTTTAAATTAATTACCTTTAATATTTTAATTTTCTTAAGTTAGACTTAGGGTTCTTAATTAAAAATATTAATTAATTAATTATCTCCCAAACTGGATGGAATTTCCCAAATCTCCTTCTGGGTCTTGGATATCTTAAGTACTCTAGTCCCTCCACAAATTTTGGGAGCTAGAGCACATCCGATGCTACCCAAACACTCAAAAAACTCAACACTCCATCTTAGCGAGGAATGTGCTCTAGTACAACATTGCTTCACCCTGAAGCTCTGCACTGATCTCTGGTGTGGGTCTTTGCGCTGATGCTTGGCCTGCTACCCTTCATCATTGCGCTGCTGCTGCCATTTTGTACTGCTGCCCATGACGCTGCCACCACCACTGCCACATCTGTACTGCAGCTCCCTCTCAATTTGCTGCATCGTGCTACCATTTGCTGCACTGCAACTTCAATTGCTGAAGAAACAACTGAAAACTCCTGCCCAATATTTGACAGACAAGTCCATTGGGCTGCGTCCTCATTATTGAACCTTCATAGGCCACTGATCTATACTGACATCTGGAGGTGCTGCACAGCGACAACTTTGCACAGTGTAAGCAGTCCTCCTCTGCATTGTTGAAGTCACATTAGCCTCTGCGCTGAAGTCCCCTACGCCGTCCTCCTGAAGCCTCTATGCTGCTACAACTCTGCTCTTCGCTGCTGAAGTCACATCAACCCCTACACTGCTGCTACTGCATCTACACTGCGTTGCTCCCTTTAGCCCTAAACTCAACCTCTGCTTTGTGAAAATTCTACTGTAGTGTATTGGTTTATTTTCTCCTACTTCATTTAATTTATACATGTTATTTTCAGAAATTAGATTCAGAAAATATTGAAAATAAACACAACTACAACCTCCACATGCAGATCATTTACTGAATAATTCACTCATGCAACAACGTGACACATGGATTTTTGGACATAAGTCCCCGGAAAAACCCAAAGCGGGAAAACCCGTTCAGTAGATATGAGGGCTTTATTATTAAGTAGTTTTGATTACAATAAATCTGGGTTCCAACCTTGGAAAACTCGACAAAGAATAAAAGATATAAAATCTGCAGCTAACCTGAAGATCTAGTGCCAAATATCTGACCGATCCACACTCTCAAATGGGATTTACAGGACTCAACCCGGATCTGACCCTAAAAACCCTCAGCGATGCCCTTGAAGCCTCAGCGTTAGCCTTGCTAACCTCAAATGCCACTGCGCTATACCAGAAGGGACCGCGCCACCCGTGGAAGGGTCTCACAACCTCACGCTGGCCCTAAAAGCCCCTCTGCATGATTTATGAAGCCTCTGAGTGCCTCTGCGTTGTCCTATGTAGATGTTGCCTTGCTTCTCTGCACTATTCTTGAGCTGCTGCTCTTGCCTCTTGTTGTCTCTTGGCTCTTGGAATCAGATCATTCCCTCAGCGAATACTACCCGTCACTACAGGAAATTCCTCCGGAAATTCTTAGCAAACCCGTCCTAGAATTCCAGATCTATTCCTCAGTTCTACAGAAATTGTGTGTTTCCAACTGAACCCCAAGCCTTTCTCTTATACTTTTTCGTTGAACCCTTCAACGGCCGAGATTAAATCATCCATCAACGGCTGAGATTAAAAGACTACTTGATCCATGTGACTTAAGACAATTTCAACATGTGTTAATTAATTCACTTAAATTATTTTATTTTCCTATGTTAGACTTAGGAAATCTATTAAAAATAATTAATTATTTGAATAACTTGAACACAACTTGAAATTTCTCAAATCCATTTATGGGTCTTGTAGATCAAGTGTACTCTAGTCCCTCCAAAAAATTTGGGAGCTAGAGCACAACTGGTGCTACCCCAAATACACAAAATCTCAACACTCCCTCTTAGCATCAGAAGTGTGCTCTAGCAATACATCACACCATGCATTACAAGATCTTGAGTACTTGGTTTGTGCTATTGATGATTGGCCTGCTACCCTTCATCTACTGCACTGCTGCTCTCTGTGTTGCTTCCCATGCCATTGCCACTTACACTGCCACATCTATACTGTAGCTCCCTCTCAAACCACTGCATCATGTTGCCCATAGCACTGCCATTGCTAACTGTTGCACTGCAACTCAGTTGCTGAGAAGCAACTGAATAACTCTACCCAACTGTTTGACAGACAAGTCAAGTTACCCTCCACCATTGAAACTCCTTGGATTCTGAATCATGCCATCCCCTTGGAGACACTGTCATGCTGCAACACTGCACTCCGTGAGCCTAGCTTCTCTGCGCTGCTGCCTCCACGCTGCTGCTGCCTCTGCATTACATTGCTCCCTCTTCAGCTCTACAACTCCCTCTTGCTCTCCAATGTGGTCATTTGCAACCATCTCCCAACTCATCCCACTACCGTCTTAAGGCTCTTGTAGCTTGTATGTGATTCAAGAGTAGGGATGATTCAAGGATCCTGCCACAAATATGGATAACCTATATATCCATGTCACCCACCTCTTCTCTCAAGGTGCATGAGCACTCATGGCTGCATCGTCATCAGAGCCATCTTCATTTGCTGCTGCAGCGTTGGAATCAGAAGCTCCTCTGTCCTCCTTCTTAGGACAACTGTTGGCGAAATGACCAAGATCACCACAGTTGAAGCACAGGACCTTGGAGAGGTCCTTCTTCTTCTTCCCTTGCTTCTTTTCCCTTGATGCAAGGGCTGCATCCTCCTCTTCTTTCTTTACTTTGGCTGATTTGCTTCCTCCACTGATAGATTGTTTCTTGGTGATCCTCCTGATCTCCTCTTGGCGGAGAATAGCCCACATATCTACCCATGATGTTAACGTTTCCCTTCCCAGAATGCTCTGGACAAACGTTTCCCATTCTTCAGAGCCAACATTCAGGGCTGTCCTCACTAGGAGCCCTTCATCTGGAGTAGCACCCATGCCAATCATCTGGTCATGGATAGCTTGGATCTGAAGAGAAATGGATCTATCTCTTCACCCTTCACCATTTGGAACTTCCGCATCTAATTCTCAAGAAGCATTCTTCTTTGCATAGAGCCTCCCTGGTACATCACCTCCAAAGCCTTCCACATGGCATTTGTTGTTTTCTTATCAGCAATATGCGAAATCATGTGGTCCTTGACTTCGTCTACGATCAACCGCTTTGTCCGTGCTTGATTTTCTTCATACTTCTTGAGTGGATCTGTATCAGTCGATACAACAAGTGTCTGCCCTTCATGATCTTTGAGACCATACTAATCCAGAACTGAGAGGATTTTGGCCTTCCAAATGACATAGTTGGACATGCCATCCAATCTATCTTGATCCCTCTGTCCATATCGAGCCATCTTTGCTCAGATCTGAATAAACTCACTTCCCTCCTGGAAGTCATCCACCAAATTTCAAAGGGACAGTATTCTCCAATCCTCCTGATCGAATCTCAGATCTGCTGAATAACTATCTTCCCCCCGCCTTTGTTGCCTTAGCTAGGCACAATTATGCACCTGCAGAATCTCTACCCCACCAGCACTGTTGAACATCTGAAGCACTGCTTTCACAACTTCGCTGAATTCTTCTGCAACAAGAGAAGTGACTGGACAACGTCCTCCTGCTTGGCCCAGCATGGTTTAGAAGTGGAATGCGTAACCCCAGACTAGGTGACGCAGTCCTTACACTGCCCTAGAAAGGGTCTGCGTAAGCCCTGAGGCCTTCTACAACTTCATCGTTTTCTCCTGGATCTGCTTTCCCTTGTTGTCAAGATGCCCTTTCCGGATCTGCTGCTTCTTCTGCCACTCTGCAGAAAAAAATATTTCTTCAGCCGATTTGTTGGAGATTCAGCTTGATCTACTATCGCTCTGATACCATGTTAAAATTCTACTGTAGTGTATTGGTTTATTTTCTCCTACTTGATTTAATTTATACAAGTTATTTTCAGAAATTAGATTCAGAAAATACCGAAAATAAACACAACTACAACCTACACATGCAGATCATTTACTGAATAATTCACTCATGCAATAAAGTGACACATGGATTTTTGGAAATAAGTCCCCAGAAAAACCCAAAGCGGGAAAATTGGTTCAGGAGATATGAGGGTTTTATTATTAAGTAGTTCTGAGTACAACAAATCTGGGTTCCAACCTTGGAAAACCCGACAGAGACTAAAAGATATAAAACCTGCAGCTAACTTGAAGATATAGTGCCAAATATCTGACTGATCCACACCCTCAAACGAGATTTAGAGGAATCAGCCTAGATCTAACCCTAGAAACCCTCAGCGCTGCCCCTGAAGCCTCAGTGGCAGCCCTGTTAACCTCAAATGCCATTGCGCTGCACCAGAAGGGACTACATCACCCGTGGAAGGGTCTCACAGCCTCACGCTGGCCAAAAAGCCCCTCTACATGATTTCTGAAGCCTCCCAGTGCCTTTGTGTTGTCCTGCGTAGCGGCTGCGCAACACTTACATAGCTACTGCCTTGCTTCTCTGCGTTGTCCTTGAGCTACTCCTCTTGCCTCTTGCTGTCTCTTGACTCTTGGAATCAGATCATTCCCTCAGCCAACCCCTCACTGCAGGAAATTTCTTCGGAAATAATTAGAAAACCCTCCCTAGAATTCCAGATCTATTCCTCAGTTCTACAGAAATAGTGAGTCTTCAATTGACCCTCAAGCCTTTCTCTTAAACTTTTTTGTTGAACCCTTCAACGACCGAGATTAAATCATCCATCAACGGCTGAGATTAAAAGACTGCTTGATCCATGTGACTTAAGACAATTTCAGCACATGTGTTAATTAATTCACTTTAATTATTTTATTTTCCTAAGTTAGACTTAGGAAATCCATTAAAAATAATTAATTATTTGAATAACTTGAACAAAACTTGAAATTTCTCAAATCCATTTCTGGGTCTTGTAGATCAAGTGTACTCTAGTCCCTCCAAAAAATTTGGGAGCTAGAGCACAACTGATGCTACCCCAAATACACAAAATCTCAACACTCCCTCTTAGCATCAAAAGTGTGCTCTAGCAATACATCACACCATGCATTACAAGATCTTGAGTACTTGGTTTGTGGTGTTGATGCTTGGCCTGCTGCCCTCCATCTACTGCACTGCTGCTCTCTGTACTGTTGCCCATGCCACTACCACTGACACTGCCACGTCTATACTGCAGCTCCCTCTCAAACTACTGCATCATGCTGCCCATAACACTGCCACTCCTAACTGCTGCACCGCAACTTAGTTGCTGAGAAGTAAGCAACTGAATAAATCTACCTAACTGTTTGACAGACAAGTCAAGTTGCCCTCCACCATTGAAGCTCCTTGGATGCTGAATCACATTGTCCCCTTGGAGACACTGTCATGCTGCAACACTGCACTCCGTGAGCCCAGCTTTTCTGCGCTGCTGAAGTTCCATCAACTTCTCTGCACTGCTGCTGCCTCTGCATTACGCTGCTCCCTCTTTAGCTGTACAACTCCCTCTTGCTCTCCAATGTGGTCATCTGCAACCATCTCCTGACTCATCCCGCTACCGTCTTAGGCTCCCGTAGCTTGTATGTGATCCAAGAGTAGGGCTGACTCAAGGATCTCGCCACAAATATGGATACTCTACATATCCATGTCACACCACCTCTTCTCTCAAGGTACATGAGCACTCATGGTTGCATCGTCATCAGAGCCATCTTAATTTGCTACTGCAGCCTTGGAATCACAAGCTCCTTTGTCCTTTTTCTTAGGACAACTGCTGGCGAAATAACCAAGATCACCACAGTTGAAGCACCGGACCTTGGAGAGGTCCTTCTTAATCTTCCCTTGCTTCTTTTCCCTTGATTCAAGGGCTACATCCTCCTCTTCTTTCTTTACTCCGGCTGATTCGCTTCCTCCACTGATAGACTGTTTCTTGGTGATCCTCCTAATCTCCTATTAGCGGAGAATAGACCACATATCTTGTTAGAAGTGTTATCATTGATGGCAAAGGACAGCAGCAGAAGCAAAGGAGAAGACAACAGGTTTTTTGGTGAATTAGTAACATTTACAGGGAGCATGAGAAGAACAGAGGGAGAGTTTATTTACAGAGACAGGGCAGCAAAAAGAGAAGCAGAGCAGCAGAGGCGGAGACAGAGAAAAGAGGCAGAACCAGAGGAGGTAGAGCCGTGAGATGAAACGGTCGAGCAGCAGAGGCGGAGACAGAGAATACAGAGGCAGAGCCATTAACAAACCAACAGTGAAATGATTACAGGAGATGTGGAACCGTGCAGAAAGGGCGGAACCGAGAAGCTAAATAACAGCGGGGCTCTGTGTATAAGGGTTAATACCAAGAATTAAGCAATAAAAACGTAACGCAGGTGTTAAACCTTATGGTAGTGTTATATTAAAATAACAATGAAACAGGGGCTTATATAGTAGAGTTCATATATTGAAGTGTTGAAGAAATATGAAATGAAACCTTTGAACGGAGTATATATATTTACGAAGGCGAGAAGAATTTGATGAAGCGGAACCATGAATATAAGCAGAACTCTGAACGTGAACAGTAAAATCGGCGCTCAGAAAACCAGTGGGATCGCGCGATAGTTGAAGTGGTAAGCAGTATTGTCAAAATGAACGCAATATATGTCATTGATGGCCATGTGCCCTAAAGCGGTTTCCAAATACAACTTTTTTCGCGTGATTTTGGAGAATTATGTGACAAGCATATAAGTTGCGCGATATTGCGCGTCATCCGTTGGATGGGGGACCAAAGCCCAGTTGGTGCGCGAGAGCAGATTGACCATCCAATCAAAGGAGAAGGTGCTAGGAAGAGAACCAAGGATGTGGGTCCTACATTCATAGCTGCGGAGCCAAAGTATTATGCGTATGACTGTGTACTCTGTGTTATGAAAGTTAATAAACAGGCGGAGGTTATAACATATATTAATATATGTTGATATATATTATGGGCCGAATGCAGGTTGAATTACATGGTAAAGTGTTCTCATATAAGTTAAATGTGTGGGTTTATTGTAAGGTTCATAATAAATCGAACGGGGTCATTATATATGTCCATATATTATAATTGATATGAAAGTCACCAAAGGAGTGCTACATATGATGGTCAGCATATAGTAGTACGCTGTGGGCTCGAGCACTTTTACATGAAGTCGGGGTTTGATACCTATTGCAATTTTAATATGTTACATGACTAAGGCTATACTGGGAGAGGAAGCATTAATCAACTATGGAACCGAGAGGTTATATATATATATATATTAGTGCTGGGCTTAAGTCTGAGTCCAAGACTTAATATAATGTTGACGGAAGATAGTGTGTGTGTAGGGTGGGACCCCCTACATAAAATTCTGAGAATCATAACCCAAGCTGGAGGATACGTAAACATTATTCCGAGAACCTTAACCCAAGCTAGAGGATACATTAAAGCTGAAGCGGAAAGTTTATATATATGTAGCGCTTTATATATGGTGCGCTTTATATACAAAGGACCAAAGCATATATATTTTATATATAGCGCTCTATTTTTCGAGTCAAAACAAACGAAGTACCACATGGTGGGACCCTCACAAATCACATCGGAGAAAAGTATGGCAGCGGAACGCGTTGACAAAAGTTCCAATTGAAGCAGCGGACCCGATTCACTTATAAACGATGAGACTTATATCTGTTTGAATTCCGACTTAAAGCGCATCGGAGCGATTCATCGCATCAGAGGTAAAAGAGTATCGACCAAACTGAAAATTCCGATTGCGATTGAGCGATTGGATGATAGCCGTCGGATTCACTGAGGGATGGATGGTGGAAATGATTCGATTGATTCTCTGGTGGGCCTTTGCTAATCGCATCGGCGAGAATCTAAGGACCAAATCACAGGAGCATTGTGAATGTTGTGATTGCGATTGAAATAAATGAGCGGAATATAGCTGGCATGTGGGGTCCATGCAAAAGATAAGACTAATACAGGTTTGCTCCGAGTTTATTAAACCAAGCTAAAGAGGAAAGGAAAGCTCAGCGGCATACATATATATATATATATGTTAAATGATACATACATATTTCCATATATGAACAGTAATTCATCGCATCGGAGAAGGAGCAGAGCATTGGAACATATAAATGGAAGTTGTGATTGTGATTAATCGCAATCGGAAGTAGCCGAGAGGTGACACATCGCATCGGAGAATAGAGCAAGTTCGGCGAGTGGGCCCGTAAGGGCATTTTATGTATTAAAATGATCTTTTACCATTATATCGCCGAAAGTTACCTAAGTTATATAACACGACAATGCATATGTTAAAAATGCCTTATTGTTATTATACCGAGAATTGAAGTGAATTATATAAAAGTGCAGTTACATACATGTAGGAGTTACGCAACAGCAATGAACAGAAAGGCTATAGAGAAGACAAAGAAAGACACAGACACAGAAAAGACAAATATGCAGTGATCCAAGAGGCTGAATGAGTTGGGCTGGAGTTCTCATTGTAATTAAATGTAAATGTTTTAATTGGTTTATATTGTTTGTGATGCATTGGAAAGTCTCTAGAAGAAAAAAAAAATCCCACTGGAATATTAAAATTTGTACATACAGTTATATTTTTCTGAGTGAGCTGGAAAAAAAATGAGAAGGCAGAGGGCTAAGAGGTATGGCTATCCATTTCAAATTCCCTGAGGAATACAAACAATCATAAGGAAATCTCTATAAATGATATCACCTTGATATGCATAAAGAAGTTAGAGAGTGAGGATAGAGAATGCAGAGTATGGAAAATCGAGTGCGTAAAAGATAAGGAAGAGAGGAGGAAGAGATGCTAATAGTAATCGTAGCCGATATCTCGAGGTAACCAAGAATATTTTCTTTTGATAAATTGAGGAAGTTGGAGCTTCCCTACTGCTGAAGCTGATAGTTGCCGCTGTAGCCGATCGAGGTCGAGCCTCCTGTAGGTTGGTGCCTGCAGAAAATCAGTGGTGAGAGGGAGTTGGAGCTTGCCTTTGCATCGCAACAATAATAAGATGTGGTTTTCTCCCTTTATGGGTTTCCAGTTATATATGTTGTCTCTATGTGTGTTGCCTATGTGTTGATATGATCTACCCAATCTGCTTAATGTTTGCTGCTCTCATAATAAGTTTGGTGTCACATTAATTTAATACTTGCTGCAACACATTAAGACTGTTCACATTTTAAAGTTGGTTATAAAATTAAGCTGTAAATAAGTTTGATGAAAAATTTAAAAAGCTTATGTATGTGTTAAACTGATTCACCCCCCTCCTTCTCAGTTTAACTAAGATTTCAACAATTGGTATCAGAGCCAAGTTCCTTTAGTACCAGTTTAACCACTGAAAGAAGATCCTAGGTCCCCAGTATGGCTAGTCAAGAAGGAAGCTCAACCAATAAAGCCCGTTTTTTCACCGGTGCTAATTATGCCTTCTGGAAAATCAGAATGAGAGCATACATAATGTCTCTAGGAATAAAAGTTTGGGCTGCTGTGGAATTTGGATATGCCCCAAAGGCAACTAACCCAGAGAGAGAAGCTAAACAATTGTAGCAAATGCAAAGGCCATGAATGCAATCTTAAATGGACTATGTGAGGCTGAATTTATCAAAGTAATGCACAGCAAGACTGCCAAAGACATGTGGGATACTCTTGAAAATATCCATGAGGGAAACAAGAAGGTGAAGACTGCCAAACTTCAAGTATATAGAGCTCAGTTTGAAAATTTAAAAATGAATGATGATGAAGATGTTGGCAGCTTCTTCTTAAAAGTTGCAGAAATTGTTAACAATATGAAAGCTCTTGGAGAAACTATATCAGAATGTGTAATTGTACAAAAGATTCTAAGATCTCTTCCACCCAACTTTAACCCCAAGGTTTCTGCCATAGAAGAAACAGCTGATTGGGAAACCTTGACCATGAACCAGTTACTTGGAAATCTAATAGCCTATGAGATGAGGCTCCCACAGAAGAAGCCAGGCAACTTTTAAAACAGAAAAGAAGAAAGAAGAAAAGGAAGATATATGCTCTTGCTCTGATGAAGAAGAGGCTAAATTTGTCAAGAAACTGGATAGAGGCTCAAGTAAATACAAAGGTAAACTTCCTTTCAAATGCTTTAATTGTCGAAGAGTTGGACACTAGGTTGCTAAGTGTCCTCATAAGAAAGTAAGGAATCAGGCTCAAGAATCAGAGAAAACTACATCAAAAACTTGGCAGAAAGGAAATAAATTCAGTAGAAAATCTTTCTATGCTCAACAAGACAGCAGTGCATCTGAAGACTCAGATGAACCCTCAAGTGAAGAAGGAACCTCTGAATTTTTATTGATGGCCATAGAAGAACTTGAAGGACTCCTTCTAGAAGATGAAGAAGAAGGTGAAGTTGACCTTGAGGGGGAGCTAAGAAATGCCCTGGAGGAGATTGACAGACTCAAACTAAAATGCAGAAAACAAAAAGACATTCTCCTCAAGTATGTACGAGAAGAACAGAATTCAGAAGTCCTCATGTAGCTAAAGATAGAGCTTGAAGAAGCCAAGAAGATAGAAGACATGTTACTTAAGCAAATCAAGGATAAAACTCAGGAACAAGAGCAGTTGGAAGAAGAAGTTGTATGCCTGAGGACGAAATTAGAAAATGCTCAAAGGAAAGTGTCTATAAATTCTTCTCAAACAACAAGTTCTGGTAAGTTGAACGAAATTCTGGATGCTCAAAGATCTCCTCTGATAAAAACTGGGATAGGCTATGAAGGAGAATCAAGTAAAGGCAAAGAAAAGGAAAACAAAAATATTATTTTTGTAAAAGCAAAGAAGGCTGATGAAGCAGCCCAAATCATTCCTACAAAAGAAGAAACATGCAATAAAGGAGACAAAAATCAGAAGAAACCTCTAATAACAAAGAATGATATAAATACTCAGATAACCGAAAAAGGATCATATATCCCTGAGTATGTCAAATTTGGAAGCCATCAAAGGAGATTCTTCCCTCCTATGAAAGATACCACCTGTTATGCTTGCCACAAGCTGGGACACATTGCTGCATACTGTCGTACAAGGAGGAGTAATTCAAACCAGCAAAGGATGCAAACAGTGAAGAGACTGTCTCAAGCAAACAAATGGGGAAGACAACCTCACATTAGGTATGCAAATTGTTTCTATGGTTACTGTTTTTATTGTAAGGAATTTGGCCATAAAATCATTGAGTGCAGAAAATATGGGAAAAGATTGATGTTCAACACCTCAAGGAGGTTTGTGAATCAAAGAGATTTTACTCATACTCACAATTCTGCGAAAATTATGATCAAATGCTGTGTATGCAATAAAATTGGACATATGCCTTCCAAATGTCCTCTCAGAGGATGTGGTTCATCATCTCACAAAAAATACCAAACAAAAGGAGGCTTCTAGTGGAAAAAGAAGGTGAACAAATGTGACTTGCCTCTAATTGCTCAAGACCTGAAAAGCCAATGGTATTTGGACAGTGGCTGCTCAAAACATATGATTGGAGACAGAAGCAAATTTATAACTTTTGATCAAAAGAAATCTGACAATGTTACTTTTGGCAATGATAAATCAGGAAAAATCAAAGGAAAAGGCTCAATCAGCCTAGATAATGGCAGAGGAAAGGCCCAAGATGTACTATTTGTAGATGGGCTGAAAGAAAACTTGCTGAGTGTCAGTCAAATGTGTGATAAAGGCTGTGAAGTTCTTTTTAGAGCACAAGACTGTGAAGTCAGATCAAGCACCACAGGTAAGACTCTGCTCAAAGGTGTTCGAACAGAGAGTAATGTTTACATTGTGAAAGAGGAGGATGAAGCATGCCATCTTAGCAAACTTGAGGAGTCGTGGTTATTGCATAGGAGATTGGGACATCTCAGCCTCGACCATATCATCAGACTGAGCAAGAAGAAAGCTGTCAGAGATATGCCAGAAATAAAAAGGCCTTCAAATACCATATGCAAATCTTGTCAATTGGGCAAACAGACCCGCACATCCTTTAAGGCCAAAGATGAGTTATCAACAAGAAGACCACTCCAGCTTGTGCACATGGACCTGTGTGGACCTGCAAGAACTAAAACACCAACTGGAGAATCCTACTTCATGTTGATAATAGATGATTTCTCCAGAATGACATGGGTTGCATTTCTCAAGAATAAATCTGAAGCACTGGAGAAATTCAAAATATTCAAAGCATTAGCATAAAATCAAACAGGATGCAAGCTAAAATGCATCAAATCAGACAGAGGAGGTGAATTCACAGATTATGACTTTGCAGACCTATGCAATGAACATGGGATAAAACAACAATTTACTATTGCAGGGACACCTCAACAAAATGGAGTAGCTGAGAGACAAAATAGGTCTGTACAACAAATTGCCAGAGCCATGATGCAAGAGAGTGATATTCCTCAAACCTTCTGGGCAGAAGCAGTACACACAACCGTGCATATCCTTAACAAAGCTCATTTAAGGCCAAACAGTGACAAGACTCCCTATGAACTATGGCATGGTAAACCAGCTTCAATCAAGCACTTTAGAATTTTTGGAAGCAAGTGTTACATAAAGAATAATGATGCAAATCTGGGGAAATTTGATGCAAGAGCAGATGAAGGGATATTTCTAGGATATGCATCTAAGAGTAAAGGGTACAGGTGCTACAACAAGACTCTTCGAAAAATTGTAGAAAGCATTGACGTAAGATTTGATGAAGAACTTCCAAACAAGACAAGAAGTACAGACTACAGCAGTCCTTCAGACAATCATGAAGAAGAAAACCAAGATAATGATGAAACAAGCAAGAAAACAGAAGATGTTGAACTGAGCTCGAAAGCCCCCTCAAGATACACTCAAAAGAACCATCCAGAAGATTAGATTATTGGAGACAAGAGTGTAGGAGTCCAGACAAGAAGACAACTAACTGAATAGACAGAAGAGGTATACATAGCCATGTTATCACAAATAGAGCCAAAGAAGTTTGAAGAAGCCAGCAAGGACAAGCATTGGGTGAATGCTATGAAGGAAGAATTGGACCAAATTGAGAAGAACAATACCTGGGAATTAGTTCCTAGATGCACTGAGAAAAATGTCATAGGCTCAAAATGGGTATTCAAGAATAAAATGAATGAGCAAGGACAGGCAATCAGGAATAAAGCCAGACTTGTTTGCAAAGGATATTCACAAATCGAAGGACTTGATTACGATGAAACATTTGACCCTGTAGCCAGAATGGAAGCTATCAGAATGTTTCTGGCCTTTGCATGCTACCAAGACTTCAAGGTATATCAAATGGATGTGAAATCTGCATTTCTAAATGGAGATCTAGAAGAAGAAGTCTACATGGAACAACCAGAAGGTTTCTCATTAATAGACAAGGAAAACCATGTGTGCAGACTAAAGAAGGCTCTATATGGACTAAAACAAGCCCCTCGTGCTTGGTACTCAATGCTGGATAAGTACTTCCAAAATCAAGGCTTTAAGAGAGGAGGAGTAGACAACAATCTATACATAAAAGCCAATGAAGATGTACTCATGATTGTTGTAGTATATGTTGATGACATTATGTTTGGAAGAAACAAAGATGAGCTAGCAAAAGGATTTGCTGAAGAGATGAAATCAGAGTTTGAGATGTCTCTGATTGGAGAGCTTAGTTTCTACTTAGGACTTCAAATTCAGCAAAAGAACACAGGTACATTCATCTCACAGGAAAAATACTTAAAAGAGATGTTGAAAAAGTTCAAAATGGAAGACTGCAAACCTGTGTCAACTCCCATGATCACTGGATGCAAGCTATGTGCTAATGATGAATCTGTAGATATAGATCAAAGACTTTACAGATCCATGATAGGAAGTCTGCTGTACCTAACAGCATCAAAACCAGACATTATGTTGGCAGTAGGACTTGTGGCTAGATATCAAGCAGCACCTAAACAAAATCACCTTCTAGCAGTCAAAAGAATATTCAGATATCTACAAGGAACTGCACAGCATGGACTTTGGTATCCAAAAGGAAAAAGCTTCACTTTGACAGCATACACAGATGCAGATTGGGCCAGCTGTGTGGATGACAGGAAAAGCACAAGTGGAGGTGCATTCTATCTAGGAGAAAGTCTGGTGGCATGGCTAAGCAAGAAACAAACATCTATTTCTCTATCTACAGCAGAAGCAGAATACATCGCAGCGGCAACATGCTGCACACAAGTCATGTGGATGAAGCAAACCCTCCAAGACATGAAGGTAAGCATTAATGAACCTATCTCTATCAAATGTGATAATACAAGTGCTATAAGCATATCAAAAAATCCTGTGCTTCATTCAAAAACTAAACATATCCCAATCAAGTATCATTTTCTCAAAGAACAAGTAGCTCAGAAGGTAGTGAAGTTGGAATATGTGCCAACAAAAGAACAGACAGTAGATATATTTACCAAACCTCTTGCTAGAGGACCATTTGAGTATTTGAGAGATAGACTAGGGGTAGTATCTGTAGATGCTACTCTCTGATAAGAAGAGAAAGCATCGTTTTAGGGGGAGAACAGAAACGAAAATATCATTCCAAGGGGAGATCAGTTAGCAAGGAAAGCATGAAACAGGTCCTCAAGATCAGAGCAACATGGACGAGGTTTAAAAGCACACTGGGAAATGAGCAACCCCTTGCCATTGATGTCAAAGGGGGAGGAAGAGCAAGCAACAGAAGAAAGGGTCCTAAAAGGCAAGCAGAGGAAGCGTATTGTCATCAATGCCAAAGGGAGAGACTATTAGAAGTGTTGTCATCGATGGCAACAGCAAAAGCAAAGGAGAAGACAGTAGGTTTTTTGGTGAATGGTATAGTAACATTTACAGGGAGCATGAGAAGAACAAAGGGAGAGTTTATTTACAAAGATAGGGTAGCAAAAAGAGAAGCAGAGCAGCAGAGGCGGAGACAGAGAAAGGAAGCAGAACTAGAGGAGGTAGAGCCGTGAGATGAAACGGTCGAGCAGCAGAGGCAGAGACAGAGAATACAGAGGCAGATCTGTTAACAAACCAACAGTGAAATGATTACAGGAGATGCAGAACTGTGCAGAAAGGGCGGAACCGAGAAGCTAAATAACAGTGGGGCTCTGTGTATAAGGGTTAATACCAAGAATTAAGCAATAAAAACGTAACGCAGGTGTTAATCCTTATGGTAGTGTTATATTAAAATAACAATGAAACAGGGGCATATATAGTAGAGTTCATATATTGAAGTGCTGAAGAAATATGAAATGAAACCTTTGAACGGAGTATATATATTTACGAAGGCACGAAGAATTTGATGAAGCAGAACCATGAATATAAACGGAACCCTGAATGTGAACAGTAAAACCGGCGCTCAGAAAACCAGTGGGATCGCGCGATAGTTGAAGTGGTAAGCAGTATTGTCAAAATGAACGCGATATATGTCATTGATGGCCACATGCCCTAAAGCGGTTTCCAAATACAATTTTTTTCGCATGATTTTGGAGAATTATGTGACGAGCATATAAGTTGCGTGATATTGCGCGTCGTCCGTTGGATGGGGGTCCAAAGCCCAGTTGGTGCGTGAGAGCAGATTGACCGTCCGATCAAAGGAGAAGGTGCTGGGAAGAGAACCAAGGATGTGGATCCTAAATTCATAGCTGCGGAGCCAAAGTATTATGCATATGACTGTGTACTCTGTGTTATGAAAGTTAATAAACAGGCGGAGGTTATAACGTATATTAATATATGTTGATATATATGATGGGCCGAATGTAGGTTGAATTACATGGTAAAGTGTTCTCATATAAGTTAAATGCGTGGGTTTATTGTAAGGTTCATAATAAATCGAACGGGATCGTTATATATGTCCATATATTATAATTGATATGCAAGTCACCAAAGGGGTGCTACATATGATGGTCAGCATATAGTAGTACGATGTGGGCTCAAGCGCTTTTACATGAAGTCGGGGCTTGATACCTATTGCAATGTTAATATGTTACATGACTAAGGCTATACTGGGAGAGGAAGCATTAATCAACTATGGAACCCGAGAGGTTATATATATATATATATATATATATATATATATATATATATATATATATTAGTGCTAGGCTTAAGTCTGAGTCCAAGACTTAATATAATGTTGACGGAAGATAGTGTGTGTGTAGGGTAGGACCCCCTACATAAAATTCTGAGAATCATAACCCAAGCTGGAGGATACGTAAACATTATTCCGAGAACCTTAACCCAAGCTAGAGGATACATTAAAGCTGAAGCGGAAAGTTTATATATATGGTGTGCTTTATATACAAAGGACCAAAGCATATATATTTTATATATAGCGCTCTATTTTTCGAGTCAAAACAAACGAAGTACCACATGGTGGAACCCTCACAAATCCAATCGGAGAAAAGTATGGCAGCGGAACGTGTTGACAAAAGTTCCGATTGAAGCAGCGGACCCGATTCACTTATAAACGATGAGACTTATATCTGTTTGAATTCCAACTAAAGCGCATTAGAGCGATTCATCGCATCAAAGGTAAAAGAGTATCGACCAAACTAAAAATTTTGATTGCGATTGAGCGATTGGATGATAGCGGTCGGATTCACCGAGGGATGGACGGCAGATATGATTTGATTGACTCTCTGGTAGGCCTTTGCTAATCGCATCGGCGAGAATCTAAGGACCAAATCACAGGAGCATTGTGAATGTTACGATTGCGATTGAAATAAATGAGCGGAATATCGCTGGGATGTGGGGTCCATGCAAAAGATAAGACTAATACAGGTTTGCTCCGAGTTTATTAAACCAAGCTAAAGAGGAAAGGAAAGCCCAACGGCATACATATATATATATGTTAAACAATACATACATATTTCCATATGTGAACAGTAATTCATCGCATCGGAGAAGGAGTAGAGCATCGGAACATATAAATGGAAGTTGCGATTGTGATTAATCGCAATCGGAAGTATTCGAGAGGTGACACATCGCATCGGAGAATAAAGCAAGTTCGGCGAGTGGGCCCGTAAGGGCATTTTATGTATTAAAATGATCTTTTACCATTATATCGCCGAAAGTTACTTAAGTTATATAACACGGCAGTGCATATGTTAAAAACACATTATTATTATTATGCCGAGAATTGAATTGCAATATATAAAAAGTGCAGTTACATACATGCAGGAGTTACGCAACAGCAATGAACAGAAAGGCTACAGAGAAGAAAAAGACAGACACAGACACAGAAAAGACAAATACGCAGTGATCCAAGAGGCTGAATGAGTTGAGTTGGAGTTCTCATTGTAATTAAATATAAATGTTTTAATTGGTTTATATTGTTTGTGATGCATTGGCAAGTCTCCGGAAGAAAACAAAAATCCCATTGGAATATTAAAATTTGTACATACAGTTATATTTTTCTGAGTGAGCTGGAAAAGAAATGAGAAGGCAGTTGGCTAAGAGGTATGGCTATCCATTTCAAATTCCCTGAGGAATACAAACAGTCATAAGGAAATCTCTATAAATGATATCACCTTGATATGTATAAAGAAGTTAGAGAGTGAGGATAGAGAATGCAGAGTATGGAAAATTGAGGCAGAAAAGATAAGGAAGAGAGGAACAAAAAGAGATGCTACAGAACAGAGCTGATATCTGAGGTAAATCAACAAATATTTTCTTTTGATAAATTGAGGAAGTTGGAGCTTCCCTATCAAGTTGAAGCTTGATAGTTGTCAGTTGTCGCTGACTGAGGTTGGAGCCTTCTGTAGGTTGGTGCCTGCAGAAAAACAATGGTGAGAGGGAGTTGGAGCTTGCCTTTGCATCACAACAATAATAAGATGTGGTTTTCTCCCTTTATGGGTTTCCACTTATATCTGCTGTCTCTATGTGTGTTGCCTATGTGTTGATATGATCTACCCAATCTGCTTAATGTTTGCTGCTCTCATAATAAGTTTGGTGTCACATTAATTTAATACTTGCTGCAACACATTAAGATTGTTCACATTTTAAAGTTGGTTATATAATTAAGCTGTAAATAAGTTTGATGAAAAATTTAAAAAGCTTATGTATGTGTTAAACTGATTCACCCCCCCCTCTCAGTTTAACTAAGATTTCAACATATCTGCCCATGATGGTAAAATTACCCATCCCAGAATGCTCTGGACAAACGTTTCCCATTCTTCAGAGACAACATTCAGGGCTGTCCTCACTAGGAGCCCTTCGTTTGGAGTAGAACCCATGCTAATCAGCTGGTCACGGATAGCTTGGAGTCTGAAGAGAAATGGATCTATCTCTTCACCGTTCACCATTTGGAACATCCACATTTGATTCTCAAGAAGCATTCTTCTTTGCACAGAGCCTCCTTGGTACATCACCTACAAAGCCTTCCACATGGAATTTGTTGATTGCTTATCAGCGATATCTGGAATCACGTGGTCCTTGACTCCATCTATGATCAACTGCTTTGTCCGTGCTTGATTTTCTTCATACTTCTTGAGTGGATTTGCATCAGTTGGTACAACAAGTGTCTGCTCTGTATGATCTTTGAGACCATACTCTTCCAGGACTGAGAGGACACTGGCCTTCTAGATGACATAGTTGGACATGCCATCCAATCTGTCTTGATCCCTCAGTCCATATTGAGCCATCTTTGCTCATATCTGAATAAACTGACTTCCCTCCTGGAAGTTTTCCACCAAATTTGAAACGGATAGTATTCTCCGATCCTCTTGATCGAATCTCAAATTTGTTTCGCTCAGAGCTGCTGAATAAATGTCTTCCTCTCGCCTTTGTTGCCTTAGCTAGGCACAATTTTGCACCTGTAGAATCTCTACCCTACCAACACTGTTGTAGATCTGAAGCACTGCTTTCAGAACTTGGCTGAATTCTTCTGCAACAAGAGAAGTGACTGGACAGCGTCCTCCTGGCTAGCCCAGCGCAGTCCCAGCATGGCTCAGAAGTGGACTGCTGAACCCCAAACTAGGCGACACAGTCCTTACGTTGCCCTGGGAAGGGTCTGCGTAAGCCCTGAGGCTTTCTGTAGCTTCAACACTGTCTCCTAGATATGCTTTCCCTTGCTGTCAAGAAGTCCTTTCTGGATCTGCCCCTTCTTTTGCCACTCTGCAGAAAAAAATATTTCTTCAGCCAATTTGCTGGAGATTCAGCGTGATTTTCTATCGCTCTGATACCATGTGAAAATTCTACTGTAGTGTATTGATTTATTTTCTCCTACTTGATTTAATTTATACAAGTTATTTTCAGAAATTAGATTAAGAAAATATCGATAATAAACACAACTACAACCTACATCTGCAGATCATTTATGTAGAAATTTCTATTTTCCCACTCCGGTTTTCAGTTTCACCTTATTTCTCCAATTAGTTAAATGCCCTTTCCCATAACCTTATATTCAACAAGCTGAAAAATAAATATTTTCTGAAAACACAAATTCTGGAAATTTTTCACAATGCTGGAAGATGCAGAAATAAAAATCAGTAGACTAAAAAAGCCACACAAAACATTTTAACACAGAGATTTTTGGTCAACATGACCCTGGAAAAACCCCCTACAACTCTTGGGGAAAACTAGTTCGAAAGCTTCTCTTTATTTTCTGAATATTGTTTTTACAGTGATGCAGAAATTTACACAGCAAAAGTTACAGCAACTTCGAAACAGAAATTATCTCGAAAACTGTGCCAAACTCCACCTCGGTTTCTGTGCCCACAAAACCGAAAAATTACAGCCTTCAAAACTGTATGGACAGCCTCGAAAACAGTGTCGGAATGGTTGTACAACCTCCCTCGAAATCTGTGCAAACGCTGCCTCGATTTCCGTGCTGTACGGCCACTGTACGAACCTCTTTTCGTTCTGAAATCTGATGTATGGAATATTGAAAAACATGCAATAATAAATGCAGTTTTCTCTCCTCAAAATTCGTGCCCACTTGCCTCGAACTTCGTGCTCTGCCCTGCTATATAGATTTCTTTGAAAGTTTGTGTTGTTGCCCTCCTTCTCCTTTGCTCGAGAAACCTCCTTGCTCTCTTTCTCTCCTTCTCCCAATCTTCTCATGAAAGAATGAATGATATTTTCTCTCATTTTCGTCCTTTAACCTAACCCTAAGTGACTTTTGGGGAATGTCTAAATCCAATGGCTGAGATAGCTTTAGATCTAGGGTTGAGATTAAATGCTCATTTGAATCGCACTTTCTATTTTTTAATTCACCCCACTTTAATAAGAACCCACTTAGTCATTTTATTTCAAGACACTTTTCCTTTCTAATTTTACATTGACTTTATTAAAGTCACTTTAAAATTAGACTTTAGTAACTTTATCACTTAAAGTCACTTTTAAATTAGATTTGACTTTATAACTTTATAAAGTCACTTTAGGAAAGAAAAAATTAAATTCTTTTGGACACTTTTCCTAGGCCAAAGATCTAAAGCCTTAGGCTTAGTCCTCACGGTAACCAAATTTCAACACTCCCTCTTGCGGGAAGGTGTTCCTCACCACACCCATCTTGTCTACGAAGTAGACATGCTTGCCCAGTGGTAAGGCTTTGGGAAGAATATCTGCAACCTGCTCATCGGTGGGAATATACTCAAGCTTCACAGCTCCCTTCTGAACATAGTCTCTGATGAAATGATATTTGATCCTGATATGCTTTGACCTATCATGAAATATTGAATTCTCCGTGAGTTTAATGCAACTCTGATTATCACAGTATATCACTGAAGGTCTCAACGGCTGACCAAATAAGCCAAACAACATCTTGAGAAGCCAAATGGCCTCACAACTAGCTAGACTGGCTGCCATATACTGCGCACTACATTTGAACTCAACGCTACTCAGGTTCTTTGCTTAGGGTGAACCATGACACCAGCTACTTAGAACCCAGCCTGGCTCTCTTCTGAAGTGCTCTTCTATCGAAAGCACAACCTTGTCCCGAGAATCGATTAGCTTGCCAATCTCACTCCATCCCACACTGTGGTCAAACCATACTCCTTTGTCCCTGCCAGTACCGCGAAATGTGTTTTGCGGCCACCCCGATGAACCTCCCTAGGCTCACATCGTGACTCATCGTGTTATTTGTAAAACATATATACGGTATGGATTGTGAAATTACATTAAGGAACCAATCCATTGTACGTAGACGTGGGATCCATCGGCTCGGAATCCAAGCATGAAGCTTCTTCCGGTTGGTGATCATCGGTGTCGACATGGGTCTGATCATCCATGTGGAATACGCAGAGAGCATGTCCACAATATACTTCCCCTACCCCGGGAAGAAATGCCCCTCTTCCTACCCCTCCTGCCACACCTCCAAGCCCAAAAAGTAGTGCATCAAGCCAATGTCCTTCATCTCAAACTCCGCCGCAAGATCTATCTTGCAGTGCTCTATGAGTCTCTCTGCACTTGTAATGACCAAGTCATCCACATACAGCACCAGAATGAGAGGCTCCTCACATATCACAATAATATAGTAAAGGTTCAGATCTGCCTCACTCTTTTTGAAACACATCTCCTACAAGTATGTATCTATCCTGGAGTACCAAGCTCTAGTGGGAGCTTGCTTCAGGCCATAAAGGGCCTTCTTCAATCTGCACACATGGGACTCCTTCCCATGCACCTCAAAGCTCTGTGGCTACTCAATGTACACCTCCTCTTGTATGAAGACATTGAGAAATGTGGTCTTCACATCCATCTGGTGGATCTTCCAACCCATATTTGTTGCTATCGATATAATGGATCGAATCGAAGTATATCGAGCCACGAGAGCAAAGGTCTCCTCATAATCTACTCCCTCTACTTGGGAAAACCCTTTAGCCACAAACCTTGCCTTGAATTTCTCAATGCTGCCATTTGCAGCATGATTTACCTTGTAAATCCATTTGGAAGTAACCACGGATTTTCCCTCAGGCCTCGGCACCACCTCCCAAACATCATTCTTCATGATAGAAGAATACTCCTTCTGCATGGCCTCTCTCCAGACCTGCTGGCTAAGTCCCCTGATATGGGGATACGGGGATAAGGGGATACAGGGATTCGAGGAATCGGATTTGGGTACGGTGACCCCCGGAACATGATACTTCTGGGATACGATACGTTATATATTATTTTATTAAAAAATATATATATACTAATATATTAAAAATTAGATATTTTTTACACAAATTCATACAAAATTCATTGATTCAAACATAGATTTAAGATCTTAGATACTCATACATCATACATCATACAATTTCCAAATTTACTCAGAAAGACCAGATAGAAAGATACTGTAGTTTTCTCATTAAGTCATCAAAAACAAAATGTGTTACATAAGTACATTGCCAATGGAAAATAGAAATAGAAAAGACAAAAAAATACAGTCTACAAGACTACAAGCCTGAAGCCTCAATGAGTCAGAGTCAATGAGTCATCAATCCTCATCACCATAATCAACATCACTATCCTCATCCCAATCATCATGCTCACCACTGCTCTCCTTTGGCTCTGATGCATCCTCCTCCTTTTTCATCTCTGCATCTGCTAGTGTGGAGGATGGCGCCTCTATTCTATCATCAAATGTGACAAGCTCTAGCGCTAGCACATTGAGATCCAAGTTGGCCAATGCCAACTCAACACTGTTGTACAGACCCATATCATCAGGAAAGACATCCCACATCTTTGTCTTTCCCTTCAACCAATTCTCCCTCTACTTATAGATGAGACGAAGGTTGGTGTGCACATACACCATTGTCTTTGCCCTAGACTGCTCAAGCCTGCTCTTATTCACACTATACAAATTCCCATATGTGCTCCAATTCCTCTCGCAGCAAGAGGATGAAGTCACCTGAGAGAGGAGCCTCATGGCTAACTGCTGTAGAGGGGGGCTTGTTGCCCCATGAGTTTCCCACCAAGAATATGGCTTCTTAGCCCCCCTGTCTCGAATCACATCATAGCCTGCAAATCACCCAGTCCCAGTGGAAAACTCTGCAAAGGCATCCTCCACCTCATCAAGAGATGCCCTCTCCTGAAAAATCCTCAATGCATCTTTCCTCCCCTGTGATATTTCACCATCCATGTGAGGAGGGAATCTGCGGGAAGGTCCACCATTCAGCCACTCATGGCTGTAGTATTTTGGGTTCAAGGAGTGAGCCAAACAATGTAAAGCTGTGCAATTATTGTCCCATATGCTGACAAGAATATCCTGTATACCGATGAAGAAGGCCTCTAGTGATCTCTCATACTCTAGGCACTGACTCTGTAAAACAATGGTCCTCACAGACTCAATCATGGAATCCCATCCCTCATAAACCTCTCCTAGGATGGGTTGGTATGTATCTGCAAATCGGAGCAAGGAAATGATAGGCTCCATGATCTTAATAACTAAATCTACCTTCTCCCACCATAGATCATCCAACACTCTGTCCTTCACATTCTTTGAGGCTGCTTGATCCATCTTTCTCCAAAAATACCAAATCTCTGAAATAACCATGGCCCTAAGAGCGGTCTTGACCTCCCTCAACCTCTTCAACATGATGAATGAAGAGGAAAAATATATATTTGCAATCTTCAACAATGATAGATTGATGTACTCCTTGTAGATAGTGAGGGAATTTATATGGATTTGTACAAAGTTGTGGATTTTCCGTGCATCCTCAATAATGGCTCCAATCCAAAGCACATCAGAAGCAATTGATTTCAGTGCCAATTTCAATGAATGGACAATATAAGGTGTCAAAAATATTTGTGGATATTTTGCTTCCACAATCATGCCAACAAACTTGCAAACAGGTGCATTATCTGTAATTATTTGCACACAAGAATCGACACCTACATATACAACAATTTTAATAAATAACTCACCCATATATTGTGCATCCACTGATTTCAAGAAAACTGGACCATTCAAGGATGACACCATGAAGTTGATGAGTAGGTGGCATGTTGGATCTATCCATCCATCAGAAACAATGCTAACCACAGATGTTGGCCATGTTGATTTAATAGGCTCAAGCATTTTTTCCACCTCGTTCTTTACCTTTGTCAACAATGTGGTTCTGAGCTTCTCTTACCCAAGAGGCACATACCCTGATGGAGCCCCATGACTAAGAGCTTGACACATCTCAATAAATAGAGGTGACCGTGCAACATTAAAGGATATGAAGTTCTGATAGAAAAAAAATGCAATGGCGAGATCAAGCTCTTCCCTCTTCTCTTTTTGAAAAACTTGTCCACTGGACCAATTGCAGTTGCCTTTCTCTTTGCTGATTGTCCCCTACCAAAAGTCTCAAACTGAACTTGTTACTGCTTTTCCATAAGAATGGAAGGGGGTCATCATTCTTGTTTTTTTTTTTAAATTTTGATGCCACATTTGCCTCACCAATAAATTTCTCTTTCTCCAATTCCTTCCTGTGTGTCGATTCAATTTTGTACAACATTTAATGCCAGAACCTGGAATACCCAAAAAATGAGCTTTCACACGGAAATATGTGCAAGTGAAATGGCCATTACAAAAATTGGAACCGATGAACAATTTCCTCTCCCTTTTTCACCCCTCCCTCTCTTGTCACATATTTCCACAATGGGTATTTGGGTTCGACGGTTTGTTTTCCCTACACATTTGAGAGAGCCTGGCTGTTGCGGCCCCACCGCCAATGGATGGAATGCTTGCGGACCCTGATGAAACGGGGACGGGAGGGGCATCTCCAATGGGAGCATTCTTCCCCCTTTCTTTGACCTGTCTCGGCGCCTTTGATTAAGTCATGAATGTTTTGTAAAAAATAAACAAATATAACCAAATATATAAAACATATGCACATGAAAACACTAACAGCAAACTCAATGCAAAATATAGCGGGACAGTGCACTTACCGGATGCTCGAATCTCTTCGAAAGAACTCCCTTTCTCCTTGCTCACACTTGTTCCTTGCTCACCCTAGCTCGTTGCTCACTTGAGAAAATGAAATCGGTGAGAAAAACCAAGAAGAAACGCACTTTCATAAAAAAAATATTGCACTTTTTTGGGCGGCCGTATCCGCTTGGTCACCGTCCTGGGTGCATAGGCAGAGTAGGGGTATGGTCGGAATCTGGCCGTACCATGTACGGATGCGGCCGTACTTAGTGAATCGAATCTGAATCCGTGAAATCCGTATCAGAATTCAGCCGGATTCGAGATCGGTCACCTGAGACGAATCCATTCTTAACCATTTGGCTAGGCTAACCTCCTCATAGCTAGAAGGCTCGGAGTCAAGGATGTTGGCAACCATTGCCATATAGCTATAAAACCTCTCAGGTAGTCTGCTCTCTCTAACCGGCCTCATAGGCCCAGCAACAGATGTGGCCTCTCTCAAGGTATCCTAAAGCCACTTGGGCTTCCTCTTCCCTGTGCACACTTCTCCCACTGGAGAATGAAACTCCTCCTCCTCATCTTCAAGAGTCTGAACTCCTGACTGTCTGTTTGTTGTCCTCCTGCCTGCACCTGAACCTGTAGATGCTAAAGTACCATGTGAATTGTCCATCAGTGGACTCCCTAGTGAAGTTTGCTGCGCGGATTGCTACGCATGTTTTTGAGAAGCCCACCACCATTCGGCTACGCGAACCCCTTTGCTCACTGACGGACCTGACACCATAATTGATGTACCTCCGGATCCTCCTGATCCCTACGCATTGGAACCCTGTGACTGACTCAGCTGCTGCTGAGGGTCTAGCTGATCCAGATACTCTAACTCTCGTGACCTCCTGAAGGCCCTGTCCTTCTCGAACTTCACATCTCGCCTAACAACAACTCTCCTCTGTGCGGGAATATAAATCCGAAAGGCCTTCGAGATCTCACTGTAGCCCACAAAGACACCCTTCTCTGCGGTGGGCTCTAGTTTGGTCCTCTTCTCCTTGGGTACATAGGAGTATGCAATACACCCAAAGATATGAAGATGACTAATATCAGGCTTCTTCCCAGAAAAAGCCTCCTCCGGAGTCGTATGCCACAAGGCATGATGCGGACTCCTATTCTACAAATAAACAGCAGTGTTGCAGGCCTCTACCCACAAAAACAATGGCAACCCTTGATCATGTAACATGGCTTTGGCAGCCCCTCCGATGGATCTGTTCTTCCTCTCTGCAACCCCGTTCTGCTGGGGGTTGTAAGGAATAGTGAACTCCCTCCTAATGCCTGCCTCCACACAATAGTCAACAAACTCTCCAAGGGTGTACTCATCTCCATTGTCCGACCTCAGGGACTTGATCTTTTGACCTGTCTGAGTCTCCACAAGAGCTCTAAACTCCTGAAACCGCTTGAAGACCTCACTCTTGGTCTTCAAGAAATAAATCCAGGTCCTCCTAGAGGGATCATTAATGAATAATACATAATACTCATATCCACTCAAGGAAACATGAGACATCTGACCGCTCACATCGGAATGAATCAAATCAAGTATCCCAATCGCTCTGTTGTCACTGCTGGGAAAAGGGAATTTGGAAAACTTGCGCATCGCACATCCTCTGCAAGTATCAAAGTGATCAGAACTGAAATCTGGCACACCTATAGTGATCTCCCACAAAGTCCTCAAGGCTCCATGATACATGTACCCCATCCTGCGGTGCCAAATCTCACACAGCTCAGAACTGCTAGCTCTGCTGTCGATACTACTGCTCAATGCCAAAAGGGGTTGAAATGCAAACTTGTACACCTTTGCATGGCGTACTCCTATCACTCTAGCTGAATCAGCTGGAGTGCCCTTGGGATATATCAGCACTTGTCCTCTCCTGAAGAATATCTCATATCCTCTATCCTCCAGAGCTAAGAAGGATATAAGGTTCTTCCTCATCCCTGGCACATAAAGAACATCTGACACCTTCAAAGGAGGTTTGGGTTCCCTATCAAATGTCAGTGTCCCCACACCGACTGCTCTAACAACTCCGTCATCACCGAGTACTACCTCTATATCAGTGCCACTTTCTGAAAGCTCTAAGAAGTACTCACGGACCCCTGTCATATGACATGAAGTCCCACTGTCCACATACCAGATACCCGAAGATTCTCTGCTAGTGGAGGGAAATGCATGCTCCCTCTGAACCTCCGTGGCAGGTGATCCTGCACTAGTGGACTCACAAGAAATGAACCCAAACTCCCGATCAAAGCGATCCGTGAAGTCCTCTACCTCTGTTGATGCTGCGATGTTCTGGTTATTCCCCTTCTTCTTCTTCTCCGGACACACAACTGCATAGTGTCCCATCTTCTGACAACTCCAACACTTCACCTTGGAATAGTCCTTCTGCGTGTTACCCTATTTACCTTTACCTTTGCCTTTGGCCCCACCACTGCTTGTGGAATCTTGCTTCTTTCCCTTGACTCTCTTGCCTCCTGCCAACAGAGCTACATCCTCATCCTACTCAACTGGCTTGGCTGCCCCAAGCTGACCCTTCCTGATTTTTGTCTGAATGCAATCATCCCAAAACCTCTCCCATGTGAGAAGGGTCTCACGTGCACAAACCCCATCAGCAAAGTTCAGCCATGAACTGGGGAGGCCATTCACTGCAATCCGCACTAACTCAGTGGATGGAATGACCTCTCCAACTGTTGCCAACTCATCTCTCACATTAGTAATCTTTGTGAGATATCCAACTGCACTATCAGTGTTACCCATCTTAATGGTCTTCAGCTCCTCCCTTAGGACCATTTTCCTGTTCCCATTGGTACTTTGGTAGAGATTGGTCAATGTTGTCTACATCTCATGAGCATTTCTCTTTCCTCTCACATGAGGAATGCAATGGTCTTTGATTTCGTCTAGAATCAGTGTCTTACCCTTGTTATTCTTTTTATTATACGCTGCCAACTGAACAACATTAGTAGGCACAACAACAGGGTGCTGTGCGGTATGCACCATGACATTCCAGACTTCTGCCTCCTCAAAGATACTCTTCATTCTTTCTTTCCAAACACTATAGTTGCTATGCCCATCCAACCTATCCTCCACCCTCAATCCCAATGACATCCTTGCTGTCCTAAAAACTGAAAATAGCACTGTTGTAGCAAAGATAAAATTTATGTGTGTGAAAAATCAACTTGCTGAATTTTCTGAGTGAAAAATCAGCAGACTGTATTTTTCTCCTTTGTTGTCCCAAACTGCACTTTCAGTGTCCAAGCTCTGATACCATGTAGAAATTTCTGTTTTCCCACCTCGGTTTTCAGTTTCACCTTATTTCTCCAATTAGTTAAATGCCCTTTCCCATAACCTTATATTCAACAAGCTGGAAAATAAATATTTGCTAAAAACAAAAATTCTGGAAATTTTTGACAATGCTGGAAAATGCAAAAATAAAAACCAGCAGAGTAAAACAGCCACACAAAACAGTTTAACACAATGATTTTTGGTCAACACGACCCTGGAAAAACCCCCTACAACTCTTGGGGAAAACCAGTTCGAAAGCTTCTCTTTATTTTCTAAATATTGCTTTTACAA
This sequence comes from Pinus albicaulis, assembly GCA_034641835.2. Taxonomy (NCBI): domain Eukaryota; kingdom Viridiplantae; phylum Streptophyta; class Pinopsida; order Pinales; family Pinaceae; genus Pinus; species Pinus albicaulis. Next base: position 1,462,728,965 of record CM076582.1, read on the forward strand.
TGATGCAAAAATTTACACAGCAAAAATTATAGCAACTTCGAAACAGAACTTATCTCGAAAACCGTGCCAAACTCCACCTCAATTTTTGTGCCCACAAAACAGAAAAATTACAGCAGAAATTACAGCCTTCAAAACTGTACAAACAGCCTCGAAAACAATGCCGTAATGGCTATATGGCCTCCCTCGAAATCTGTGCAAACAAAGCCTCGATTTCCGTGCTGTACGACCACTGTATGGACCTTTTTTTGTGCTTGAAATATGATGTACGGAATCCTGAAAAAACATGCAATAATAAATGCAGTTTTCTCTTCTCGAAATTCATGCCCACTTGCCTCGAACTTCGTGCTCTGCCCTGCTGTACAGATTTGCTGAAAGTTTGTGTTGCTGTCCTCCTTCTCACTGCTCAGAAATCTCCCTTGCTCTCTTTCTCTCCTTCTCCCAATCTTCTCATGAAAGAATGAATGACCTTTTCCTCCTTTAACCTAACCCTAAGTGACTTTTGGGGAATCCCTAAATCCAATGGCTGAAATAGCTTTAGATCTAGGGCTGAGATTAAATGCTCATTTAAATCTCTTTCTATTTTTTAATTCACCCCACTTTAATAAAGACCCACTTAGTCATTTATTTCCAAAGTCACTTTTCCTTTCTAATTTTACATTGACTTTATTAAAGTCACTTTAAAATTAGAGTTTAGTAACTTTATCACTTAAAGTCACTTTTAAATTAGATTTGACTTTATAACTTTATAAAGTCACTTTAGGAGAAAAATTAAATTCTTTTGGACACCTTTCCCTAGGTCAAAGATCAAAGCCTTAGGGAACCACCTGTCCTCCAGTAACCAAATTTCAACAATTTACTGAATAATTCACTCATGCAACAAAGTGACATGGATTTTTAGACATAAGTCCCCGAAAAAACCCAAAGCGGGAAAATCGGTTCAGCAAATATGAGGGTTTTATTATTAATTAGTTCTGAGTACAGCAAATCTGGGTTCCAACCTTGGAAAACTCGACAGAGAATAAAAGATATAAAATCTGTAGCTAACCTGAAGATTTTGTGCCAAATATCAGACTGATCCACACCCTCAAACGGGATTTACAGGACTCAGCCCGGATTTGACCCTAGAAACCCTCAATGCTGCCCCTGAAGCCTTAGCATCAGCCCTGCTAACCTCAAATGTGACTGCGCTGCACCAGAAGGGACTGCGTCACCCCTGGAAGGGTTTCACAACCTCATGCTGGCCCTAAAAGCCCCTCTGCATGATTTCTGAAGCCTTCCAGTGCCTCTACGCTGTCCTTGAGCTTCTCCTCTTGCCTCTTGCTATCTCTTGGCTCTTGGAATCAGATCATTCCCTCAGCCAATACTACCCCTCACTGAAGGAAATTCCTCTAGAAATTCTTAGCAGACCCGCCTTAGAATTCTAGATATATTCCTCAAATCTACAGAAATTTTGTGTCTTCAACTGACCCTCAAGCCTTTCCCTTATGCTTTTTCGTTGAACCCTTCAATTGCTGAGATTAAATCATCCATCAACGACTGAGATTAAAAGATTGCTTGATCCATGTGACTTAAGACAATTTCGGCACATGTATTAATTAATTCACTTTAATTATTTTATTTTCCTAAGTTAGACTTAGGGAATCCATTAAAAATATTAATTATTTGAATAACTTGAACACAAATTGAAATTTCTCAAATCCATTTTTGGGTCTTGTAGAGCAAGTGCACTCTAGTCCCTCCACAAAATTTGGGAGCTAGAGCACAATTGATGCTACCCCAAATACACAAAAATTTCAACACTCCCTCTTAGCATCAGAAGTGTGCTCTAGCAATACATCACACCATGCTTACAAGATCTTGAGTACTTGGTTTGTGTTGTTGATGCTTGGCCTGCTGCCCTCCATCTACAATACTGCTGCTCTCTGTACTGCTGCCCATGCCACTGCCACTGACACTGCCACATCTGTACCGCAACTCCCTCTCAAACTGCTGCATCATGCTGCTCATAGCACTGCCACTGCTAACTGCTGCATTGCAACTCAGTTGCTGAGAAGTAAGCAACTGAATAACTCTACCCAACTGTTTGACAGACAAGTCAAGTTGCTCTCCACCACTGAAGCTCCTTGAATGTTGAATCACGCTGTCCCCTTGGAGACACTATCATGTTGCAACACTGCACTCTGTGAGCCCAACTTCTCTGAGTTGCTGAAGTCCCATCAGTTTCTCTGCACTGGTGCCTCCACGTTGTTGCTACCTCTGCATTACGCTTTCTCTGCACTGGTGCCTCCATTTTAAACTGCTTTCAAAAGCCCAACGAGGATTTTCATATATGCATCATTAATTATAGCATTCTGATTTAAATGTTGTTTGGTTTCCGAAGTATTTTTAGAAGTTTGCAATACAGTGAGTACAATGCCGACTGATAGTAGAGTGAAGAGTGAAACCTCGCCTTCAGAGTGTTGAGAATCAAGATGCATCGGAGCTAGGTCTGATAATTGTGTGCAAGTTCAATTTCAATAAGGGTGTGTTAATGTTTCTAGTTTAAGTTCAGTAAAGGTAAATTTTATTAAAAGTTAAACGTTGGTAGCTTACTTTTTGGAAGTAGATCTATACTGCAGTGTGTGTTAGGGTTACTGGGTTTTGAATTGATTACTTTTAGATTGGTATTGCCTTAGCAGTTAACAGTGTGACTCATTTTTATTAAAGAAGCAGAGTTCTGGTCTATTCAAATTCCAATCAAATAGATTGCTCGAGCTTAGGAGTGAGAAGTTAATTTATGTTTAATGCAAATTGGGCAACAGTGTAGTCTTTCATTGCATTCCTCTGTGTGATCTAATAGCGTCTCATAGTTCTGTCTTTGCTTTCAAGTTCAGAAAAAGAGCTAGGATTTGGTTGAGTTTGAGTACACCAAGATTCGGTGTTGAAAATAGATTAAAGATTGCTTACAAGATTGATTAAAAGATTTGGATGATGTGTGCAATTAGTTAAATCTTAGAGATCAAAGTTTATTAATTTCATTTGACTGAGTGTGTGAAGCAGAGTATTTCGATCAGTTCTCAGCAGCAGCATATCGTTGGATAGTGAAAGAAGCATTGAAGTTAGTGTGAAGTTTCAGTCCTTCTAGGGTTTAATTCCAAGTGCAGTTTTAAAGATTGAATGCAAGATTGATTTCAAGATTTCTTAGCTTGAGTTGTGACTGCAAATAGATTAGGTCTTTCAGCTCCTTCAAAGTATAGGTTGTAAAACAAGAAGATTAGGGTTTTGGATTTCAAACGAAATTCTAAGTTACTTAGTTGATGTGTGAAGTTTACTTAATTAAGAATGTGCTTTCACAGTTGGTTGAAGTAGAACCTGTAGTAAAGGATTAGGTTTTCATTCAAATACAGATTTCCATTAAAGAGAAGAATAGGTTAAGTTAATAAAGATTTCAAGTTTTAAAATTGAATTTGATTATTGATTCTGCTAGTGTTAGTGAGATGGGTTGATTCCCTTACCGGAAGTTGCTTGTTCATAAGCATTCGTGTTTTTTATTACTTCGCCGATCATTATAAGGAAACATTAAAACTCTGACTTAGAAACTGAATCAAGAAAGTGCAGTACTTCTTGTGTTTACGAGCCCAAATTGACATATAAGTATTGGAGGATTAATCTAGCAATTAAATCTCCCAACAACAACCATTAAAAATAATTAATTATTTTAATAAAACCTCATCTTAGTGGAATTTCCAAAAACGGTTTCTGGGTATTTTGGAATACATGTGTCTAAGCCTCCATGCGAAATTTGAGACTTAGAGCAAATCCGATGCTACCAGAAATCAACACTCCCTCTTAGCGAGGAATGTGCTCTAGTAATGCAACCTGCTGAAGCATCACCCTGACTTTGTAACATCTCCCTCTAGGTTGCTGATCTCTGACACTGTTGTCCACCAACTACTGCGCTGCTGCATCTATGCTGCTGCTGACCCTGCATATTGCTGCCAACTATTGCAACTCCCTCTCCTTTGTTGTTGCTGCAACTGAGGACCCATATGTTTCTACTACTGAAAGAGGTTCTCTACCATACCCATCTACTCCCTGAACTATCTTCCATCCTCTTCCTAGAGCCTTTGTGAGTACGCCTGCTACCTGATCTCCTGTGGGGACATACTGTAGCTGTACTACCCCACGTTGCAATCTATAATAAAGTGACATATGATATCTATGTGTTTCGACCGCTCATGAATATTGGATTCTCTGAGGGTTTGATACAACTCTAATTATCATAGCAAACACTGGTCGCTTCCATCCTCTTCCTGAACAAGCTCACAAGCAGCTTCCTAATCCATATAGCTTTGCACGTTGTTGTGTTCGCTGCCATATATTCTGCTTCCACTGAGCTCAGAGCTACTGAATTTTGCTTCCTACTGCACCAAGAGATCATTCTATTGACTTTTGTAGCATCAAAAAGTGCTCTTAGCCCCAAATTTAGTGGAGAGGCTTAAACATTGATATTCCAAAGAACCCAAAAACTGTTTGTGAAAATTCCACTCGATTAATGTTTTATTAAAATAATTAATTATTTTAATGGAGACCCTATGTCTAAACCAAAGTTGCTGGGAAGCGTCCCCCCCCCCCCTCGATCCCGCTCCCAAAACACGCTCCGTTCGGGAGCGTTTTGGGAGTGCTCGGGAGAGCGTGAAAAAACGCTCCTTGGTTTCTAAGGAGCATTTCAAGGAGCGCTCGGGAGCGAATGCTCCCTCCATTTAAAAAACAATTCGGGAGCGTTTTTTAAATGGAGGGAGCACTCGGGGAGCGTTCGCTCCCGAACGCTCCCCCACTAAAAAAAACGCTCCCCGGTGTGCAGAAAAAAATCGATGGCGATTTTTTGGGAGGGAGGGCGGGTGGGTAATAGAAAGCCCTCCCCTCCTCATTTGTGTTATTGTTTGTTTGTCAAGAGAGAGAGAGAGAGAGAGCAAGTGCCAAGGAGAGAGAAAGGAGAGAGCAAGGAGAGAAAGGAGAGAGAAAGGAGAGAGCAATCGTACCTTGCAAGTCTAGGTTGTATTTCATCCCTCTAATATTGTTTCATCTCTCATCATTTGTTTGTGAGCACTCTTAATATACTTGCAAAGTTACATATTTCTTATACTTGTCACTTATTCTTATCTTGTAGTATTTCTATGTTATTAAAGTGGAAGTACATTGCTCTATTATTCTTGCAAGCCATCCGTTTGCTCATATATCAATCTTGCATCTTGTGCTAACCTTTATTTGCGGCATTACTATAACTTGTAATCTCTAATTTGTGTAGGTATCTTGATTTTGGGGCATTATTATTAAGGCATCGATCTTCAACCACATTATCTTATTAAGTGTATTTATATCTCATCAAATCCATTTCATCGCCCTCTAATAATATTACTTGCTAATCTTAATCAAGTTATATCAATAACAATTTCCTTGCCCTTACTCTCCTAGAACTTGTTGTTTCAACAAGTTTCCCCTTTTCCATCTACCCTTAGGGACTACCCCCCTTATCTTTCCTAGGAGATAGCTAGAACGAAGTGGGCAGGGATCAGAGTGACAACCCCTACCCTGAGCATTGTCGCATTGGGTGTATAACTCAGGCGACAATAAGACCATATCGTGTAGGTTTTGTGTCGTTAGACCTTGTGGTCTAGGAGATGTATTGTTGGCTCCTCCTATAGGCTATATGTTGTGAGACCTTGGGGTCTGGAAGATGTACTGTTGATTCTTCATGTAGGTTGTGTGCCATGAGACATTGTGGTCTAGGGGATGTATTGTTGATTTCTCCTGTAGGTTGTGTGTCGTGAGACCTTGTGTTTGGGGAGATGTATTGTTGATTCCTCTTGTAGGTTGTGTGTCGTGAAACCTTGTCGTCCGGGAGATATATTTTTTATTCTTCCTGTAGGTTGTGTGCTGTGAGTCCTGTTGATTCCTGGTAGCATTGAATGTGCTCTAGCCTCAAGAATTTGCAAGGAGGCTAAGATAAATGCATTCCACAATAATCAGAAAGCGTTTTCGGAAATTCCACCCAGAGAGGATTTAATTAAAATAATTAATCATTTTTAATGTATTCCTAAGTCTAAACTTAGGAAATGTGATTAATTAAATTGTATTAATTAGATTGGGTGTGAATATTTTAGATAAAGACACGGATCAACTCCCAGTTAATCTTAGCCTTTGATTATGTTTCAATCTTGGTCGTTGATATGTCAACGAGAGATTATAAGAAGGAGCTTGATGGGCATTTGGAAGATACATCAAGTGAGAGATCAAGAGATCAAATTCTCAAGAGAGCAGTGCGGCAGTTGCCAGAGGAAGAGTGAAGTGATTTCTTGCAGTGAGGGGCAGGGATAGTTAGTCGAAGGAAGTATTCCTGATCCAGTGAATACATTGCAGAGGAGGCAGAGAGAGATCTAGAAGAAGAGGCAGAGAGAGATCTAGAAGAGGCTGCACAGTGCCATGTTGGGCAGCGCAGAGCTACGGTAAGGCAGCACAGAGCCTCTGAGGAGATTCACAAATCCGTTGAGGAGCAGTTCAGATCTAGTGCTGGGAGTCGGGGTGTTAGACCAGAGGGCCAAAGATCTGAGTTTCCAATTGGCAAATCGATCAGCCGGAGGAGTGAAAAAGTCCCTATGAGTTGTGACGCAAAGGCAAAGCAGTGACTGCACAAAGGCAGCTTGGGGCTAGCCATTCAGAGGTTGGATCAGTGTCGGATCACCAGTGATAGCGTGAGATTAATTCTCACTTCATTTATGCTAGTGATATTCTCTGTACCGGATAGCCAGTAAGGCATCCAAAGATTTGTATTCAGAAACTACTGCATAATAATACAAACCCTAAGTTGCTGCACCGGTTTTCCCACATTGGGTTTTACTGGGGACATTGTCCAAAAATAACGGTGTTGATTGTGTGTTTGATTTTTTCCTGCGTTTTATTTTGTTTCCACAACATTTTTATATTAGTGTAGGTTGCAGTGATGTATTCAGTGTTTGTCGTAGATAACTATAGATAAATTAAGTAAATATTAATAATTAGGTGAATATTTTCCAGTTGCTGCAATAGGATTCTAGTTTTAGGAATTTCCATACGGTATCAGAGCTCAGGTGAAGTAGAGAAGAGCTCAGAAGCAGAGCTGAAGAGGGAGCTCGAAGAGTTGTGTAGGCAATAGATTGAATCCCCAGAAGGCTTGCGCAGTGCATTGCCAGGAGGGCAAGATTTTCGTGGAAAAATCCTTCTCTAAGTGAGTCGACAAAGAAGAATATTTTTCAGATCAAAATTTGTAAGGGCTTCTTTTCTTCTAGACGAGCATGATCTCAAAACTTATATCACTAATGTGGTAGTTGAGCCCATATATGCAGATCAACTTAAGGCCTCCAAGAAGGAGATGGTGAAGGCCAAGAGGCTGATCCTCACCGGAGTGAGAGATCACATCGTATCTCACATAGCAGGCAAAGACAATGCCAAAGAGATGTGGGATGCATTGGCTATGTTATATCAAGGGTCTTCCGAGCAGCAAAAGATATACTGTAATATCCCTTTTCAGGGATATCTCTAAAACACAACAAACTCTAACCAAAGATGGACTGGGAGGGCATTTACCAGATATTTCACCTCTGAAAAGAGTATGAGATCTGGAGGCTATCTGGCCCTTTCCAGACTCTATCTAAGAGTGCGGGGAAAAACACAACAAGTGGTACAGAAATCTAAATGCAACGGGAAGAAATAACAGATTGCAGACATACAATAGCGTGTATATCAAGCATGCACAGATACTCAAGAAATAAGAGAACGCTGAGCCATTTTATTAATCTAATAAATATAGAGGAATACAATAGGTGATCAAGCGATAGCACCTAAACTTGCACAAGGCAAGTTAAGATCTATTCTCAGAACGCTGCATGGAATGACTGTGTTACAGATCTAAGTTCCATGTTGCTGAAAATGGTTGTCCCGAGATTCCTCCTTACGGATCTGTGCTTTCCTCCAATTGATCACGCCACCATTGTCTGGGATCTGCAATAATACAGTCACCCGCTGATCCAGAAATTCCCCCCAATAGACGCACTGCTATTCCTGCGCTCAATCTTCTGTCCACGTTCCTCCAAGAATACGACCGGAGCTTCTCAAATACAGACTGTGTCCTCCTGCGCAGTCAATAAACATGCTCCTCCTCCACAGGTGCTGCGCAGTTAATGAACGCACTGCTCCTCCACAAATACAACAGATCGATCTTCCTACAACGACACTGACGGGATTACCTCACCCGAGCAAGCACTCGAAGTCCCCTGGGGCTGAGGGCGAGATCTCCGAACAAGGACACTCAATGCGCTAAACAGCGCTGTAGACAGGCTAAACAACCAGCATGCTCAATAGTCGCAATGACCAGATTCAAAATGCATAAACTCTCCATCATCTCAGAATGAGGAAACTCTCTTCTTTATATAGCGTTGGCTGCTCCCGAAACCTACGGCCGCTTCCACTCACTATACCACGGTATTATCCCTTGGCTGCGTGCGCCTCCACCCACGATACCATGGTAATATCCCTTTGCTGCGTGCCCAATTCGGCCCCCTTAATTACAACGTGCATCTACTAGGAAGTCGCCCCCCCCCCCCTCCCCCCCAACCTTATTTTAGAGTGAGTTTTATTTCCTTTACTCACTTTTATTCATAATCTAACTACTTAAAGCAAAATTGACCAAAATTGAATATTCCAATTAGCCATTGCTAGTTGGGAATATTACATCATACCCTGCGCTGGTTGACTTGGTCAAACCTCTTTGCAAATGTCTCTTTTCACACATGGGGGTGTGAAATCTAGTTCTATGGCTGATCCCTTTTCATACTAGAGGGATTTCATTTATGTTTTTATTATTATGGGGCCTCCTTTCCCAATTATTCATCTCCTAAATGAGTTTAAACAAAAATTAATGTTCCAATTCATTGAAGAAAAATTTGGAACATTACAGTCCTCCCCTCCCAAATGTTGCTTGTCCCCAAGCAACTGCAAGGATAGAACTAGAAAGTCTCCACTCAAGGCATGGAGCCTGAAATATGGTGAGGAACATCTCCCTCATGTGGATCCTCCATCCCCAAGCAATCATCCAAACAAAATGAGCCACCTCCCAACAAGGTAACTCCTGAAAATCTCCTTCCATCTCAAGCTCCAGTAGTGAAGTTGAGCTGAAAATCTGATCATGTTAAGCATCATAGCCTACCCCATGTGGTCCTTCTCTCCACTTATGACAAGTGTAGAGTGTGTGCTGATCCTGGGCTGCAAAATTATTACCCTCAAATGGCAAAGTGAAGAACAATCCTCCAAAGAAGGCTCCTCCAACAATGAAGAACAAGCTGGCCCAAAACAATCCATCCATGAAGAATAGGACATGGTCATCCTGGAACATCCTAATGAGAAGTTTGCTGAAGGTTTTACATGATGATACATGATGGAAACAATTTCTCACAAGGATACAGCGCAGTCCCATCCACTGCAACTTCAGAAAATTACATGGCAAGTAATGTACATGATTCATCACATATACTAAAGGATAGTAAATGGCTGAATGTAACAACAATACATGATCAAGCACTTGCCCATGGCTGTACAATGGATGAATATCAATCTTATGGCCCACCTCAAAAGAGAACAAACATTTGGTTGTGGTGGCCATATCTCCTCTCATGCTCCCATTAGAACATGTAGTGCAGAAATTGTGAGAATTCTTCCCACTCAAGGACACATCTAGCTCATGTGTCTCCCTCATAATCAAGCCTCCCATACAAATCTGATCTATATCAGCAAATGAAGACATGATCAACAGCAAAATGAAGAAAATGCTAAAGGTTACAAGTGATGCAAGAAGGTACCAACAGCTTTCCCAGTAGTGACAGCGCAGTTTTACAAGTTGCTGCTAGATAAAAGTGCATGGCAAAATGTTTCTTTTTACATGGTTAATCATGCATGTCTTTATATGATACATGCTATAGTGCATAAACTGAACATACAAGTGATGATAAAACATTTGCCCATGGCCACAAAAGAGATGGCTGCCTCCATGATGTATATTGGCCCAATACAACTCATGGAGCAATGTGACAAGCTTGCCCTCTTGTGAAGCAATGCACTGCATAAGAATGGTAACAGTGTGCAACTCAATGAATGTATATACAAACTTCTCACCATATGCTGGAAGTAAGATGGTACATGGGTCCATACATGAGTCCTCCATAGTGTTTTGGCATGCTATGAATAAGAATGAACCATGTGCTACAAGAAGATAATCTTCCTTATGCTTGAAAACCCAAGTTGAGAAGAATATGCCATAGATGTCTCTATCACCATTACCTCCTCTTTGTTCATCAAGTGCAACAAATATGAAGTGATCCTGGGACCTATGGGTTATGGATGCACCATATTCCCGCTGGGCACCCTTCATCCATAAGTCTCTGCCCCAAAGTGGCAGCGCTGTGAGCTTATGCAAATAAGCCCCTGTCAATACCAAACTCTGTTCTTTGATATGCTCCTTGTCAAAGATTCCTCTAATAATGCTGCAACAAATATGGAATACTCCCCAAGATGGAAGAGCTCCCAAATCATCAAAGATCAAAGAGATAATGCCATCTCCTCTTCTTGCAACATCATGCAAAGTGTGAGAGAAAATCTGCTCTTGCTCTCCTAGAAACAAGCAAAGCAACAAGACATTTTGCTGCCTCCCCATACCTCCATCATACCGATCATGTGATGAAGACATGATGAATAATATGAGTATCATATCGACACCATGCATCCATACTCTATGTTGCTCAATGATGTAAGTATCCATTCTCTTACTCTTAGGAAGAGTGTTTGCCAAGGGATGGCCAAACTCTTTCAAGAGTAACCAGCGCAGCCAACCCTCCTGCTGCCCATTATCATAGATCTGCAAGTAGCCTCCTAGCTCCTTGCTCATCAACCAAATCCACTCAATCGCTTGTGGATGCCTCCTTCTTCTCCTCATCTTGGTACTCCTCCCATGAGGGCTACCATCCTCCCAAATCAAATTCCTGTCTTTGCACTTCATGGGATTTTGAAATGTAAGCTTCTCAAGGATCAATGAGACCCTATCAAGAATCAAATAGGTGGTAGGCAAAAAGCACCCATCATGATGTGTATGGCTCAAGGAATGTCCAACACAGGCATGAGAGATGTTATCCATCTTAAGATTTCCTCCATCTTCTATCTGCTCTTGTGAGAAAGGAAGAAAATCTTTGCACTCCATGGTGTGTTGAAGTGCGCCTCTGATGAGATCTCTCCTTGAGACCTCCCTTTTATCAATAGTCTTCCAAAACCAATGAGGTCTTGGATCTGAAAGTAGAAGTTCCTCTTTGAGCTGAGAGGAGCTCATTGAGACATTGTCATCTTGAAGGGAGAAAGGGTTTATTACTCCAAGATGTCTACCATCAATCTTCAAGGCTTCAAACCCCAACCTCCAATATGATGTACAATCCAACAATGGCTGGTTTGATTCCTTCTTGAGTGTTCCCATGTTGCACAGCGCAATGCAACCAAGCTGCTCTATAGTAGCAATGAGATTTGACCCTTGGTCATGCAAAAGTAAATCTCCACATTGATCAAAAGAATTTGCTGCAATAATGGAATGTGGAAATCTTTTCATACCCTGATGTGCATTTGGAACTTCTTGCAGGGCTGCAAGAGTCCCTTCCTCAATAGTGTTGGTTGCCCCAACTGTTGATGCATGTGACTGCTCTTCCATGAGTGTGACAGCGTTATCACAAGCCTCCTCAAGAGGTGATGTGACCTTTTCTTTCTTTGCTCTTTCTCCATCAAAGGTTTGGATCAACCTTTGAGTGAACTCTGCAAAAGTCTTCACCCTTGCATGGCTCAAGTGGTTGCACCACCAATCGTAGGCTTCACCCTCCAAGTGCAGCGCTGAGATTTCAACAGCTTCTTTCCCTACTACAGGATGTAGTAGGAAAAATGCCTCCAACTTTCTCACCCAAGTTTTTGCATTAGATGACCCATCAAAGGTAGACAACAGAAATCTATTGCCTTTGATTTCTTTTCTGCTACATGGTCTCTTCTCTTCCTTCAGCTGGATGAAATGAAGAAAATCTAGAGTCTCCCTGAAGGCTCTAGGTTGAGATCTATACTCAACAAGGTAATCACTGAGGATCTGATGATCCAAGTATCTTCCATGCTCAATATCTTCTTCTTGATGAGAATAGGAAGTGCATGGTACTTCCTCTTCTTTTTCTTCGATCTTCTTGACCTCCTCAAAGGTGGATGCATCTCCTCTGGATCTAAAAATAGATGAGAATAAACTCATCTTTTTCAACGTTCTGATCTTCTTGGGCTTAGACTCACTGGGTGTATCCACATGCTCCCCATGATCCTGTGTGCCCTCATCCTCCAAGTGTGAGGTAGCCATTTTGATGGCTTCCCCTTCCATTATTCGATCAAGCTGGAAAGAGGTATCCAACCTTTCCACCCGATCTCGAACCGTGAAATCAGTGGATCTGTCATATGTGGGAAAAGGTGTCCTCCTAATTGTACACTGCAACTCTAAACTCTGCGTGCTAGACCCCCCACTATTCCTTCCTCCTTCATCCTGCCTGAGCTGACAATAATCTCTGAAGGGCAAAGCCGCTCTAAAGTTTTCCCCCATGGACTGCCATTCGCGGAAATAATCTCCATCATAAAAATGTCGATGTCCTCTGTGATGGTCGGCCGCGGGGTCTGCTGTCCCGCTTGATCTGAACAAAGTCTTTGAATAAAATGGCATCCCTGAACTCCTGCCTAGCTGCCTGGTACTTAGCAAAATAATCACCTATGCGGTCAAACTCTAGTTTCTCCTGTGCTCCTACCCCAGTATCTGCACTCAGAAAAGTGGGCATAGTAGCACGAGTGGGGGCATGTGATGCCTGGTGCAGAGCGGCAACCTGCTCCTACAAATGGTGGGATGTGCCCGACCCCGCACCAACCAGGAAACCCCTTGGGGTTTCACGCTGTCTAGCCTCCACAGCCGTGAATCTTTGACCCATCACCTCTATCTGCCTCGCCAGATCCTGCACTGATCTGAGGAGTGCCTCCCCAATCTGTTTTGCATCGGTATCTTCTGCCATCGGCTCTCCCTGCTCCGCTTCTACCGTAGGCTCCTCCTGTTCTGTGTCCACCACTCGAATGCAGTCTCCCTCTCCGTAGGTGTTCTCCAACCTACGCTCAATATCTCTGTACTTCCTACCTCTGTGGCAGATGTAGGGTTTTTCTTTCGATGACATAGACTACTAGCTCCACAGGCTGAGCCAGATCTATGCTCTGATACCACTGTAATATCCCTTTTCAGGGATATCTCTAAAACACAACAAACTCTAACCAAAGATGGACTGGGAGGGCATTTACCAGATATTTCACCTCTGAAAAGAGGATGAGATTTGGAGGCTATCTGGCCCTTTCCAGAATCTGTCTAAGAGTGCGGGGAAAAACACAAGTGGTACAGAAATCTAAATGCAACGAGAAGAAATAACAAATTGCAGACATACAATAGCGTGTATATCAAGCATGCACAGATACTCAGGAAATAAGAGAACGCTAAGCCATTTTATTAATCTGATAAATATAGAGGAATATAATAGGTGATCAAGCGATAGCACCTAAACTTGCACAAGGCAAGTTAAGATCTATTCTCATAACGCTGCATGGAATGACTGTGTCAAGGTTGCGGGGAAGCTTCAAACCCCCTTCGTTCCCGTTTCCGAAACGCGCTCCGTGCGGGAGCGTTTTGGAAACGCTCAGAAATGCGCTCCCGAAAACGCTTCCGCGCTCTCGAAAACGCTTCCTAAGGGGAGTGTTTTCGGGAGCACGTTTCCGAACCTGTTAAAACGCTCCTTGCCTTTTCGGGAGCGTTTCAGGAAGCGCTCGAGAGCGAATGCTCCCTGAGCGCTTCCGACGTTTAAAAAACGCTTCGAGAGCGTTTTTTAAATGCTGGAAGCGATTGGAGAGCGTTCGCTCCCGAACGCTTCCCGCCGCGCGCAAATTTTTTTACGTGAAAAATCGAATTGTTTAAAAGGGGGGGGGTGTTTCATTTTAGCTTTTATTGTTTGTTAACTGTTGAGAGAGCGAGAGCGAGAGCGAGAGCAAGAGTTGAGAGAACAAGAGTTGAAGGAGAGCGAGAGCAAGAGTTGAAGGAGAGCAAGGAGCAAGGCAACAGGAGGATTGCAAGAAAGAGGTAGGCTTTCTAATCCAATTTAGTATTTTCTAGGATGAATTTGTAGATTGTTAAATTGTTTAAAAATGAAAACTTGAATTTTTCTTGAGTGTTGCATTTTATTGGATTTAAAACTTAAAAAATGAATTGTTTTTTTCCTATGTTGCATTTCCTATTCCCATTTGGCATTTTTCCATTTGTTTTGCAGGCTAGAAACTTGAAACTTGTTTCCATCATGGCTATATGGCTGGGGATTTTCCTCATGTTGGTTCCTTTCTTTGTGATAATGGTGTTGGAGAGTGCTAGAAGAAAGAGGCAAATCAGAGAAGAGGAGGGTTATGGTGGATCTGAAGAAAATCCTGAAGAGGAGGAGGATTATGCTGAGGAGGAAGTGGGGAGTGGAGAACCTGAGAACACAGATTCCCCAACTAAACGAGACCAAACTCCTTTGTGGAAATATGTTCAGAAAATGGGAGGGAAAGGTGGTGGAACCACTAAATTTATTTGCCCCCATTGCAATAAACAATACCATGGTTCATACACCCGTCTGAGAAGGCACCTTTGTGGGATAATGCCAGGGGATGGAACTAAAAATCTTGGAATCAAAGTTTGTGCTTTTGTGCCAGCACCACAGAGAGAGATATATAGGAAGGAAGAGGGGGTTGCCCTACAGAGATCATCTAAAAGATCTAGGGGTTTCGTTGATTCGGGCCCAACACATCATGGACAAACAAGTTCAACTTCCACCCATGCCAGTGGTTTTGGAAGCAGTGGCACTGGATTAAGGCGTAGAACCATATCCGATTTCCTAGACGAAGGGTGTAGGAATGATGTGGATTCAAAAGTTTACCGGTTTCTATATGCATGTGGGGTGCCATTCAATGTTCTTCGCTCACCTTATTGGCATGAAATGGTTTTCGCCATTAATGATGCCCCCAAAGGATACAAAAGCCCTGGGTATGACAAGGCCAGAACCGTGGGTCTTGATCATGAAAGAGCTAAAATAAACAATTCTTTGGCTAGAATGACAAGTTCGTGGAATGAGCATGGGTTGTCCATTGTCTCTGATGGATGGACCAATGTAAAAGGAAAACCATTGATAAATGTTTTGGCTGTGTCGGTTAGTGGTGCAGTCTTCCTGGCAGCTTATGATTATTCAGAGAAATTCAAAACTGGCATTAACATTGCGGAACCATTACTTGATATAATTGAAAAGACTGGGCCATACAATGTCATACAGGTCATCACTGATAATGCTGCTAACTGTAAGGCAGCAGGAGCAATTGCTGAGGATAAATACCCCAACATTTTTTGGTCTGGGTGTTTGGTTCACACAATGAACCTTTTGATGCATGATATCATCAAAAACAAACAACCTCAATTCAAATGGCTTGGTGATTTGTACAAGAGAGGTAAAAAAAATGATAAAATTTATTACAAATCATAGCAATACCCATGGGCTTTTCCGTACTCCCTCCAAATTGGAGTTGTTGAAGATAGCAAAAACTAGATTTGCTAGCTATTACCTCACCTTCAGGCGCCTTTTGAAGGTAAGAGATTCATTGGCTGCAATGGTATCAAGCCCACACTGGCAGCTATTAAAGGACAGGGCAGCAACAATAGTTGACAGGCAAGGTTTCGAACATGTGGAGGAGACCGCCCTTGACCATCTGTTTTGGGCACGTGTGAGGGAAATTTTGAGTTTTACCAAGCCCATTTATAACATGATTCGCTTTGCAGATACTAATAAACCAGTGATTGGAGAGGTTTATGAGCAAATGGATAGCATGTTGGGGCAAATAAAAGATATTGTTAAGGATAATGAACCCAACTTGTATGCTATGATTCATGACTGTGTGTGTGCACGGTGGAATAAACTCAATGTTCCACTACATGCTTTGGCATATATCCTTACGCCAAAATATTACTCTCCATCTTGGTTGGGCCAACCTGCACCTGGAGGTGGGGTTAGGGTGAAACCACACACAGATCCAGAGGTACAAGAGGGGTACATGAAGGCATTGGACAAATTGGTACGTGACAGGGAAGAGTGTGCTAGATTGCACCTTGAATTAGGCAAATACTTCAGTTGCACTGCTAACTTTGGTTCTTTCCATGCAATGGAAGACAGGGACAGATTTGATGCTCTCACATGGTGGGAAGCATATGGCGGCATGGGACTTTTGCCAAAGTTGGCTAAAAAAGTTCTCTCACAGGTTGTGAACACTTCTTCTGCAGAGAGGTGTTGGAGCACCTACAACTTTATACACAGTGTGAGAAGAAACAGGCTGAATGAAAACCGAGCTGAAAGCTTGGTTTATATGCATTATAACTTGAGGTTGTAGAGCCATTACTGTGATCGAGCAAATGAGGATCAATCATACAGAGTCTGGGACAACAACCCAGAGGATGATAATTTGGAGGACGACACGTTACATCTGGAAGAATTGGAAGCAGAACTTTATAGGGATGATGATGAAGCATAAGCAGCACTGCCACACACAGGGCCAGTCCACCATCTACTGGTAGCAATGCGGGTGCCAGTGCCAGTGCCACTCCTCGATATCACACTATTGTTCCTTTGCAGATCTAGCCTCCACCTTCTAGTCGTGGTCGTGGTACTCCTGAGAGTACTAGAAGACCACCATTGCCTCGTGGTTCTCACAAATTAGACATTTCTCGTGGGCGTGGCAAGGGGCCAGCCAATAGATAAAATAGATTTGTTGTTTACTAGTCTTTTCTATTTTCTAGTAGTTTTTATCTTTTATAACCGTTGAACAGTTGAAACTTGACTCTTTCATATTTAATGACAATTTAAGTTTGAAGTTTGAATTTGAAAGGTGAAACTTTGAAGTTGGCATTTATAAGTTAAGTCATTATGAATTATGAATCTGATGCTTCATGAAAGATATATGGTGATCAATGAATCAATGATGATAAATGTTATATAATATCAATGATGATAAATGTTATATATTGAATTTTGAAATCAATGAATCAATGATGATAAATGTTATATATCAATGATGATAAATGTATATTGAATTTTGAAATCAATGAATCAATGATGATAAATGTTAGGATATTGAAATTTGAAATCAATGATGATAAATGTTATATATCAATGATGATAAATGTATATTGAATTTTGAAATCAATGAATCAATGATGATAAATGTTAGATATTGAAATTTGAAATCAATGATGATAAATGTTATATATCAATGATGATAAATGTTATATATTGAATTTTGAAAGCTTGAAACCTTCGTATTGATGATTTGCTAGACTCAAGAGTCAATATGTTGTATGCTTCCAACTCGTGGGCGTGGTTGATGAAGTTTATAACTTCTAGATGATTGATGTTATATGATTCAATCTATGTTTTTATGTTTTTTATGTCTAATTCATCAGTCTACATGTTTTTGTTGACATATATGCATCAAAATATAATATATATATATATATATAAAAATGCTCCCGAAAATGCTCCGGACCGGAAGCTTTTAAAAATGGCACTCTGCACTTCGCTCCCGCTCCCGCTCCGCGTTCCCGCTTCCAAGTAACCTTGGACTGTGTTACAGATCTAAGTTCCATTTTGCTGAAAATGGCTGTCCCGAGATTCCTCCTTACGGATCTGTGCTTTCCTCCAATTGATCACGTCGCCACTGTCTGGGATCTGCAATAATACAGTCACCTGCTGATCCAGAAATCCCCCCCAATAGACGCGCTGCTATTCCTGCACTCAATCTTCTGTCCACGTTCCTCCAAGAATACGACCGGAGCTTCCCAAATACGGACTGTGTCCTCCTGTGCAGTCAATAAACATGCTACTCCTCCACAGGTGCTGCGCAGTTAATAAACGCGCTGCTCCTCCACAAATACAGCGGATCGATCTTCCTACAACGACACTAACGGGATTACCTCACCTGAGTAGGCACTCGAAGTCCCCTGGGGCTGAGGGCGGGATCTCCGAACGGAGACACTCAATGCGCTAAACAGCACTGCAGACAGGCTAAACAGCCAGCGTGCTCAATAGTCGCAATGACCAGATTCAAAATGCATAAACTCTCCATCGTCTCAGAATGAGGAAACTCTCTTCTTTATATAGCGTTCGTCGCTCCCGAAACCTACGGCTGCCTCCACCCACTATACCACGGTATTATCCCTTGGTTGCGTGCGCCTCCACCCACAATACCATAGTAATACCCCTTTGCTGCGTGCCCAATTCGGCCCCCTTAATTACAACGTGCATTTACTAGGAAGTCCCCTCCCCCCACCCCCCCTATTTTAGAGTGAGTTGTGTTTCCTTTACTCATTTTTATTCATAATCTAACTACTTAAATCAAAATTGACCAAAATATTACATCATACCCTGCGTTGGTTGACTTCGTCAAACCTCTTTGCAAATGTCTCTTTTCACACATGGGGGTGTGAAATCTAGTTCTATGGCTGATCCCTTTTCATACTAGAGGGATTTCATTTATGTTTTTAATATTATGGAGCCTCCTTTCCTAATTATTCATCTCCTAAATGAGTTTAGACAAAAATTAATGGTCTAATTCATTGAAGAAAAATTTGGAACATTACATATACTTAGAGGAGAAGATGAGATGCACGAGGATGTAGAAGGGGGAGCACATAGACCCCTTCTTGGCGAAGCTTCAGGATACCCGAGATCATTTGGCTACTGTAGGAGCAGTGCCTCAAGGTACTGAGTTTGTATAGCTGGACCTTAACAACTTTTCTAAGGAGTGGCAAGTCTTTGTCTAGAATATCTTGGGCAGAGAGAAGTTGCCTGATTGGGAGAGAGTTTGGGCCGATCTACAACAAGAGGAGAGGATGCGTGATTTGGTGAAGAGCACCATATGTGGCAGCAGCACCAGTGGGGTGAAGATCAAGAAGGAAGAGGAAAATGTAGCCCTCACATCGAAGGGTCAGCAGGAGCAACGCAGGCGAAAGGACATTTCGAAGATCAAGTGTTTCCGATGCGGTGAGATGGGCCATTTCAGTTCTAAGTGTCCTCCTCGAAAGAAGGACAGGGAGAAGGAGCAGGATCAGCATGTTGCTACTGCAGAAATTGATAGGTTGTCCTCCAAATTGGAGAAAGAGTTTGCCATGATTGTCCATATACATCCAAGGGAGAGGTGGGGTGATATGGTTTTGTAGCCTCAGAGAGCTACAGGATGGGCAGAATCCTTGAGGATTCCACCTCTTGGATCATCACCTTGCTACGGGAGCCCATAATAGCAGTAGCAAGACGAACCATTAACAGATGGTGTAGTGGGGTGCCAGAGTGGAATATGCAGTAGTTAGTAGCGCGGTGAATTGAGCAGTGCAGAGCAGAGTTGGCAGCAGTGCAGTTGGCACAGTGCAGAGTCAGCAGCAGCGCAAAGGCTTCAATGACAGCACAAAGGCTAGCAGCAGTTAGAACTCGATGGAAAAATGCAACAATCTGAACATTGTTGGTTGAGTTGACGGGCATTTCTCAGTTGTAGCAGCAACAGATGAGAGGGAGTTGCGGATGTTGCAGTGGCAGCAACAACAGAGTTGCAGTGCAGATGCAATTGACACCAGTATGCAAAGTCAACAACAACACAGATGCAGCGCAAAGAGCGCTACGCAGTAGTTGGTGGGCAACAGCAGCGCAGCTGGGATGTTACAGAAATCAGAGTAATGCTTCAGTAGGCTGTATTATTAGAGCACATTCCTCGGTAAGAGGGAGTGTTGCTTTCTAGTAGCATCGGATGTGCTCTAGCCTCAAAAAATTGCAGGGAGGCTAAGACACATGCATTCCACAATACCTAGAAAGTGTTTTGGGAAATTCCACCGAGAGAGGATTTAATTAAAATAATTAATCATTTTCAATGTATTCCAACTCTAAACTTAGGAAATGTGATTAATTAAAGTGTATTAATTAGACTGGGTGTGAATCTTCTAGATAAAGACATGGATCAACTCCGAGTTAATCTTAGCCTTTAATTATGGTTTAATCTTGGTCGTTGATATGTCAACGAGAGATTATAAGAAGGAGCTTGATAAGCATATGGAAGATACATCAAATGAGAGATCAAGAGATCAAATTCTCAAGAGAGCAGTGCAGTAGTTGTCGGACAAAGATCAAAGTAATTTCTTGCAGTGAGAGGCAGGGATAGTTGGTCAAAGGAAGTATTCCTAATCTGGTGAATACATTTCAGATCAGACAGAAAGAGATCTAGAAGAGATGGCGCAGTGCCACACTGGGTAGTGCAAAGCCTCTAAGGAGATTCACAAATCTGCTAAGGAGCAGTTCAGATCTAGTGCCAGGAGTCGGGGTGTGAGACTGGAGGGCTGGAGATCTAAGTTTTCAGTTGGCAGATCGATCATCCAGAGGAGTGACACAGTCCCTACGATTTGTGACGCAGAGGCAGTGCAGTGACTGCGTAGAGGCAGCTTGGGGCTAGCCATTCAGCGGTTGGATCAGTGTCGGATCGCCAGTGATAGTGTGAGGTTAATTCTCACTTCATTTCCGCCAGTTATTCTTTGTATTGGATAGCCAGTAAGGCATCCAAAGATTTGTATTCAAAAACTATTGCATAATAATACAAACCCTCAACTACTGCACCGGTTTCTTGCATTGGGTTTTTTCGGGGACATTGTCCAAATATAACGATGTTCATTGTGTGTTTGATTCTTTCTTGTGTTGTATTTTGTTTCCACAACATTTTTATATTGGTGTAGGTTGCAGTGTGATGTATTCAGTCTTTGTCGTAGATAACTGCAAATAAATTGTTAAGTAATATTAACAATTAGGTGAATATTTTCCAGTTGCTGCAATAAGATTCCAGTTTTAGGAATTTTCAGAAGACCTTGTGGTCCTAGAGATGTATTGTTGATTCCTCCTGTAGGCTGTGTCGTGAGACCTTATGGTTCGGGAGATGTATTGTTGATTCCTCATGTAGGCTGTGTGTCGTGAGACCTTGTGGTCTAGGAGATGTATTATTGGTTCCTCCCTTAGGCTATGCTGTGAGACCTCGTGGTCAAGGAGATGATTTGAGATGGATGTTATGTATATTTCCTTATGAGGAGACTGATGATCTCTTCCTTAGGATGTGAGTTGTGAGACCTATGATTGGTCAGGAAGATTGATCTTGAGAGAGATAATGAAAAGTACCTCCTTGGCCTAAGAGGGAGTGTTGAAAAATATGGTAGCCATGGTCAATATTTTCATCTTGAAAAAAAAAAAAAATTGAACTTAAAATTTGCCTCCAAATTTTATTAGGTCGGTTGGGCCCCTAGAGGCACCCATTTAACCGAACTTGAAGGCTATATAAATGACATGTTAAAATGTGCAACTAGGGCCAAATTCCACTTTGGGCAGCTCATTGGAAGAAGATGATTATTGGATTGAATTCCGCTTTCCGAGACGTCCAAAATTGACCTAAGGCTCACTAAATTTGGACAAGGAGAAATATGATTTTGAAGGTCAACCCACACATGTGCAATTGGTCAAGGACAGCTTGGGGTTAATTAGTCAAATTGAACCCCTCTCCATCACATATAAATAAAAGAGACCTCCAACCTCATTTGGCACATTCACAACACAACATTCCTTCTCACTCCTACATTGAGTAGTTTGTACAGATTGCAGGGCAACCTATTCATCTCACACGTGTGAGTTTGTGGAGGACTGATCTAACCTGCGTTGAATTTCTATTTCTGAGGGACTTTGACCAACGTTGACCGAGGCTCCTTTGACTCTGTTTGACTGTGTTCTTGGAGGGATTATCCCTATTTTAGGGGGCCACATTTATTGGCACATGTTACAAGGCATTCTGGGCAGGTTGACCGACATTGACCACAGGTCTGTGTTGATTAATTTGACCGCAGAGTTGACTTTTTGGTTGACCGAGTTTGATTGCTCCTTTTTTCACTATTTTTGTTGTTGGTTGACCTCCAAGGAAGGCCAAATTGTTTTGACCTTGACCAAGCTCAAGGAGGACTTACATTATGAATGCATCACATCTGTATGGCTTGTATCTATGATTCATATGACATCGCATCTATATGGCACGTATCTATGATTCGTATGGCTTGTATCTATGATTCATATCAATATGCCATTGCATTTGTGGTCATTATTGTTGAATTTTGTAGCATCAAATGTGCTCTAGCCTCGAGATTTTGCAGAGGCTAAGACACATGCATTCTCCAATACCCAAAAATCATTTGGGGAAATTCCACCCAGAGATGATTTAATTAAAATAATTAATTAATTTTGATGGATTCCTAAGTCTAAACTTAGGAAATGAGAATAATTAAAGGGTATGAATTAAATCGGGTGCGAATCTTCTAGATAAAGGTGTGGATCAAGTCCAAGTTAATCTAAGCCATTGATTAGGATCTAATCTTGGTTGTTGATTTGTCAACAAGATATTATAAGAAGGAGCTCGATGGGCACTTGGAAAACACACCGAGATAGTGAGAGCAAGATATCTAGAGATCGAATTCTCAAGAGAAGTAACACTGAGTTTCTGGAGAATGATTGAGTTATTTTCTTGTAGTGAGGAACAAGGATAGTTGACTGAAGGAAGATTTTCCAATTCCGGTGAGTGCAAGGCAGAGGAGGAAGTAAGAGCAACAAAGAGGCAGTGCAGTGCTTCAGAGGGAGTTCGAAATTTTGCTAAGGAAACAGTTGACGGTCAGTGCCAGAAGTCGGAGGGAGTTTCCAAAGGCGACAAGGGCCTCGTTTCCAGTCAGCAGAAGATCCAACAACAAGAGGAAAGGTTTCATCGTGTTGTGACTCAGTGGCTGCATAGGCTGATGCAGTCACTGCAAAGAGGCAATGCATAGGAGCTCATCCAGAGCTGAGGTCAGTGCTGGAGCCCAGTGGTAGAGTGAGATTTCCTCACTAGAATTATTTGTCATTTTTTCCTCTGTATGATCTGTCAATTTGGGCAATCATAGAATTGTACTCAGAAAACTACTACATAATATTAAAATCCTCAGTTGTTGCACCAGCTTTCCCACATTGGGTTTTTCCGGGGACGATTGTCCAAAAATAATGGTGTACTTATCTGTGTGTTTCTACCTTTCCTGCGTTGTATTTTTCGCAATATTTAATGTTGTGTATATGAAAATTCCACTGTAGTATCATGGTTTACTTCTCCTACTTGATTTAAATTATACAAGTTATCTTTAGAAATTAGATTCAGAAAATACTTAAGTAAACACAACTAACAGCCTACACATGCAGATCATTTACTGAATATTACGCTCATTCAAACAAAGTGACACACTGAATTTTGGACATAAGTCCCCAGAAAAACCCAAAGCGGGAAAACCGGTGCAGCAGATATGAGGATTATTTTATTAAGTAGAATTTGAGTACAGCAAACCTGGGTTCCAGATCTGGAAAAACCGACAGAGAATAAAAGAAATGTGCAACTAACCTATTGTTCTAAGACCAAATGTCTGACTGATCCACACCCTCAAACGGGATTTACAAGACTCAGCCCAGATCTGGCCCTAGACACCCCAGTGGTGCCCCTGAAGCCCCAGCGTCAGCCCTGCTAGGCTTTGCATTCCACTACGCTGCTCAGAGAGGGACTACGTAAACCCAGAGTGGGTGACACAGTCCTTATGCTGCCTCTGGAGGCCTATGCGTAACTTCTGAAGCTCTCTGAAGCTACAGCACTGCCCCTTCCTGTCCCTGCGTAGCGGCTGAAGCCTCTGCATTGCGCATCTACTGCTGCTACTATCTGCTCCTTTGTGTTGTTTTTGAAAACTACTCCTCTGCCTCTTGCTGTCTCTTGGCTCCAGAATCAGATCATCCCCTCAGCCAATACTACCCCTCGCTGTAGAAAACTCCTCCAAAAATTCTTAGCAAACCCTGCCCAGAATTCCAGATCAGTCTCTCAACTCTGCATCTATGTGTGTGTTTCCAACTGACCCTCAAGCCTTTCTCTTATACTTTTTCGATGATCTCATCAATGGCCGAGATTAAAAAATTCATCAACGGCTAAGATTAAAAGACTGCCTGATCTATGTCTTTTAGAACATTTCAGCACGTGTTAATTGATTCACTTTAATTATTTAATCTTACTAAATTTAGACTTAGGAAATCCATTAAAATAATTAACTATTTGAATAACTTGAACACCGATTGAAATTTCACCAAACACTTTCTGGGTTTTGGAGTTCAAGTGTGTCTTAGCCCCTCCACAAAATTTCAGGGTTGGATCACACCCGATGCTACCCCAACTACACAAAATCTCAACACTCCCTCTTAGCACGGAGTGTGCTCTAGCAATACATCCACACCATGCACTGCAAGATCTTGATGTCGGTTTCTGTGCTGCTGATGCTTGGCCTGCTGCCCTCCATCCACTGCACTGCTTCTTTTTGTATTGTTGCCCATGTCACTGCCACATCTGTACTGCAGCTCCCTCTCAACTTGCTGCATCAAGCAGGCCATAACACTGCCACTGCTAACTGCTGCACTGCAACTCAGTTGCCGAGAAGTAAGCAACTGAAGGACTCCTGCCCAATCGTTGACAGACAAGTCAGGTTGCCTCCCATCACTAAATCTCCCTTGGTTGTTGATTTACGCTGTCCTCCTAAAGCCACTGTGCTGCTACAGCTCTCTGCACTGCGTGAGCACTACCTCTTTGCACTTCAAGTCCCATCAGCCTCTGCGCTGTTGCCTCCACGCTGCTGCTGCCTCTGCATTATGCTACTCCCTCTCCAGCTCTTCATCATTGCCCTTTGCTTCACCATGACCTTCTGCAACCATCTCCTTACTCATCCCACTGTCGTCTTAAGGCTCTCGTAGCTCGTATCTGATCCAAGAGTAGGGTTGACTCAAGGATCTCGCCACTGTCTGTAGATACTCTACAGATCCATGTCACCCCACCTCTTCTCTCAAGGCACATGAGCACTCATGGCTGCATCATCATCAAAACCATCATCCTTTGCTGCTGCAGCCTTGGATTCAGAAGATCCTTTGTCCTTCTTCTTAGGACAAGTGCGGGCGAAGTGTCCAAGTTCGCCACAGTTAAAGCATCGAACCTTGGAAAGGTCCCTCTTCTTCTTCCCTTGCTGCTTTCTTTCCTTTGATGCAAGAGTTGCATCATCTTCCTCTTCTTTCTCCACTCTGACAGTCCCACCATCGATATTTTTCTTCTTGGTGATCCTCCTGATCTCCTCTTGGCGGTGGATTGCCCACATGTCTACCTAGGATGGTAACGTTGCTCTGCCCAGTATACTCTAGACAAATGTTTCCCATTCCTCGGAGACCACATTCAGGACAGTCCTTACTAAGAGTCCTTCTTCTGGAGTTGCACCCATGCCAACCAGTTGGTATCGGATGGTCTGAAGTCAGAAAAGGAAAGGATCTATTTCCTCACCCTTCTACATCTGGAATAGCCTCCTATGATTCTCTAGAAGCATTTTTCGTTGGACAGAGCTTCCTTGATACATCGCCTCTAGAGCGATCCACATGTCATTTTCCGTGTTCTTACCGGCAATATGTGGTACTACGTGTTCCTTCACTCCGTTCATGATCAAATGCTTAGTCCGCGCTTCATTCTCATTAAATTTCTTCAGAGGATCAGGATCTGAAGGCACGGTTAGAACATTCGTCGCATGTTCCTTGATGTCGTACTCATCCAGGACTGATAGGATCCTAGCCCTCCAAATGTCAAAGTTGGACACACTGTCCAACCTATCCTAATCTCTCAGCCATGAGAAGCCATCTAGCTCAGATCTGACAGAAACAATACTCTTCTCCCTCTTCTTGTGGCTACACAAAACCCCTGGATCTGGGATTCTTGGTGACTAGAAACCCTCTAGCAATTGCTTCTTCTGAAAACTTATTTCCCACCTGGAAATCTTCAGCCAAAATCAATCGAACAGTTCTCTCTGATCCTCCTAATCGAATCTCAGATCTGTTTGGCTCAGATCTGTTGAGTAACTGTCTTCCTCCTGCTCTTTGTTGACTTAGCTAGGCACAATTTTGCACAGGCAGAATCTCTACCACACCAGCACTACTGAAGATCTGAAGCACTACTTCCAGGTCTTGGCAAGATTTTTCTACGACAGGAAGAATGACTGGACTGCGCCTCACTGACTGGCCCAATGTAGCCTCAGTGTTGCTCAGAAGTGGACTGCATAACCCTAGACTGGGTGATGCAGTCCTTACGCTAGCCTGAGAAGGCTCTTCGCAACCCTGATGGCCTTCTGTAGCTACAACGTTGCCCCTTCCTGGGTCTGCGTCCTCCTGCTGTCAAGCTGCCCCTTCTGGATCTGCTGCTATCCTGCAAAAAAAATATTCTTCAGCCGATTTGCTGGAGATTCAGCTTGATCTGTTATCGCTCTGATACCATGTGAAATTTTTTTTGTAGTATCATGGTTTACTTCTCCTACTTGAAATAAATTATACAAGTTACCTTCAGAAATTAGATTCAGAAAATACCGAAGTAAACACAACTAACAGCCTACACATGCAGATCATTTACTGAATATTACGCTCATTCAAACAAAGTGACACACTGATTTTTGGACACAAGTCCCCGGAAAAGCCTAGAGTGGGAAAACCAGTGCAATAGATATGAGGGTTTATTTTATTAAGTAGAATCTGAGTACAAAAAACTTGGGTTCCAGATCTGGAAAACCCGACAGAGAATAAAAGAAATGTGCAGCTAACCTGTTGTTCTAAGACCAAATGTCTGACTAATCCAAATCCTCAAACGGGATTTACAACACTCAGCCCAAATCTAGCCCTAGACACCCCAGCGCTACCCTTGAAGCCCCAACGTCAACCCTACTAGGCTTTGCATACCACTGCGCTGCTCAGAGAGGGACTACGTAACCCCAGAGTGGGTGATGTAGTCCTTACGTTGCCTCTGGAGGCCTCTACGTAACTTCTGAAGCTGCAGCGCTACCCCTTCCCGGGTCTGTGTAGCACCTGTGTAGCGGTTGAACCCTCTGTGCTGAGCAACTGCTGTTGCTGCTCTCTGCTCCTCTGCGCTATCCCTGAAAGTTTCTCCTCTGCCTCTCGCTATCTCTTGGCTTCGGGATCAGATCATCCCCTCAGCCAATACTACCCCTCGCTGCAGAAAACTCCTCTGGAAATTCTTAGCAAACCCTGCCCTAGAATTCCAAATTAGTCTCTCAGCTTTGCATCCGTGTCTGTGTTTTCAACTGAGCCTCAAGCCTTTCTCTTATACTTTTTCGATGATCTCATCAACGACCGAGATTAAAACATTCATCAATGGTTTAGATTAAAAGACTGCTTGATCCATGTCTTTTAGAACATTTCAGCACATGTGTTAATTAATTTGCTTTAATTATTTAATTTTCCTAAGTTTGGACTTAGGAAAACCATTAAAATAATTAATTATTTGAATAACTTGAACACCAACTGAAATTTCACCAAACACTTTCTGGGTTTTGGAGTTCAAGTGTGTCTTAGCCCCCCCACAAAAGTTTAGGGCTAGAGCACACCCGATGCTACCCCAACTATACAAAATCTCAACGGTGTAGGCTGCAGTGTATTTAGTTCAATATTTTCCATAGGAAACTACAAGTAAATTATTCGTGTAATTAAACAAATAGAAGTTTTAACATTAGTTGCTGCAGTAGGATTTGGGTAACCAAATTTTCACATGGTATTAGAGTGTAGATAAAGTCGGAGAGCTCAGTTGCAGAAGGAAAGAGGGTGATTTGATGAACTGCATAGGAAAATGCTCGAAACACCAGAGGCTGAGCAGACCAGATGCCAGCAGGGCAGAATTTTGAGGGAATTTGTGTCTCTGAGTGAGTCTACAGAGCACAAAATATCCAGATCGAGATTTTTCAGAGGCAAAGGGAGTAGTGCAACAGTTTCCACGCAGAGCAAATCTTCAGCTGGGACACATTTTTTCTGCAACAGTTTGTTGGAGCAGAAAAGTGTCAAGAGGAAAGAAGAGCACACTGAGGGAATTTCGTCCTCAGAGAATTTCTACCCAGGAAATTCTAATTTTCCACGCAGAACAGCAATAGCCGAGAGGACTTTTCCTCACTCTAGTAGGGAGTGCGTAGATCTAGTTAACAGTTGCACAAAGGGTTAGAGGCAAAGTTCAACTTTGTTTTTTTTGGCGAGATGGCATCAGCTGGGTTGAGAGATCAAGATCGGTTAGATGGAGCATCTAACTACGTGATCTTGAAGGAAAGGATCTCCTTCCTTCTGGATGAGTATAATCTCAAAACCTACATCGATAGTGTGTTGGTTGTCCCCGCAGATCCAGATCCGTTGAAGGCATACAAGAAAGAGATGGCTAAGGCGAAGAGGATGATCCTTGATGGAGTTCGAGATCATGTTGTATCTCACATAGCGGCCCTTGGAATGACCAAAGAGATGTGGGACTCCCTTGCCATGTTGTACGAGGGATCTTCCGAGCAGCGAAAGATGTATTTGGAAGAGAAGTTGTGCAACACACGTATGCACAAGGGAGAATGCATAGACTACTTTCTCCACAAGCTTCAGGATGTCCGAGATCAGTTGGAAACTCTAGGGTCAGTGCCTCAACCTACAGATATGGTGCAGATAGCTCTAAATGTCGTCTCAGGAGAATGGCAAGTGTTCGTCCAAAGTATTTTGGGCAGGGCAACATTGCCAAAGTGGGTTCGCATATGGGCAGATCTACAGCAAGAGGAGCCGACGTGGGAATTGGTGAAGAGAAACCTAGATGGCAACAACAACAGTGGGGAAAAGGTAGAGCTGAAGGAAGAGGAGAATGCAACCCTTGCATCAAAGGGGCAGCAGGAGCAGCGTAGAAGAAAGAAGGATGTTTCGAAGATCAAATGCTTCAGGTGTGGTGAACTTGGTCACTACGCTACCCAGTGTCCGCTTAGAAAGAGGGACAAAGAGGAGAGGCGGGATTAGCAGGCTGCATCCGCATAGATCGACAAGTTTTCCTCCAGATTGGAGGATTTTGCCATGATCACCGAGATACCTCCAGGAGTGAAGTGGGGTGATTTGGTTTTGTAGCCCCAGAGAGCTACAAGATGGGCAGGATCCTTGAGGAGTACACGTCTTGGATCAATACCTTGCTACGGGAGCCCATAACAATAGTAGCAGGATGGACCAGTGACATTTGGTGAAGATAGGTGCCAGAGTGGCAGATGCAGTGGTTAGTAGCGTTAGAAACTGAGCAGCGCAGAGCAGAGTTGGCAACAGTGTAGTTGGCACAATGCAGATTCAGCAGCAATGCTGAGGCTTCAGTGACAGTGCCGAGGATAGTAGCAGTTAGGACTCGGGTGACAGGTGCATCAAATTGAACACAGTTGGTTCAGTATGATGGACATCTCTCAGTTGCAGCAACAGCAGATGAGAGATAGTTACAGATGTTGCAGTGGCAGCAACAACAGAGTTACAATAGCTGGCAGCAGTATGCAGAGTCAATAGCAAGGATGCAAAGCTACACAGTAGTTGGTGGGCAGTGAAGTCAGACATCAATAGTGCAGCAAGAGGTGATTCAGAGTCAGAGTAATGCTTCAATGGGTTACAGAAGTTGAGCACATTCCTCGCTAAGAGGGAGTGTTGATTTTTGTAGCATCAGATGTGCTCTAGCCCCGAGATTTTGCAGAGAGGCTAAGACACGTGCATTCTTCAATACCCACAAATCGTTTGAGGAAATTCCACCCGGAAATGATTATAAAATAATTAATTATTTTTAATGGATTCCTAAGTCTAAACTTAGGAAATGAGAATAATTAAAAGGAATTAATTAAATCGGGTGTGAATCTTCTAGATAAAGGCGTGGATCTAGTCCAAGTTAATCTAAGCCATTGATTAGGATCTAATCTTGGTCATTGATTTGTCAACGAAAGACTATAAGAAGGAGTTTGAAGGGCACTTGGAGAACACACCGATATAGCGAGAGCAAGAGATCTAAAGATTTAATTCTCAAGAGAAACAATGTTGTGTTTCCGGAGAATAATAGAGTGATTTTCTTGCAGTGAGGGGCATGGAGAGTTGATCGGAGGAAGATTTTCCAGTTCCGGTGAGTGCAAAGCAGAGGACGCAGTAAGAGCCACAGAGAGGCAGCGCAGTGCCACGCAAAGGCAATGCAGTGTTTCAGAGGGAGTCTGAAATGTCGCTGAGGAAACAGTCAAGGGTCAGTCGCAGAAGCTGGAGGGAGTTTCTGGAGGCCAGGAGGGCCTCGTTTTTAGTCAACAGAAGATCCAATGGCAAGAGGAAAGGTTGCATCGTTTTGTGATGTAGTAGCTGCATAGGCTGACGCCGTCACTACGCAGAGCAGCACATCTAGAGCTGAGGTCATTTCCGGAGCCCAGTGGTAGAGAGATTTTCTCACTAACTTATTTGTCAGTTTTTCCCCTGTATAATTTGTCAGTTTGGGCAATCATAGATTTGTACTTAGAAAACTACTGCATAATATTAAAACCCTCAGCTGCTGCACCGGTTTTCCCACATTGGGTTTTTCCGGGGACGATTGTCCAAAAATAACAGTGTACTTATCTGTGTGTGTTTCTATCTTTCCTGCGTTGTATTTTCTGCAGTATTTTATGTTGTGTAGGATGCTGTCTATTTAGTTCAATATTTGCCGTAGGAAACTGCAAGTAAATTGTTCATTTAATTAAACAATTAGAAGAATTAACATCAGTTTCTGCAGTAGGATTTGGGTAACCAAATTTTCACATTTATATGGCTCAAACTTTATCTCCGGGGCTCGCATAAATTTCCGAGTTGTGATTTCTGTGGCACGCAATCAATTTGAGTGGATCGCTTTAATCTATGGCATCACTTGGCTCTATGGTGTCAGCACCTTGTTTCTAGGGCCTGCTCTAATAATCAGAAGCTTGCATTCCTTGAGTCCCACATTATAGTGGCTCGCTCTTCCATTACATGTCTCGCACATATGGTTATGACCCTTTTGGTATGGCAGTGACCTCATTATATATATATATATATATATATGTTACAGTGAGCACAATTTAGGTATGACAGTATAATTTAATATGGCTGTAACCTTATAGGACTATGTCAGTGATTCAGTTGCATAACAGTGATTTAGATATATATTCATTGACCTTGATCTATATGAAAATGTTAGTAACCTTGATGCATTTGTATATGGATCTAAGTGACAATGACTTGGAGACTATGATAGTAACTTGGATGAATGTTATGGCAGTGATCTATTGAAAATTTATATATATATATATATATCAATTAACAACCTTGATATGTGCTCTTGATGTATATGTATAACAGTAACCTTGACTATGGCAGTGGCCTTGTTAACAATGGCAGTAACAGTCACCTTGTTGATGACTAACAATGGCAGTAACAGTCACCTTGTTGATGAATCACAGTGACAGTGACAGTAACTTTGATATGACAACACTTGACAGTGATATTTGACAGTACTGATTTGTGACAGTATGATGTTCCTTATGACATGGATGTTACTTTTGTGACTATGATATGGCATTAACAGTGACCTTGTTGATGAATGACAGTGACAGTGACAGTGACAGTAACTTCGATATGACAACACTTGACAGTGATATTTGACAGTACTGATTTGTGATAGTATGATGTTCCTTATGACATGGATGTTACTTTTGTGACTATGATATGGCAACAACTCTCTAGAGATCAGATCATTCAGTTCACAAACACATTTGTGAACTGACTTGGGATGGCCCTAGGAGGCCTGATGTGATTGACGTATCTCATTCTTATTGTACTTTGTGTCTCAACTGAACATTTGATGAATATCTAACAAAAGAAGAATCTTGTTTGATTTTCCCCCTTGTCGGGTTTTTCCTGGTCTCTGACCTAAATCCTGGTGTCTCTATTGTGCATGCTTTTCTTATACTGTTCTTTTCTGTTCTGCTGCTTTGTTGATGTTATTGTTCTCTCTACATAATTGCTAATGATGTTATGATGTTATGGAGTGAATGTAATATGTAAATGATGAAAAAGTTGGAAAATGCAATTATTTTCAGCAGAGAACAATCTAACCCTAAAAATTAACACCTTGTAGTGAAATTCCACTAAAAAGCAAGAGGAAGATTGTTGAGGTGACAGTGACAATTCTTCCTCATTGTTGCCATAGAGTCTGGTCCTCGCCTTGTGAATCCCCTCACAAGGCCTGCTAGATTTTGTAGCAACAAAGCCATTCCACAAGGCTAGTTGATTCAAGGTGGCATGTCAAAATATATTCAGGTCATATAAGAAAAGTTGTAATCCAATCAAATCTATTAAATGTGAACTCTCAAACTGTCCATAATCTGCAGTTCTTAAGATGATTCACACAATTAGTTGTATAAAATATTGACCTTCGATATAAAATTTAGACATAAAAAAACCTTCACAGAGCCATGAAATGGCCTAAGAACGGCCCATACAATCTATTTCGTACTATGTTATTGATTTCTAGCTTGAAGTTCATGCAGCTTTGTTAAAATAATAGAAGGAATAAAGAATACTAAAATGCGGTATACAAATAGTCAGTAATTCATCACGAATATTATAAGAAGCCATGGTCTGTAGGACCAAAATCAGACATCCTGCATGAACAGAACATTTCAAAAGATAAGTATTATCTAAAAAAATAGATGTTTTTGATTCACCTGAATGGGCGCTGTTCCACATCCAACTCTGCAAATCTGCCTCTTGAGATTACCTCTTTATTGAAGCCAACCCTATCATACAGCTTGTTCAAGTTGAATTTTCCTACAACAGAGAAAATAAAATATATAGAATCATAATACAATAAGCTTAATGGCGAACACAAACAATTGGTGTTTTGCTGATGTAAAGCAGGTTGTAACATTTTCTGTTCCTTGGATATTTATTTTGAGAAAATATCATAAAGACAAACAGAAACGTATTAAGTATTCCATGTGAGAAACAGATAGTCTGAGATGAAAAAATTGTATAGAGAATGGCTTCTTAAAGATGTTCAGTATCACCCGTATTAAGACCTGAGTGTTATGTACCTTCCTAAGTATGTAACGAAGGCCAAGGATGTTAGCAAAGGCCACATTGTATAGTTAGGCCATGTACATTAATCAAGGGGTTTATGAATGTTCGTTATTAGGCTTAGAAGTAATAAGATCCATGTCTCATCACAAAAGAATGTATGTTCCCGTATACCACACTCGATATAAATTTCACCATATGGACTGCAGCATACCCTTAGTATAGTGTAGTCTTGGCTTCGGAGGATGCCCCCTCAATATGGCTTGCAAAGTACCCTCACTCTTATAGGTTTGATCTTCTATTGCATCTTGTTGAGTTTCCACTGATTTTGCTGGTTGCGTGTTTAGTGGTGCATATGAGACCTGTTGTCACAAACCTAACAACTTAGTGCAAATCCTTTCACAAGACGCTAATACAAGTGTAAAATGTAAGTGTTACCACTGTCACCTAGGCAATCACTTCCTCTCCTTAGTGAAAGACAGATCCTACACAAAGGATCCTTCTCTTATAACTTCAATGTTTCTCAAGGCAAGAGGAAATTAAGTCTAAGGGTACCTACATTAGCTACTCACAATACCACCATTGAGATAAAACACTCAAGGTAAAGACAAGATGGTTTATTTAGAGCAATTTCCAGGTTTGAGTAAATAAGATTTTAGGACAATTTTGAAAGGTTTAGCAAGTCAATATCAGTGAAAGGAGGAAACCCAAACACTATAAAAGAAGAAAAAGATTTGACTGTTGCAAAACTTGCATAAAAGATGGTGAATTTCAGCAATAAGACAAATTATAACAGTAGCAAATGAAAAATCCCTTGAATAAGTATTTACCAATTAAAACAAGGGCTGAAAATAAGAATTAAAATCTGAAAATTAAATGGCATATAACAGCCCTAGAGGGGCTGTAAAACAAATTAACAATATAAAATATGATGATAAGATCCATTATTAACCATCAGATGCTAAAAAACCCTCGACATCCAGCCTGCTGCCTAACTATGGTCGAAAATTGGTGTATAGTTGTTACAAAACCTAATCTAACCCTAAAACAATAAATAAACGATAACATTTTGGATTTTAATGATTGACTATTGAAAGTAGACTATGCCATAATATTTTATTTTAGGCATATGGGACCTGTTCCCACTCAAATAGTGCATTAAAGTGATGAAAGATCCAATCCAAACCTTACAATCCAAGCGGAACCTCGATAGGTCACCCATTGTCACCATAGCAACCTACCTTTCCTCTTTAGACCAGCTCTGCTTTGGCTTCAAGGGGGCTTCCCTAAAACTCACTAGGGCATAAACACACTAGGGCATAAGCAATGAGGAACAAAGTGAGATCACTAGTAAACCCAGTGACTGGATTGGGTTTTGAAGGGAAAAGAGTCGTGATGGAGGGATATGAAGACCAATGCCAATGTTCAAGAGTGACGGAGATAAGGGGATGTTTAGACAAGAGGATATCAAGAATAATGACCCTCCTTATGACCATTTCACGAAACAATGGATTGGGGAGGAGAAACTAGTATCTGAAGAGATGGGTAGTGTTAACCACCACCAGTGGGTGACCCCTATAGGAGAATTTTCTCCTAGAATTGTCTTCAGTCGGCAGCCAACAACCCCTTGCAGCCCCCTGATAGCTCGATGTGCTACTATTCTCCGCCACCTGAGCCAACCATTGTGTGCCCTCGCTAATCTATTATGATCGTATGTTTGAAGGTGGGCCTTCCAACCTCAAAGGTGTGACTTTTCATTATGTAATTAGGTGTTTATGCTTGCTTTTCTTGGGCACATTTGGGCATCGATTAGTGGGGGAATTCGACAAAAAGAAAGGGCTATACTTGGGGATTAATCTTGTATCCTAGTCCTGTTGAATCTCCTTTACTGGCTATTAGCTTTAGGAGTGACACGACATGGGAAACCCTGATTTTGGTCGCGTGGTCTTGCTTCCCGATACCATATATCTCACTCCCCTCCACTCATTACAAGTCCTTTTCACATTTTCCCCATCTGGGTCCACATTTGTCCATGTGTCCACAAGGTGTTAGCCTCCCCTCTCCCTTGTCCACACCTTAAGTCGAGCCTGAGACGATGCCCCAGAGGTTGAGGTTGATGCAGCTAAAAAGAAAGATAAAAGCATAATATGGCCATATACAATAGGAAATGTACAACAAAATGCAAAAGATGGTCGGGCAATAAAATTTAGCGCGTGGGAAAAAGAAAAACACGAGTTCTTCCCCCTATCATTATGGCCATCACTGTTAATTTTGGACAACTAGGTCCAAACTCCATGTTGTGATGCTCAGATGAAGATGCCAATATTTTTATTGGATTCCTTTTTCGGAGAGGTGCAAGATCGATCTAAAGATCATCTTGATGCGATGAGAAGAACATTTATTTTGAATTTATTCAAAATATGTGCAAGTCGGCCTGTAATGAAATGTAGGCTTGAAGCCCCAGCAGTTGTGTCACACACCCTCACTGATGGATATAAATAGGTCAACATTGGAGGTCATTTTCACTCATCCATCACATCACATCCTCTCTCCTCATATAATTGGTTCGATCATCTAATGGAGTCTCTTCTTCACTCACACGTGGGAAAAAGCAGCAGCTAGGGTTTCAGACTATCTAGGGTTTCCAGCGCAGAAATTGACCAGCGTTGACTTTGGTCAACACTTGGTCAAATTGACTCGAAACTCTCCCAAAACTTTGATTTCCTCAATTTGCATTTTTTGGCACAAAAACCGAGGCTGGACGTTGACTTTGACTTGGCTATGTTGACTTTCTTGCTGCTGTTGTTTATGTTGACCGTTGATTGGGACAACGTTGACTTTATTTGACTTTGGGTTGATTGGTCTGGCTGTCCATGAGGGTTGTGTGACACTTCTGGTTGGCTGACCATATTGAGACTTCGCTAGTTGAAGGATCCTGCTGACTGTCGTAACGCACCAACACACATATTTTTGGCTTGTCCTCTGTCGATCTACTGGTATGTTCTATCTACATTTACTTTCTTGTTTATGTGATTGCTGACTGATATTGGGGATAAAAAGTAAAGTTGCATCAAGCATAGAACATCTACAAAAATTTACATGGTATCGGAGTTGAGGTGAAGACAAAGCCCAAGTTTGTAGCAATCACCAAAGAAGAGCATGGGTACCTCAAACTATAATGGTTTTGAAGCTGATGACAAATTGACTGGGAAGGAAGACTTCCATGCCTGGAAGATGACATTGGATCTTATGTTGGAAGACCAAGATGTCATGGACTATGTGCAGGGTAAAATCCAAGAGCCTTCATCCAGTGCACCTGCTGCCACCAAATCTAAGTATAAGAAGGGGTAAATCAAAGCAAAGCTGATGATCAAGGACTCAATTCATAAGAGTCTAGTTGCCTACATCTCTGAGTCGGGCACATCCAAGGAGATGTATGATAAGTTGGTCAACATGTTCAAGGCCAACAATGCAAATAAAGTCCTATTCTTCAAGAACCAATTGAAGAATCTGAAGAAAGGCAAGGATGAATCCGTCCAATCATATTTTCTGAAGCTAACTGAGATTAGGAATAATCTGTTGGCTATTAGGGAGACAATAGCTGATCGAGAGATGGTTCTCACCACACTTGGAGGTCTTAGATCTGGATGGCATGTACTCAACATTACCATTCTCAATAAAAATGTCATACCTATCTTTGACAAAGTACTATCGAGATCTGTACAAGAAGAGACAAAGATGAAGGAATATGAAAATCAAGGAAATGTTGCCTTCACTACTCGTGCTAAGAAGAAGAACTTTGGTGGTTTGAGGAACAAAGGAAGAGCAAGGGCCCAAGGGAAGAAAGGTAAATGTTACACTTGTCACAAGCCTGTTCACTATGCTAGAGAATGTCCTTACAAGAAGGATTCTCCTGATGATGATGACAACAACAAGAACCGGAGGAATGGCAATCAAAGGAACAACAGGTTCAAAGGAAAGAGGAAGGCTTCCTCTGGTGGAAATGGGCAACCTTACAAAAGGTCGAGAAATTCCAGGTATGAGGAATCAATTGTTCTTGATGATAAAAGAAATGAATTATTCTTGGAGATAATGCCACATATCCCGTGAAAGAGACAGGGACTGTCACCCTCCACTTGTCTCAAGGTGAAGTCCTCTGCCTGCAGGATGTACTCTATCTACCTAATTTGAAAAATAACCTTGTGTCTATTTCAACCATGGAAGACAAAGGTTTCAATGTGACATTCATTGATGGGAAGGTGGGTATCTGGAGGAAGAGTTTCAAGGAAGCTATCACGATTGAGTTTAGAGTTGATACACTCTACCAGGTTGGAGGAAGTCCGCTGGGAGCGATGACATATGATACTATCCGACAGACTGAACTATGGCACCAGAGGTTTGGACACCTTCACTACAAAGCCCTTCCCGAAGCAAGGAAGGTGGTGATGGGGATGCCTGAGTTCACAAATGATCATGAAGGTGTATGTAAGGGCTATGCTGAAGGAAAGCACACAAGGGGACCTTTCCCCTCAAGCGTCACAAAGACATCTGATGTCTTGCAATTAGTACATTTAGATCTGTCTGGTATGCTGCCCATGACATCCTTGGGAGGATGTTCTTATTATATGAAGTTCATAGATGACTTTTCCCGCAAAACCTGGATATACTTCTTGAAAAAGAAGGATGAAGCTTTCATGTGGTTTCATACCTTCGAAGCCTTGGTGGAAAATTCAACAAGGAAGAAGATCAAGATATTGAGGACTGATAATGGCACTGAATATGAGACGAACGAGTTCAAGAACTTTTGCAGAGAAGCTGGCATTAAGAGGGAGAGCAAAACTGTCTATATTCCTAAGCAGAATGGCGTTGCTGAAAGAAAGAACAAGACCATTGTGGAAGCTTCCCATGCCATGCTATGTGACCAAGGTCTACCGAAGTTTCTGTGGGGAGAAGCTGCGAACACTATCGTGTACATACAAAACCTATGCCTGCATTCCACTCTGGACTCCAAAACTCTCGAAGAGGTTTTCTCTGGTAATAAACCTGATGTCTCACATTTTAGAGTTTTTGGATGTCCTGTTTATTTTCATGTAACGAAGGAGAAGAGGAGCAAGCTAGATGCTTCTAGAAAGAAGGGAATGTTTATGGGCTATAGCGAAACTTCGAAGGCCTATAGAGTCTATGTGTCGGGTCAAAGGGAAGTGGAGATATGCCACGATGTTATCTTGACGAAGATGCTTCCCTAAGGAAAGTAATCAATCTTCCGAGATCTGAGGAAGATCGTGAAGCAAGGCCTGGAAATCAAGAAGAACCGAAGGATGAGACGATGCCTGATGTTGAAGGAGTGATGGACCCTATTGATCCACCTCCTTTAATGAGGAAGAGACCATCATGGCTCAAGGACACTCTCGAGGATGCCGAGGGTCATATGGCCCCAAGGGGGACATTCCGTGAAAGCAAGAAGTCGAATACATACCAAGGGTATCTAGCAACCATGAGTACAATCGTACAATATGAGCCTGGATCTTTTGAGGAAGTCGTAAAGCATCAAGTCTAGAAGGATGCTATGCACGAAGAATATGAGTCCATTATGAAGAATGATGTATGGGATTCGGTTCTAAGACCAGAGGACAAAGCAGTTGTCACCTCGAAATGGCTCTATAAGATCAAGCATGGATCTGATGGAAGAGCTGAAAAAGTTCAAGGCAAGATTCGTTGTCCGTGGCTTCTCTCAAAAGGAAGGCGTAGACTATGATGATATATTTGCACCTGTAGTCCGATATAACACCATCCGATTAATCATAGCCCTTGCTGCTATGCAAGGATGGAGTCTTCATCAGATGGATGTGAAGACCATATTTCTGCATGGTGCGATAAAGGAAGAGGTGTATGTGGAGCAACCTCCGGGGTTCGAAGTCCAGGATCGGGACACCCATGTTTGTAGGTTGAAGAAAGCCCTCTATGGGTCAAAACAAGCACCCAAAGCTTGGTACGAGCGGATAGATAACTACCTGATGAAGCTAGGCTTCACTCGTAGTAATGTTGATCCAAACCTTTATTTCAAGGTTGATAGAGAGAAGCCTCTCATTCTGGTGCTGTATGTGGACGACCTCTTCCTGACAGGTTCTGACCCTCTCATTCATCAGTGCAAGAGGGAGCTCGCAGTTGAGTTTGAGATGAAGGACCTAGGACTAATGCATTACTTCCTAGGCCTGGAGGTCTGGTAGAGACCTGGCGAGATTTTCCTTTCTCAAGGAAAATATATTGTGAAGCTTCTGGAAATATTTGGAATGGTGGACTGTAAGTCCGTCTCAAAACCGATGGAGCTCAACTTTAAGAAGTTGAGTGGCAGCGCTGCTGGACCTGTGCTAGCAAATCCTACTGGGTATCGTCAACTCGTAGGGGCCCTGATGTTCTTAGTGAACACCTGTCCGCACGTATGTTTTGCAGTGAACACTTTGAGTCAACATATGGTTGAGCCTCATCACTTTCACTGGGTTGGTGCCAAGAATCTGTTGAGATATCTTCGGAGACGCACAGATAAACAGGATGGATACCTTTCTGGGGAGCGTAGGCACTCATGGATATCTTGATGTCGATTGGGTGGCGATTGTGGTGGATCGTAACGACACATCGGGATCTTTACTTCACACTTGTGCCTTCCAATATCATGGATGACAAGAAGCGGAGAGTCGGTGGCTTTCGAAGCCTTGCGGAGAAGTAGGAATACATTGCGGCGAGTGTGGCCTGTTGTTGAAGGAGTTTTGGTTGTGAAGCTCTTCGGTGGTACATTCGGGCATGTGCTAGATACCACCGTCGATGCAAATGCATGGTGAGGATTCGGTTATGAGAATCCGTGTTCCCCGTCGATCCAGCATGTTGTGTGGAGCACTTTATCCCAGGGCTGTAACGGTACAGCGGCGGCCGTGGGCTGAGTCATATCGTGATGACGGAGTGTAGATATTCTCACAAAGCCCTTGGGGAAGGTCAAGTTCCTAACCTTCCGTGAGAATCTTGGTATCGTGGAACGACCCTATGTTGAGGGTCTTGTTGGACAATGAGCTCTTGGAGCTCTGGGGGGCTTTGGGGAAAGCTTCTCGGAGCGATAAGCAACCACAGGGCTAGGCTTGCCGAACCTTGTTGGTGTGCTTCTGCCCCACCGTTATGATGATTGAGTTGGTTCACCTCTCATGATCTGTGCCCCGTATGCATCCTACCCATTTGAGTCCCAGACTCATGGTAAGTACCTCTCATTTGGCCAGTGAGGTGGGAAAAGCTAGAGACTAATAGCAAAGACTGATGGACACATCAAATATTGTCGTACTCTTTATGTCTAGGATGGCACGGTCCAACCACTTGATCTGGGATCAAGTATAGTGAGGTTTCGAACCTCCTACTGACTTCGGGTCAGATAAACCAACTTCGGGTTGGTATGTGACTCTTTGAGTCCTATACAGGTTTCGGACCTCTGGGCTGAATTTGTCAGCCGAGGATGATGTATTTGTGACCGACCCACTTCTGTTCTAAAATAAAGAAGCCAACAAAGCAAGTTATGGCGAGATGACGCACAATGTTTGGATGGCACAGGTGGATGGAGTTCTCCCTAGTTGAGAGGGAGTGTTAATTTTGGACAACTAGGTCCAAACTCCATGTTGTGGTGCTCAGATGAAGATACCAATATTTTATTGGATTCCTCTTTCAGAGAGGTGCAAGATCGATCTTAATATCATCTTGATCCGATGAGAAGAACATTTATTTTGAATTTATTCAAAAGATGTGCAGGTCAGCCTGAAATGAAATGTAGGCTTGAAGCCCCAGCAGTTG
The DNA here is from genome assembly GCA_034641835.2 of Pinus albicaulis. Taxonomy (NCBI): domain Eukaryota; kingdom Viridiplantae; phylum Streptophyta; class Pinopsida; order Pinales; family Pinaceae; genus Pinus; species Pinus albicaulis. The sequence continues at coordinate 1,462,769,971 of CM076582.1, forward strand.
TGTCACACACCCTCACTGATGGATATAAATAGGTCAACGTTGGAGGTCATTTTCACTCTTCCATCACATCACATTCTCTCTCTTCATCTGATTGGTTAGATCATCTATTGGAGTCTCTTCTTCACTCACACGTGGGAAAAAGCAGCAGCTAGGGTTTCGTACTATCTAGGGTTTCCAGCGCAAAAATTGACCAGCATTGACTTTGGTCAACGTTTGGTCAAATTGACTCGAAACTCTCCCAAAACTTCGATTTCCTCAATCCACATTTTTTGGCACAAAAACCGAGGCTAGACATTGACTTTGACTTGGCTGCATTGACTTTCTTGCTGCTACTATTTGCATTGACCGTTGACTGGGACAATGTTGACTTTCGTTGACTTTGGGTTGACTGATCTAGTTGTTCATGAGGGTTGTGCGACACTTCTGGTTGGCTGACCATATTTAGACTTTGTTGGTTGAAGCATCCTGCTGACTGTCGTAACGCACCAACACACATATATATTTTTGGCTTGTCTTCTATCGATCTACTAGTATGTTCTGTTATGTGATTGTTGATTGATATTGGGGATAAAAAGTAAAGTTGCAAAAAGCATAGAACATCTACAAAAATTTACAATAACCCTGGTTTCTAGGGCCACTATGAGTGGCCCTTTTATCATTAAGGGAACCCATGATTGTCCCAACCCCTGGTGGGCAATGAACTGCCCCACCTTGAGGGGGTATTCACTGTTATATATTACGCATCATGCTCTCATCCCCTTGAGCCCTATTGCCACACAATCTAGCAAGGGTCCTAAGAGGGGTACCTATTGGACAATTACTAGACTTAATGATAACAATGGGACAAAGACCCACTGTAACCTCGGCCAATGTCCCCTACTCTTTATGAACTTTCACCGATGGGAGGAGCCTCGGTATGAGGTGTTGGTTTTTGTAGTATCGAAGGTGTTCTAGTCTCAAAACTTTGTGGAGAGGCTAAAACATAGGAGTTCTCCATAACCCAGAAACCGTTTATGGAAATTCCACCTAGAAGTGTCTCGATTAGTTTATTAGCCTATTTTTAAATATTACCTCAATCTAAACTTAGGAAAAGTGGTTAATTCATCAGTATTAATTGAAAAAGGTGTGAATCATGGCTCACCCTACAAGTGCTAATATGGCCCTCTAGAGGGTTGGGACCCCTAATAGGGGGACCAAGCCCCAAATGGAGAGCCACCTGCAATCCTGCATAAGATCCAATGCATCCCCTTGCACTCCAATACAACAAATCATCTGAATAATCAAGTAAAAGAGCTTACAAGTCATGGAATCAATGGGGCATTTCATGGTGGCATGCCCTTCCATAGTGGGCTTTGGCATGTACAAGTGTCTCCAAGCTCAATGGGGGTTGACCAAGGACCCTATTAGGTGGTTTCAACCTCTAAAGGGGGTGACATGTCCACGGTACATCCCTCAAATGGTAGGTGGGAAATGATACAGTAATGGAGCAAAGTGGGGATCAGGGGAAAGGGGAATCATCCAGACCACATGTCATGGTACAAGGGTAGCTATGAAAAGGGAAGCCCACACCTAGTTATATGAGTGTAGGAGGAAGAAAATCGTGGTACATGAGTTACCCTGACCTTTGTTTTTCTACCCTTCTTCATATTCCTTTTTCCTTTGATTGATTTTCTTCATAACTGTTCAGGGCTCCAAGGGATGAGAGCATGTTGTGTAATATATAACAGTCGATGCCCCCCCTTAAGGTGGGGCAATTCATCACCCACCAGGGGTTGGTACAATCATGGGTTCCTTAATGATGGAGAGGATTCATCTAGGGCCCATAGGAACCAAGGTGATGGCCATGGGTAAGGGGTAGAGCTCATGTTTGGCTTTTGCACACATGCTAAATTTGTATGTCCTGACCATCTTTTGCATTTTTTGGTACATTTCCTGTTAAGAGTGGCCATATTATGCTTTTTCTCTTCTTTTTAGCTGCATCAACCTTCGAGCATTGTTCCAGGCCCGACCCAAGGTGTGGACAAGGAGAGGGGGAGGCTAACCCTATGTAAACCCAGTGGACACTTGTGGACCCGAATGGGAAAAGAGATGAACGGGGATAAAATGAGTGGAAGGGAGTGATGTATATCGTGTCGGGAAGCGGGACCACACAACCAAAATCAGTATTTCCCATGTAGTGCCAACCCTAAAGCTAATGGCTAGTAAAGGAGATCCCACGGGACTATGGTACAAGGCTAACCACGAAATCAGGCAATGGAGACAAGAGTGCAAACCTAACCCACTCTTTCCGTCGAATCCTCCCATCAATCCATGCCCAAAAGTGCCCAAGAAAATTACTCAACTATACCAATGAAAAGCCATACCTTTGGGGTAGGGAGGCCCACCTTCAAACATACAATCATAACAAGTGAGCGAGGGACCACATGGCTGGCTCAGGTGGCAAACATAATGGCACATCGAGCTATCTAGTGGCTGCAAGGGGTTGTTTCCTGCCAGCTGAGGACCATCTAGGAGAAAAATTTATCCTATATACACTACCCACAGGTGGTGGGTAACATCAAGCTCCAACTAGGACATGAGCTCTCAGAAAGGTGCATGAAGCTACTCAAACGAGAGATCATGAGAACACCAACAATCTCTTGGTACTGCAAACCGGTTACCTACACATATCAAAGACCAAGCACACAGGGCATCATGTTTTTGTGGTATCTTATGATCACCCATGCTTAATATTAGGCCATAAAATCAACACGAAACAAAATTTACTCTAAATGAAATTTTAATCTAAATGTAACTGATCTAGCATGACAATGATAGTTTTTGTAGCATCAGATGTCTTCTAGTCACGAAACTTGGTTGAGAACCTAGAATACATGAGATCTCCAAAACCCAGAAATTGTTTTTAGAAATTCCACCTAGAGATGGCTTGATTAGATTATTAGCGGATTTTTAAATATTTCCTATGTCTAAACTTAGGGAATATGATTAATTAATTAGAATTAGTTAAGTCAAGGTGAAAATTCTCTAGAAAATCACATGGATCGACTCTGAGATGATCCTAGCCCTTGATTAAATTTAAATCTTGGTCATTGGTGCTCCAACAGAGGATTATAAGAAGTCGTCGATGGGCACTTGGAGAACACTCCAAAAACACCAGAGACACTTGGAGAATTTGATTTTCTAGAGTAAAAATAGTTAGTTTTCGGAGAGTTTGAGCTTTAGTGAGGAGGCAAAAACGATGAAGGGCAAGGGCAGTGAGGATGGAAGAAGTTTTCCAGATCCAGCGAGTGCATTTGTTGAGGTCGATATTTCTATAAGAGGTTGTGCAGAGCCTCAAGAAGGCAATTCAATTTGCTGGGAAGGAAGATGTTTTCAGTTCTAGAGGCCAGGCAGTGGTTCCAGAGTGCCGAAGAGACGTTTTCCTAGTCAACAGCAGGCAGGACGACTAGACTAGCAGTCAGTTCGGGAAGCAGTTGCCGCAGGCAGCATCAGGTCGACACAGAGCCTGCACAGGGCCTGTTGGGCGACTTGCTTTTCAGAGGCAATCCAGTGTCGGAATTGCCCAGAGCGAGGGTAATTTACCTCTAGATAATTTTGCCAGTATTTTCTCTGTAGGATACCCATGTTTCGGCATCGAGATTATTGTACTCAAAATTTCTCACTATTGCATAATAATAAAAACCCTCAGTTGCTGCACCGGTTTTCCCAAGCTGGGTTTTTCCGGGGACATTTGTCCAAAAATAACGATATCATTTTTACGTGTGTGCTAGATTTTCTCAGTTCCTAGCGCTATTTTTCTTCCATAGTTTATTTGTGAAAATTAAAGTGTGAATTATTTGATATTTATCGTAGCAAACTGAAAATAAATTAACAATTAGGAGAATAATTTCCAGTTGTTGTGTGTTAGTTTTTGTAGCATCAGATATGTTTTAGCCACAAAATTTGGTGGAGAGGCTAGAATGCATGAGATATCCAAAACCCATAAATTGTGTCTGAAAATTCCACCTAGACATGACTTAATTAGATTATTAACCTATTTTTTAATGTTTCCTAAGTCTAAACTTAGGAAAACCAGTTAATTAATCATAATTAATTAAGACAAGGTAAGAAGAGTCTATAACCTCACACGGATCAACTTCAAGAAGATCCTAGCCCTTGATTAAGATTTAATCTTTGTCATTAGAGTCCCAACAGAGGATTATAGGAAGAAGTCAATGGGCACTTGGAGAAGATACACCAGTAGTGTGAGTTCATTGGCAAACCAAGCTATCCAGCTACAGAGGTCGAGCAGGGAAGAGGAGTTTGAGCCAGAAGGGCCGCAGGTATCAGAGGGGCAAGGATAGTGATCCGGAGGAATATTTCCAGATTCGGAGAGGTAGCAGCAAGAGGCCAAGTTATTCCTAGTAGAAGCAGTCGCGCGAGTGCAGGCAAAAGCCCGAGTATGGGCAGTCGCGCGAGTACAGGAAGAATCTCGAGTACGGGCAGCAGCGCTAGTATGCACAGAATCGTGAATACAGGCAGTCGCGCGAGTGCAAGCAACACGAGTTGTCGAGGTTGGTTGTGGAGGAAGGAAAATGCCCTTAGATAATTTCGGCCAAATTTTCTTGCTGTGGATTGCCAATTTCAGGCATCCAAATTGTACTCAGAATTTCACTGTTTCTTACTAATAAAAACCCTCAGCTGTTGCACCGGTTCTACGGGGACATTTGTCCAAAAATAATAGTGTCAGTTTTATGTGTGTGTGGGGTAGATTTTCTTAGTTTTCAGCGCTATTACTTTCCGCAACTTATTTGTGAAAATCACAGTGTGAATTATTTGGTATTTGTCGTAGAAAACTGCGAATAAATTGATAAATAAATTAACAATTAGGAGAATAATTTCCATTTGTTATGATAGATGAAATTTTCACATCATATCAGAGCGTGAGTGATTAGCCAGGAAGCTCAGAAGCGGAGAAGGGAATTTCGTTGTTCAGTGGGAACAATAGGATGAAATTCCTAGAGACTGCGCAGAACCTTGATTGGCAGTTCAAATTGCTAGGGCTGGAGTTCAATTTTAAGTTGCAGGCTTGCAAACAATTTGAGCTGCCTGGAATAATGATTCCAGCAGTCAGAGCGAGCAACAAAAACTTAGATTTTCACTGAGCATATTTTCGATTCGATGCAGCAGTTTGCAATTGCAGAATCGGCGTTAGGCGGAAGAGAAAAGCACATACAATAAAGGGAAGATTTCTCTCAGGGAACTTTGAGTTTCAGAAGTTCAATTTTCCATTGCAGATTGGCAGTTGCTGTGAGCAGATTTTCTCACTCCAGAAGGGAGAGCGAGTCGCAGATTCAAGAGTCGAGCAGAGGGAAATAGGGAGATTTTCGAGGTTTATTTCTCCATTTTTGAGTTTCCATATTTTGCAGCTTTGCAAGGATGGGCATACGAGATTTCCAAAGGAGGTCGTGCGAGTTAGCTAGAATGCAGATCTGGGTAGCAGATCGACATCCAGTGGTAAGAGGCAGATGCCAGAGGAAGTGCGAGTTGTCTAGTACAAGTTGCAATTAAAGGAAGGGTCCCAGACATGAACTAGACTTAAAAGGAGAGAGTGGGGAACCAGATCCAGGATGAGTATAAGACTCCAGTGTGCCATATTGGGTAGTGTCCAATGCAGTTGCAATAAGGAGATCAATCAGATCAGTTCCAATTTGTTGCAGCGAGATCATCACCTTTGCTACAGGAGCTCACAGTATCATAGTAGTAGGTTCAGTGTTGCAGAACGTAATCTATCATTAGACAATTGCAAATCTAGTTGCAGTCAGTACCCGAGAGACGGTTGCAAAGGCAGAAGCAGTGACAGGGGCAATGTGAATTTCCTAGTTGTAGTATGTAAGTGAAGTTCCAGCCAGAAGACTCCCAGCGCAGTGATTCCCATTCTAGTTTCTAGTGCAAGAGGACAGTGCGAGTTGCCAGGAGGGAGCAGAGAAATTTCCCATAGGGAAATCGACACTTAGAGGGAGCAGCCTTATGGATGCTAGCGCTTCAGGATCTGGGGAGATCAAACTCATTATTGCAAGATTTGCAACAACAGTGCAGAAGCATTAGCATAGTAGTAGCAACAACAGTATGAGTAGATCAGATTTTGCTATGTTTGCAACCATACCTGCAAGTGAGAGCTAGGGCAATATGGAGTTATAGTCCCAAAGAGTTGCAAACATGTGTAGGCTCCTTGAGGAGTCCACCTCATGGATCATTACCTGGCTATAGGGTCCCACAGTTTTCAATAGCAGGATGGATCAGTGGCAGTTTATGCAGTCAGTACCAGAGTGACAGTTGCAAACTAGTAGCAGTCAGATACCGATGAGCGCAGTGCAGAGTCAGCAGCAGCGCAGAGTCTTTAGAGATAGTGCAAAGGCTTGTAGCAGTCAGGACTCAGGAGACAGATGCATAATATTGAACACAGTTGATTCCGTGTTTCAGATGCTGCTCAATTGCAATACTTGTAGTAGCAGCAACAATAGATGAGAGGAAGTTGTAGTGTTGGAAGCAGTACAACAGGGTCAGTAGCAGAACAGATGCAACATTCGGGTTGCGTAGTGGCTGGTGGGCAATATGGAAAGACATCAACAACGTGACAGAGGATGGTACAGAGACATGATGTTGTGACCGGGTGTGCAACACTAGAGCACATTCCTCGCTAAGAGGGAGTGTTAGTTTTTGTAGCATTAGATGTGTTCTAGCCACGAAATTTTGTTGAGAGGCTAGTCTTGTGTGTCTTAGTGCCTCCACAAAATTTCAGGGCTAGAGCACACCCGATGCTACCTCAACACTCAAAATCCCAACACTCCCTCTTAGCACGGAGTGCTCTAGTAATACATCCATACCATGTATCACAAGATCTCGGTGTTGATTTCTGCACTGCTACATTCTGTGTTGCTGCCCATGCCACTGCCACTGACACTACCACATCTGTACTACAGCTCCCTCTCAAATGGCTGCATCATGTTGCCCATAGCACTGCCACTGCTAACTGTTGCACTGCAACTCAGTTGCTGAGAAGTAAGCGACTGAAAGACTCCTGCCCAATCGTTGATAGACAAGTCGGGTTGCATCCCATCACTGAAACTTCCTTAGTTGTCGATTTACGTTGACCCCCTGAAGCCACTGCGCTACTACAGCGCTGCACTGCGTAAGCATTGCCTCTCTGCGCTGTTGAAGTCCCATCAACCACTGTGCTGCTGCCTCTACGCTGTTGTTGCCTCTGCACTGCACTGCTCCCTCTACAACACTTCAGCTCTTCCCTCTGCTTCATTGTGATCTTCTACAGCGCTCTCCCTACTTGTCCCACTACCGTCTTAAGGCTCCCATAGCTCGTATGTGATTCAAGAGTTGGGATTGCTCAAGGATCCTTCCTCGCATCTGTAGCTGCTCTACAGATCCATATCTCCCCACTTACGTGGCTCATGAGCACACATGGCTACATCATCATCACTCCCATCGTCCTTTGCTACTGCAGCCTTGGATTCAGAAGATCCTTTGTCCTTCTTCTTAGAACAAGTACTGGCGAAGTGTCCAAGCTCGCCACAGTTAAAGCACAGGACCTTGGATAGGTCCCTCTTCTTCTTCCCTTGCTGGCTTCGTTCCTTCGATGCAAGGGCTGCATCATCTTCCTCTTCTTTCTTCACCTTGACAATTCTGCTGCTGTTGTTTTGCCTCTTGGTGATTCTCCTGATCTACTCCTGACGTAGGTCCGACAAGGATGGTAACGCTACCCTGCCCAATATTCTTTGGACAAACGCTTCCCACTCCTCGATGATTGCATTCAGGGTAGTCCTTACCAAGAGCCCTTCATCGGGAGTCGCACCCATGGCAATCAATTGATCCTAGATAGTCTGAAGTCGGAATAGGAAGGGATCTATCTCCTCACCCTTCTGCATTTGGAACAACCTCATCTGATTCTCTAGAAGCATCTTTCTTTGAACGGAGCTTCCCTAATACGTTGTCTCCAAAGCGGTCCACATCTCATTTGTCGTCTTCTTTCCGGCAATATGTGGTACAGCGTGATCTTTTACTTCGTCCATAATCAAACGCTTAGCCCGCACTTGATTTTCCTTGAATTTCTTCAGAGAATTTGGATCTGCAGGCTCAGCTAGGACATTCTTCACATGGTTCTTGATGTCGTACTCATCCAGGACTGTCAGTATCCTGGCTCTCAAGATGACAAAGTTGGACACACCGTCCAACCTGTCCTAATCTCTCAGCCCATGAGAAGCCATCTAGCTCAAGTCTGACGAAACAATACTCTTCTCCCTCTTCCTGCTACAAAACTCAACAGAAATGCTGGATCTGGGTTTCTCGGCGATCAAAAACCCTCTATAGTAGCTGCTCCCTTTGTGAAATGATTTCCCTCCTGGAAATTTTCAGCCAAAAAAAAAACAATCGTACAGTTCTCTACAATCACCCTCCTGATCGAATCTCAGATCTGTTTCGCTCAGATCTGCTGAGTGACTGTCTTCCTCCCGCTCTTTGTCAACTTAGCTAGGCATAATACTGCACTGGCAGAATCTCCACCGCACCAGCAACTGTAGAAAATCTGAAGCACTGCTTCCGGATCTCAGCAATACTTGAAACCAACAGAAAAAATAACTGGTGTAACAACCCACACCCTAAGTTCCTACTTCCTAATATTTAACGAATAGCTAAATATAATATACAAACATAAAGAAAAACTAACAAAAAAAAAAAAAATAATAATAATAATTAGAAAAATTCATTAAATATTCAAAGCACCATGATTAAATATATTCAAATTAAATACAACCTTATCATCTTATTCGAATGACCTCTCATTAATACAACCTTATCATCTTATTCGAATGACCTCTCATTAATACAACCTTATCATATTACATTCAAAGGACATCTCATTAATGCAGACCATATCACTCGAATGACACCTCTTTAAAAACATTCATTTCTACATTTATGGAGGTCTTATCTCGATGGAGTTGTGGCGGTGGGATGTTAGCTGGATGGTGTTGTGGCGGTGGGGCAGATTGTTATTTAAACAAAGAAGACATGAAGGAGGAGGGGGTCCTTTGTTCTGAGATGAAAGGGGAGAAAGGCTGTTGTGATGAATTTGAGAAGGTTGTTGTGGTAAAATTTATCAAGGGTGGAAAGGAGACTCACTGTTCTCGGGATTCTGGGCACGGGGGCAGAGGAGGCGTCCTCTGGGTTTAGGATTAAATTCTAAATTGGCTGGGAGGAACATTTTGGGTTCTGTAATCTGTCCGATCAGCTAGAGAGGAAGATCACGGGTCCAGGTATTCTGGTTTGGATCTCACCGTTTCCAGGTATTCCTCCTCTTAGCATCAATTAGTTATTATGTTTCAGCATCATCTAGTCACTGTGTTTTAGCATTTGCTGGTTGCTGTGTTTTAGCATTTGCTGGTTACTGTGATTTTACTTAGAATTAACTTAGAATCATGTTCAAATTCTCTTTCAAATTAAATTCTGCTTAACTGTTAGGAATCAGATAAGTGTTTTGTTTTATAAGATGAACAGAGACATTACAACTGGACCATGTCCCTCTAGCTGGCCTCTGCGTGAGCAGACTGGCCCAACGCAGCCTCTGCGCAGCGGCTGGACAGCGAGGCTACTCTTGCGTCCTCTTGGAAGGCACTGCGTTGTCTCTACGTCACCTAGATGGGATTGCTTCAGCCCCTGCGAGCTTATGCTGGGACTGCGTCCTCCTCCTGCTGAGCTGCCCTCTCTGGATCTGTTGCTTCAATTGCTACCCTCTAGAAAATATGTATTCAGCTGATTTGTTGGAGATTCAGCTTGATCTGCAATCGCTCTGATACCATGTGAAAATTTCTAAATACAATAATACAGAAATCCTATTGCAGTATCTTGATTTACTTCTACTTGTGATTATATTATACAAGTTATTTTCAGAAAATACTGAAGCAAACACAACTAGCAGCCTACACACATACAGATCATTTACTGAATTTACGCTCATTCAACAAAGTGACACAAATTTTTCGGATAAATGTCCTCAGAAAAGCCCAATGCGGGAAAACAAGTGCAGCAGATATGAGGGTTTATTATTATTAAGTAGAATCCGAGTACAACAAATATGGGTACTTAGAACATTTCATCACATGTGTTTAATTAATTCACTTTAATTTTTCTAATTCCCTAAGTTAGACTTAGGGTCCTCATTAAAAAAATTAACTATTTTAATATCTCACACATAAGATGAAATTTCTCCAAACGCTTTCTGGGTTTTGGACGTCTTGTATGTCTTAGACCCTCCACAAAATTTTAGGGCTAGAGCACACCCGATGCTACCTCAACACTCAAAATCTCAACATTCTAGTGTTGATGCACACCTTGTAGCAACAACCTGCCTCTGCATCATCTCCTGACACGCTGATGATGTTTGGTTGTTGCTTCCCACCAACTACTGTGCAACTTTGATATAAGTTGCATCTGTGCTACTACTAACCCTGCTAAACTGCTGCCAACACTGCATCTGCACTGCAACTTTGTTGTTGCTGCTACTGCAACATCTGCAACTGAAAAACATCCAAAATACTGAATCAAATGTGATCAGTATAATGCATTTGTCACCCAAGTCTCTGACTGCTACTAGCTACTACACTGTCCACTAAGGACTCTGCAGCGTTCCTAACCCTGCACTATGCCACTCTGCACGACTGCAAAATCTACATTGCGATCCCCAACATCTGACTACTACTGGTCACTGCAACTGTCACTTTGGTGTCTGACTGCATCTAATGTCACTAATCCATCCTGCTACCGAATACTGTGGGCCCCCGTAGCTAGGTATTGATCCAAGAGGTGGACTCCTCAAGGATCCTGCCCATCTGTAGCTCTATGGGGCTATAATACCAAGTCATCCCACCTCACTCTCGGAGGTATATCGGCAAACATAGCGAAGTCTTTCTCCAACCTGGAGGAAAGCCTATCGATCTCTACAGAAGTTGCCTGTTGGTCTTACTTCTCCTCCTTATCCTTCTTCCTGAGAGGACACTGGGTATTGTCGAGGCCAAACTCGCCACACCTAAAGCATTTGACCTTCGACAAGTCCTTCTTATTCTTCCTCTGTTGCCCCTGTCCCTGACTGGGACCCTTAGATGCGGGCCAGATTCTCCTCCTCCTTCACCACCTTTGATCTGCTGCTACTGCTACTAATGGAGCTCTTCGGAAGAGCTCGTCTCAACTCCTACTGCAAATCAGCCCACACCCTGTCCCATCTTGGTAGCATGTCTCTGCCCAATATACTTTAGAAAAATACATGACACTCTTCTACGATACTGTTGAGAGCTAATCGCACTAGCTCTAAAGGTTGAGGTGCTGCCCCAACAACTGCTAGCTGGTCTCAGACCTCCTAAATCCTGGTAAGGTAGGGGTCTATTCCTTCCCCTTTCCGCATCCGGATGAGCCTCAGCTTCTCCTCTAGGTACATCTTTTGTTGCTCGGAAGTATCTTGATATAGCGTGGCGAGAGAATCCCACATCTCTTTGGTCATTCCCTTGGTCGTTATATGTGAGACTATATGATCACGGCCTCCATCTAGGATTAACCGCTTTGCTTGTGCCATCTCTTTTTTGTACTCTTTCAGCTGATCTGCATCCGTGGGAACTACCACTATGTTATCAATGTAGGCTTTCAGGCCATATTTATCTAGAAGGAAGGTTATCCTTTCCTTCTAGATGACGTAGTTGGAAGCCTCATCCAACCTGTCGTGATCATGAAGGCCTGCGATGACCATCTCAATGAACTATCGAAAACTCCCTCTTTCCTTCTGCTCAGTTGCTGCTATACTACTCGCACTCCTTGCTGGAGTGAGAAGTTATGCTCACAACTACTACCAATCTGCAAGGAAATATCGAACTTCTTGAGACTAGAAATTCCCTGAGAGAAATTTTCCCTCTGTGTGTGCTCTTCACTCTTCCACCCCAATGTTGGCTTTGCTCTAGAAAACTGCTACAAAACCCTTTGTATCCAGCTAGATATCTACCCAAAGAAAAGTCTAAGCTGCTCCCTCTGCCCTCAAAATCACTCGATCTGGAGAATTGAATTTTTCTGCCTCTTTGCTCAAAAAAATCGAACCTTCACAAGTAACTCGACATCCTGACATAATGATTGCGCTGCCCTTAGTAATTTCGGCCTGCTGCTCACATTCAGCAGCAAAATCCCTTCTTTTCACCTCTGAGCTCTCCAACTGATATATTGTGCTTTGAGACCATGTGAAAATTCCAAACCAGAATCCTATTGCAGCAACCGGAAATTATTCTCCTAATTTTTAATGTAATTTAACAATTTATTTGTTGTTTGCTACGACAAATAATGAATAAATCACACTACAATCTACACAAATAAAACTGCGGAAGAAATAAAACACTGGAAGCTGAGAAATGCTAGCACACACACATAAAAAATAAAACAATTATTTTTGGACAAAAGTCCCTGGAAAAACCCAATGCAGGAAAAATAGGGTAGCAACTGAGGGTTTTATTATTATGCAATAGTGAAATAATATGAGTACAATTTGGATGTCGAATACTGGAAATCCTGTTGATTTTTGTAGCATCCGGAAGTGTTCAAAGTTCAAACTTTGCAGAGAGAATTGGACAGTAGCATTCCAAAGAACCCAGAAACAGTTTGTGGAAATTCCACTCGGTTCAAGACTTATTAAAATAATTAAGTATTTTAATGAAGACCCTAAGTTTAAACTTAGGGAAATGAAATAATTAAAGTGTATTAATAAGCCAGAGTGTGAATCTTCTAGAAAACATGGATCAAGTCAAGTTTTAATCTTAGCCATTGAGTAATCTTTTAATTTGAGTCGTTGGTTCACCAACAGGAAGATTATAAAAGGTGTTGACCACTCTGTGTCAACGACCCCATAGCAGTACACCGTCATTTTTTAAATGGGATTTATCATGTTCGAGGTGTTCGCGCCATTTAAATTCCATCATCAATCAACAGTTTTATAAATGATATAAACCCATTCTGCATGTTTATGATGTAAATGATCTAAGTAAGACCATCCTGTATGTAATAACTTAGGTAAGCCTAGTATTTTGGTGACGATTTCTATCATAGGAGGCTTTTTGTCTCACCGATTCATTTGTGTTTCTCGACACAAGTGATCGGCAGAGTTTTCCCCTCCAGCTTCACCCCAAAGCTAAGGTGGATTTTGTCATCAAGATGTTAAGTGAGTCCTACTGTTTTCTATCGAGTCTTTGTAAAAGTAGTTTGGAAATAATCCTAGCTAATTGGCTAGATTATTTTATTACAAACTACTTGGTCTACTAGATCATGTTTTGAGTCGCAGAATTGGGCAGCGATTTGAGAGTCTATTCCAAATGGGTTTTCCCCCTTCATGTGTCAAAATGTATTTATCTTATGTAAAGAGTGTTGGAAAATAATTAAATCCCCTCTCAGTCAATTAATTAAATTTTCTGGCCAAATTAAATTAAAAATCCTAAGCCAGAAATTTAATTAATTTTAAGTCCTAGGTGATTTAAAATTCTTCAAAGGCAAAATTCGTGGGTCCATAAAAAAATCATTTTTTAAAGGACCTAGACCAAGGGAATATTAAGAATTTCAAGAAATTTTGGACCCTTGGGCCTTGGTGGTTAAGTCAAAGTCAAATTTTTTAGGTAATTAACTCAAAAATATTATTTTTGAGTTAATTAAAAAGTAATTAAATAATAAATTCGAATTTCCTCAAAATTTTATAATTTCGACGGATGAGATTAAAAGATGATTAAATCTTTTTCGATAGTCGAGATTACATTGACATGGATCAACTAAACTAGCCGTTGGAGATTTTTATCTTATAAATTAGAGGTCTTTGTCAGTCTTTCGGGATCCGATCTCTTGATCGTGTACTTGCTCTGGAAGCTCTCCTGTAATATTTTCTGGAATAATACAAACGAAGACTTTGGGGTTTTATTTTGTTGTTGGTGTTCCTCTTCAGCATTTTATGGTAAACTTGTTCTTTATATTCTGTCGGTAATTATTTTAATGAATTGTTGATTAATAGCTCTTGTAGAGTAATCTATTGCACATGTATCTTGCTTAGTTTACTGGATTTAGTGTAATAATTTTAATTGGATTGAGTTAGTAGGTATCTCTGACTCTTGAAAAATTCATTTTTATCTTATTTCTCTATTGATTTAACGTTTTAACTTTAAGTGTGCAGAAATCTTTCGGATTTAGAATTGGGCATTTGGGGAAGTCCTCGGCTGGACTAGCTGACTCCCAAAGAAATAAGATCTGAAGAGCCCTCCGGATCTAATTCCCCAAGCTTATCTTAAGTTTTCTTCTTGCAGGGTTTTTCTAGAGCTCGTGCCTAAATAAAAAAATTATCTTAACTTTTATTGAATTTAAAGTTATATCTGGCTAGTAAGAGCCTTAAATCTTCAGATCTAGAAGCGAAGTCAGACTTATGCTCCTCAGATCTGACAAATCTGCAACTCTTTTGCATTGATCTCTAAATATATTGTATAGATCTATAATTTACGTGTAGATCTGAAATTTTGTAACAAGAATTCTAACATTTGGGTTTTTTGGTTTTTCTCTATTTTTGTACATATTGGGTATTGAGATTTTCTCTTTTCACTTGTGCAGGATTAGATCTGAAAAATCAGCGAAAGAAATCTTCAGATCTGAGCCAGATATAAACCCTGGAGGGCAAGATCTGGGCTCAATATTTGTTTGCAGAAATAGATATGAAAAATCAGCCAAAGAAATCTTTAGATCTGAGTCAGATTTAGACCCTGGAGGGAAAAATCTGAGCTCAATATTTGTTTGAAGGTATAGATCTAAAAAATCAACCAAGCAAATCTTCAGATTTGAGCCAGATCTAAACCCTTGAAGACATATAGGCTTTTGAGGCTATTTTTGCAGGATTTTGGTCTCCAAAATTCTAATTTTTAAGCGGCAACATTATCCCAAAATTTCAAGAATTTTCAACAGTGGGATCTTCAAAGCCTTGGACCAAGGGTTTGATTTCGAAACCCTTATTTTCTGCAAATTTTATTTCAGCAAGTAAATCACAAATAATTAGGCCCTAAAAACATATTTTATATGGTCAAAATTGTTTAAAATTGCAAAATCTTCATTTTCAGAATTTCTGGCCATTTGGGCATCTTTAATTTTGCCTAGATCTGACTTTGAAGCTTGCTGGAAATTACTACATAACTGTGAAATATCAGATCTGAACATTTCTGATGGATATCCTAAATAAGATCCAAAAAAATTGAATTTTCAATTTTTCGGCAAAACTTACTATTTTTAAACATTGTGGGGATCATTTTCAGTATTTTCAATTTGCTAATCTGTTATCAATTTACTGTTGTTATAAATTTATTAGTTCTAAAAATTACTGAATCAAACTTTCTTAAAGCCTTAAAATTGAAATTTTCAAGTTTTAATATATTTTTGCTATTTCTTAAAGTATTTGGCAGCTATCTTGGGCAGTTTTATCTTGCTGATCTGTCACTGTTTCACTGCTGAAATGAAAATATCAGATCTGAAATTTCTCTTAATCAAGCCCTCAAAATTGATTTTTCTTAAAGTTCAACATTTTTTACTATTTTTAGTCATTTTGGGCATTGGTACCAGTATCGTTTGTTTGCTGGTCTATGGTTTAAATTACAACTGCAATTTATGTTTTAGATTTGAAATATTGCTGAAGAATATATCCTAAGTTTGACTATAAGAGAAAATTGAATTTTTGGATTTGCATTATTTTAAGAATAGCATTTGATCCATAAATTGTTTGACGAAGTGTTTGTTTAGCACTAAAATTTCATGGTGTTTATTGATGATTAATTATTGAGATTTAAATGCTAACTATTTTCTTATGCTTCAACTGGGTTTGATGATCATTGGCATCTGAGTTTTGGGAACGTTTTTTTTATCGATTAAAATGTATAACTAAGTCTTGTTTCATTTACTTGAATTTGGATATTTATTGAATATTAATGTTTTGAAAATTCTTTCAAGTAAGTGTGATTGATATATAATTATTGTGGATTTGCGATGAATTGTATATCTTTTAAATTGAGTAATATTTTGGCATCTTCATAATTAGCACTCTCGCTTAAGTACTTAGTGGTTAGATCAGATTATTTATAACCTAAGTGCTTTAGGCTTTTTATCACCTATCATCTTCGAAGCTTGTTTCATCTCGCTCCTTCAAATCGTTTTCCTTGCATTCGGCATTGCATAGCAGCAGTTTCTCATCAAGTACTTGGTTGTAATTTCCTTAGCAGGATAGTTGACTCCATAAGGCACTGGTATTAGTCTTTCAAATTCAATCGAATCCTTTAATCTTGCTAGATCTTTCACAAGCATTTGGTCGTTTAACTGTCTCCCGAACTGGTTGGTTCCCAACTAATTCTTCTTCATTCTATTTCCATAGGGTCTACCCCCCTTAGTCTGCTATAAGGAGACAACTTAAATAGAGACACTGGGGATCAGGGTGACAACGCTCGATCGGAACCATTGTCGCGGTGCCTAAACATTCTGTGCGACAACAAAAGGCTTGAGGGTCATTTGGAAAATAATCCAAGCATACACTCAGTACCAGAAAGAAATCCATTCTGATGTAGAATTCGATCTTAGTGGGAGAGTTGCAGGGCGAGAAGTTGCAGAAGAGGAGGAGGTCAGGGGTGATCGAGATCAGGGTCGGAGGGCAACAGTGGGTCACTAGAGGCAGCTTGAGGCTGCAACGTAGAGACCCCACATAGTCTCCACGTAGATTCACGTAGTCCAACGCTGGGACTGCGCAGAAAATCATGCAGAGTGACGCAGGGGCATGCAAGAACTGTTTTGGGTGTCAAAGAATTGTCCGAGTAAGCTGGAAATTTAGTCTCAGGTGGTTCAGACACTATTTGCTGTTAGTTTCCTGGAAAGATATCATTTGCTGAAGAATTACTAAAACCCTCATTTGCTGCACCGGTTTTACCACATTGGGTTTTTCCGAGGACAATTGTCCAAAAATAACTATGTACATGTGATTGATTCTTGTGTTTCTGTTCTCTACTGTTTATTTCTCTGCATATATAATTGTGAATGTTGCAGTAGTATTTATTTCGATATTTGCTAGAAGATTTCTGAATAATAACTTTTTGAAATAATAAGTAGGAGAGATAAATCGATCACTGCAATTGTTTGTAAATGTTCACATGGTATCAGAGCCAGAGATGAATAACAGAGAGGGGGAATCTATCAGTGAACGGAGATCTACTGTTGCAGCAACAACGCAAAAGGGTTCACGCAGTTCTCGAGGAGGGGGAGGAAGCACGATATAACAGATGGATCATTGATGTATCTTGTAAATACAAGGCCAAACATTTGTTATGCTGTTAATAGCCTAAGTCAGTTCATGGTGGAACCGAAGAGGGCACATTAGGCAGCAGCCAAGCATGTTCTCAAGTACCTTCAAGGGACAGTCGAGCTTGGATTGGGCTGGGCTGGAAGTTCAGTTGAGTGGAAGAGTACCAGTAGTTACTGTTTCAGTCTGAGATCAGGAATGACTTCCTGGTGCTGTAGGAAGCAGAGGTCTGTGGCACTGAGTTCAGCAGAGGCAGAGTATATAGCAACCAGCACAGATTTGTGCGAAGCCATATGGCTTAGGAAACTGCTAGTAAATCTACTCAAGGAGAAAACTAAAGCAACCAACATATTATGTAATAATCAGAGTTTCATAAAGCTCTCTGAGAATCCTGTGTTTCATGATAGGTCGAAACATATTGACATCCAGTGTCACTTCATTAGGGACTGTGTACAACGTGGAGTTGTTCAGTTGAAGTACACTCCAACAGGAGAATAGGTGGCAAACATCCTCACAAAAGCTCTGGGAAAGACAAAGTTTGTCTACTTCAAAGAGAAGATGGGGATGATGAAGAATCCCTTCCAGTAGCAGGAATGCAAGATTCAGTGTTCAGAGGGAGCTGTGGTACAGAGGCAGCAAGTGACAGTGGCAGTGTCAAAGGCAGCAGTACAGGGGGCAGCAACGCAGCAAATGGGGGGAGCAGAATCTTGAGATAAGCGTCGCAGAGGGTGCTTCAAAATCAGAGCAGCGTGCAGCAGGCATATTGTTGGAACACCTTCCTCGCTAAGAGGGAGTGCTGATTTTTGTAGCATCCGTAAGTGTTCCAAGTCTCAAACTTTGCAGGGAGGCTTGGACAACAACATTCCAAAGAACCCAGAAACAGTTTGTGGAAATTCCATTCAGTTCAAGACTTATTAAAATAATTACATATTTTAATGAAGACCTTAAGTCTAAACTTAGGGAAAAGAAATAATTAAAGCGTATAAATAAGCCAGAGTGTGAATCTTCTAGAAAACATGCATCAAGTCAAGTTTTAATCTTATCCATTGATAAATCTTTTAATCTGGGTCATTGGTTCTCCAACAGGAAGATTATAAAAGAAGGCTTGAGGGTCATTTGGAAAATAAGCCAGGCATACACTCAATACCCGAAGGAGATCCATTCTGATGTAGAATTCAATCTCAATGGGAGAGTTGCAAGGCGAGAAGTTGCAGAAGAGAAGGAGGAGGTCAGGGGTGATCAAGATCAGGGTCGGAGGGCAGTAGTGGGTCACTGGAGGCAGCTTGAGGCTGCAGTGCAGAGACCCCACGCAGTCTCCACACAGATTCACGTAGTCTAGCGCTGGCACTGCGCAGAGAATCACACAGAGTGATGCAGGGGCATGCAGGGGTTGTTCTAGGTGTCAGAGAATTGTCCGAGTAAGCCGAAAATTCAGTCTCGGTGGTTCAGAATTTATATGCCGTTATTTTCCTGTAAAGATATCATTTGCTGAAGAATTAATAAAACCCTCATTTGCTGCACCAGTTTTCCCACATTGGGTTTTTCCGGGGACAATTGTCCAAAAATAACTGTGTACATGTGATTGATTCTTGTGCTTATGTTCTCTACTGTTTATTTCTCTGCATATATAATTGTGAATGTTGCAGTAGTATTTATTTCGATATTTGCCGGAAGATTTCTGAATAATAACTTATTGAAATAATAAGTAGGAGACATAAATCTATCACTACAACTATTTGTAAATTTTCACATGGTATCAGAGCCAGAGATGAATAACAAAGAGGGGGCATCTATCAATGAACAGAGATCTATTGTTGTAGCAACATCGCAGAAGGATTCCTGCAATTCTCGAGGAGGGGGAAAAAGCACGATAGAACAGATGGATCATTGATGTATCTTGTAGATACAGGGCCAGACATCTGTTATACTGTTAATAGCCTAAGTTAGTTCATGGTGGAACCGAAGAGGGCACATTGGGCAGCAGCCAAGAATGTTCTCAAGTACCTTCGAGGGACAATCGAGCTTGGATTGAAGTACACCCGTGACAATGATGTCGGGTTGGGTGGTTTCACTGATACAGACTGAGCTAGAATTTTAGTTGATCAGAAGAGTACTAGTGGGTACTGTTTCAGTCTGGGATCAGGAATGACTTCCTGGTGCAATAGGAAGCAGAAGTCCATGGCACTAAGTTCAGTAGAGGTAGAGTACATGGCAGACAACACAGCTTCGTGCGAAGCCATATGGCTTAGGAAACTTATAGTAAATCTACTCAAGGAGAAAATTGAAGCGACCAACATATTATGTGATAATCAGAGTTGCATAAAGCTCTCTGAGAATCCTGTGTTTCATGATAGGTCGAAACATATTGAAATCTGGTGTCACTTCATTAGGGGTTGTGTACAAAGTGGAGTTGTTCAGTTGCAGTATAGGTGGCAGACATCCTCACAAAATCTCTAGGAAAGAAAAAGTTCTTTTTACTTCAGAGAGAAGATGGGGATGATGAAGAATCCCTTCCAGTAGCAGGAATGCAGGATTCAATATTTAGAGGGAGTTGTGGTACAGAGGCAGCAAGTGGCAGTGGCAGTGTCAAAGGAAACAATACAGGGTGCAGCATCGCAGCAGATGGGGGGAGAAAAATCCTGAGATCAACAGTGCAGAGGGTGCTACTGAATCAGAGCAGCGTGCCGCAGGCATATTGTTGGAACACCTTCCTCGCTAAGAGGGAGTGTTGATTTTTGTAGCATCCAGATGTGTTCCAAGTCTCAAACTTTGCAGAGAGGCTTGGACAACATCATTCCAAAGAACCCAGAAACAGTTTGTGGAAATTCCACTCGGTTATTAAAATAATTAATTATTTTAATGAAGACCCTAAGTCTAAACTTAGGGAAATGAAATAATTAAAGGGTATTAATAAGCCAGAGTGTGAATCTTCTAGAAAACATGGATCAAGTCAAGTTTTAATCTTAGCCATTGATTAATCTTTTAATCTGGGCCATTGGTTTTCCAACAGGAAGATTATAAAAGAAGGCTTGAGGGTCATTGGAAAATAAGTCGGGCATACACTCAGTACCCGAAGGAGATCCATTTTGATGTAGAATTCGATCTCAGTGGGAGAGTTGTAGGGCGAGAAGTTGCAAAAGAGAAGGAGGAGGTCAAGGGTGATCAAGATCAGGGTCGGAGGGCACCAGTGGGTCACTGGAGGCAGCTTGAGGCTGCAGTGTAGAGACCCCACGTAGTCTCCACGCAAATTCACGCAGTCCAACGCTGGGCCTGCGCAGAAAATCACACAGAGTGACGCAGGGGCATGCAGGGGTTGTTTTGTGTGTCAGAGAATTGTCCGAGTAAGCGGGAAATTCAGTCTCTGGTGGTTCAGAATTTATTTGCCCTTATTTTCCTGTAAAGATATCATTTGCTGAAGAATTAATAAAACCCTCATCTTCTGCACTGATTTTCCCACATTGGGTTTTTCCGGGGACAATTGTCCAAGAATAATTGTGTACATGTGATTGATTCTTGTGGTTATGTTCTCTATTGTTTATTTCTCTGCATATATAATTGTGAATGTTGCAGTAGTATTTATTTCGATATCTTCTGGAAGATTTATGAATAATAACTTATTGAAATAATAAGTAGGAGACATAAATCTATCAATGCAACTGTTTGTAAATTTTCACACTACCCACACTGAGCAGCGAAATTCCTTCTTTTCACCTCTGAGCTCTCCAACTAATCAACTGTGCTCTCAGACCATGTGAAAATTCCAAACCAGAATCCTATTGCAGCAACCAGAAATTATTCTCCTAATTGTTAATTTAATTTAACAATTTATTTGTAAATCACACTACAATCTACACAAATAAAACTGCGGAAGAAATAAAACACTGGAAGCTGAGAAATGCTAGAAAGTCCCTAGAAAAACCCAATGCAGGAAAACTAGTGCCGCAGTGGAGGGTTTTATTATTACGCAGTAGTGAAATAATATGAGTACAATCTAGATGCTGAATACTGGAAATCCTACATAGAAAATACTAGAAAAAATATCTCGAGGGAAATTACCCTCACTCCGAGCAATCTCGGCACTTGATTGGTTACTGAAAATCAAGCTGTCCTCCTAGCTCTACTCAGCTTCTGCGTCACCTCTATGCAGTCTGCTACACGCTCAGCCCGGAAAAGCTAAAGATCAAGTTGTCCTTCCTTCTGCTGACTAGAAAACTGACCCTTCGGCACTCTGGAAATACTTTCCAGCCTTCGGAACTGAAAACCAGATTCACCCCAGCAAAATCGGACTTGCTCACTAAAGCTTCTACACAACTTCCTAGAGAAATCTCAATCTTTCTCTGCAATGCACTCACCAGATCTGGAAATCTTCCTTCGGCTTCATTGTCTCTGCTCCTCTCTCACCGCTTCAATCTCTAGCTCTCTCTGGCAACTGACTGTTGCTACTTTGGAAATCGATCTGCTAAGAAATCGAACAACTAAAGTGTTTTCTCCATCACCACATCGACCTCCTCTTATAATCCTCTGTTGGATCACCAACAACCAAGATTAAAACATAATCGTGGCTAGAATCATCTCTGAATCGATCTGTGTGAGCTTCTAGACTATTCTCGCCTTGACTTCATTAATACTGATTAATTAACCTATTTTCTAGGTTTAAACTTAGGAAACATTAAAAAATTGGTTAATAATCCAATTAAGTCACTTCTAAGTAGAATTTCCATAAATGATTTCTGGGTTCTGGAGATCCGTTAAATTTAAGCAACTTCCGTCAAATTCCACCTTGGACAGCTCAGATGACAAAGATGATGATTACATTGACTTCCTCTTTTCAAGAGGACCAAAATCGACCTAAAGATCACCTCATTCAGATAAGAAGAAGTTGGTTTTGGAATTTATGTACCCACTCATCAATGTTTACCAGTTTAGGTCGGCCCTATGCACATGTACCAATGGACATGTCAGCCTCAACATCAAGTGGACCCTCATGGAAGCCTATAAATAGAAGAGACCTCAAGCTCATTTGGACACATTGATTAAGCTCTTCTCTTGTATTTTGTCTTGGCTCGCACAGGTTTGACGGAAGGAGTTCGCGCGAAGGTCTGAAGTTCGCACAAAATACAAGAGAAACAATGCCCCACCAACAAAAGTTCGAAGAAAAAAACTACACCTCCAGCCACTGCAACTAGCACAACGTCACCCCCTCTCGGACTGCGTCACCCTCTTTGGTCTGCGTCAGCTAGACAGGCTCTACGTCACCCTTCTCGTCCTGCGTCAGCCTCTACGTTAGCTCTGCGTGAGCTAGATAGGCTTTGCGTCACCACTGCTGGGTCTGCGCTGTCCCTCTGGTGTTGCGGTGCCTCTTTCTAGATCTGTGTTGTTTCTATTTGTAATATCCCCAATGGGAAATAGACAGCAATACAAGCATACGACAATATAGAAAATGCTAGAAATAGAACATAAAGCAAATACACATAAAAATGCCGGAAATGCTAAGCCATTTTATTAATCTGAGAATATAATGAGATACAATGGATAATCAGAATAAATGCACCTATCCTTGCTCAAGGCAAGTGAATAACCCTCTCAGAAAAACAGGAAATGGCTGCTACAAGAAACTGCATCCCAGCTGCTGGAAGAAACTGCCATAAACTGCTGCTGCTGGAATGAACTGAAGCTAGGGGCTGATCCCCTTGCCGGAATGAGCTGAAAATCGGCAGACCACCTGAACTCACCACCCCGGACAAAACCCAGAAACCATATACAAAACAGACCACCTCCGAAAATCACCCCCAAAAACCCTCCTCCTAGAAAAACGCTGTCCCTCCAGGACCAGCGCAGACACCAAATGAAATAGACTGAAATGGGGCCACAACTCCTCAGGAAACTCACCAAATGATAAACGCTGAACCTCCACACCGGAATAGGCCTGAATATCCTGCAGAAATCTCTACCACTGAACAGCTCCAACTCAAACTGCGTCCTCCCTCCAAGGACTGCGGGTCACCCAATGAAGCTCAACTCCTCAGCAAAACTCCCAAACAAAACACCTGCAAATCTCCTGCTAAAGACTGAAGAAAAACCTTGCCCGAGCAGGCACTCGAAGTCCCCCGGGGCCAAGGGTGAGATCTCCGACCGGAGACACTCAGTCGCACTAAACAGTGCTGCAGACCGACTAAACAGCCAACGTGCTCAAGTAGACAAAGTCTAGCTCAATATCATCAACAATATCAATAATGCCCAAATGAGATAGCTCTCCCTCCTTTTATAACGCTGGCCCTCCTCAAAACCCTACGTGGTCCCTCTCTCTCCCACATGCTCCTCATGGGCCTGCGCAGAAGCTTCTAGAGGCTACGTGAGCCTCCTCTCATACGTGGTGTGGACCCCCAAGGCTCCCCCTTAAGTTATGACGTTGCATCTACTAGGGAAACACTTTATTTTATTTAAGTGATTTAGCCCCCCTTTTCTCACTTTTATTTATTAATTAACTATAGGCGGCAAAACTATACAAAAATCAAATATTCCAATTAGCGGTGCTAATTAGGAATATTGCAGTCTCCCCCAGCAAAATGTTGCTTGTCCTCAAGCAACTGAAGTGATGGATGCTGTAAAATCTGCTCACTCTCCCAAGTGGCATCCTCATCCGGCAAAAATTGCTTGTCCTCAAGCAACGCTTGAACAAGCCTACTCTCTAGCTGATGCTCCCCACCGATACTGCAAAATGTGCCTGGGTCCCACTGAAACCTCTCTGTCTCCTGCATCCCCCTGATACGAAGGGATATCTCAATGCCAGGATCCCAAACTGGACTCTCACAGTACCAGTCAATCAATAATCCCCCCGGATCCCATCGCCACCATGGCCAATAATCGCCCAAGTCCCACGGCTCAGGCTGCGCACTACCTCTAGCTATAAATGATGCTCTCAGGGGTGAAGACCACCAACTGGCATCAATGCTCCCAGGCTCATGTTGTACTACACCTGTAACTGCATATACTGCCCCACCAACTGCATACAAACTCCTCACCTCTCTCCAGTCCAAGTCCTGACTCAATCCCATGCTGATCCTACTCCCCTGAAATTGGGATGGGGTGCTGAAGAAATGATGGCCTGTGTCCCCCTGCCAGCTGGAATCTATAACATGTGCTATGTCCATGGGCCCCTGCTCCGCTGTGCTCCCTCTGAAGAATACCATAACATCAAGAGGGTACCAACTCATGATCTCCCGCCAGTCCATCATGGAAGAAGAATCTGATGTAGCGATAAAAATTGCATATGGAACATGCCGGGAGTGCTGTCGCCAACTCGTAATCAACTCCCACTGCTCTGCCCTGTCTGCCAGTGAAAGCTGCCTGTAGAAGGAAGCCCCTCTCTCTGTAATGGGCCCAAGTGGGCAAGATATGCTGCAAGCTCCATCGATGTACTCCTGGGGAGTGCTACACACTAAAAACACTGTAGCTCTGCTGACTGTGTGTGCACCTATCTGCGTCTCATCCCTGTGTCGACCCACAGATGGATGCTCCACCATATCCAACAACTCCTCCCACTCCTGATCAGGAATGTCATGCTCCCGCTGTCTACTGGTCCCCTGCAGAACAATCCCATCGACCTCCAAAACCTCTAGAGAATACGGACCTGCAGCTGCTGTCACCGTACTCGATGTCAGTGCATATGACTGTCCCACCTCGATGTCTGAACCCAATGTTAGCCGCATATCCCTCATCGACTCAATGTGGGCACCCATCCTCTTGATAAAGTGTCGATACAGTGTCTGGAGCCCAAACACATACTGGGATGCTACCTCTGCTGTACCCAGTATCCTCTGCCCATGCATGTTCTCGACATGCCGTGAGGGAAAAGTGATGCATGTCTCCCTCATGACCGGCTCCCCAAGCATAGGCTCAGTGATGATTGATGCACCACCTCTGCAAAGGATCATCTCATCCCCCAACCTGTGGCTGTCAACTAGCACACCAACCCAGTGCCACTGCTGAGAAGTCTCTCGCCTAGTGTACTGAGTGTCATCCAAATATCTAGGGTGAACCTCGCGTTCCCTGCTGCTCACGCCCAAAGTGCCAAAGGTCAAAAACATAATCAGCTGTACTTGTGAGTGACGTCGAAGCGAGTCAGGTGTGTGAGTCCCCACAGATACCGCCAAGTATCGCTCCTTTGTCTCTCCATCGATCCTGGGTGAACTACTACCAAAGGTAAGCCCGATGTCCCTGTCCATGAGTCTCTCTGGAAGCAATGCTCTAAGACCCTGCTGTGCAACACCGTATGCCCTCGCATACCACTGATCATCCATATACTCCTCAACATGCCACTGCACACTGAGACATACCTCGGTATGCTGCTGGATACCATGTGCTACTACTGTAGCACCCTGTACCGTCTCGTGCCCTGACTGTGTCCAGGCATCAGTCACTCTCCGCATGCTCTCAATGTGATGTAGGATACTCCTACTCCACAATGCAGTCCCACACACTATGGTACACCACCATGCTACTCCATGTCCACCGGCAATCCACCGCTCAATGCTAGAAACTCCCACACATCCCTGGATGTGATGACCTAGAGTTGTGCCCCTACATGTCGAACTACCACCAATCGGTAACATCGTCTCCACCGTCGTATCACTATACCTGCCGACGAAAGGATCATCACTCCAAATCCTCCTCAAGGGGTCTGAGAAGTGAATCTCCCTGTGTGTCAGTAGTGTTACCACCACTGCTCGGCTCCGCTGTGTCCTCTGTGCCCCACACAAAGGTGAAGAATCCTCGGCCCCATACAAGGTGCCATCTGGTGGCCTGCCAATGCCACCTCCTCCGACAAGCTCCTGCCAAGGTGTGCTGACCACCCCGTGATCCCGTGTATGAATGTCATGCCAAGACAACCTAGGGAGTCTGCCCATAAACTGGTTGGCCACTGGAGCTGACCGAAACTGCGCATGCTCTACTACTAGGCCAACTGTACTCTCCAAGACATAGTCAGCCGACCTGCCTGGGAAACGATAGGTGATCCCACCTGGATCCCAATGCCAATCTGGGGTTCCTGTATTCCCCATGCATAGAAAACCCTGCTGAGCTACACTCGGATCCATCACTATCTCCATAGCCCGCTCCACCGAGTACCAACTCAAAATCTCTCGCCATCCAACCTCAACATGTGGATGCTGTACCCTGTGCAACTCTGATCATCTCATACCGCTATCCAAGTCAACATATGAGATCTAACTAGGTGGCTCTGCCTCTCTCTCTCCAACGGGAAGAGATGACCCAACAACACTGCTAGTCCCATCCATGCATGCCTGAAGGGGAATGATCTGACGCTCCAACGTGCCCTCTGATTGTACCATCAGGGAATCCAGTCGTTCCCCAATGCGAACCAACTTGGCCGCCGACTTGGCACAAGTCACTCTCATACCCTCCAGCTCCTGGTCCTGCAACAAAATGGCCTCTCGTACTGACGTGGCCTTCCCTCTCAAAACTCGAAGGTCCGTCCGAAGCCGATGATACCGCTGTATGCGACCATCATCCAATACCTCTGTACCTGCTAGTGCCTCATCGAAGGTGGATATATCTCCTAATGCCTTACCCATCTGTCGTGTGCTGCTACCACCTGAAGACTCGGACATGACTCCGGTCATCACCTCAATGGATGGCTCTACTGAGGTAGGCTCTACCTTCTCCACTACCACATCAACCGTCATGGCCAAGGAGGTCTCCAATGAGGGTGAATCCTGTGTCACACTAGGTGTAACCTCAGACTCCTTGCAATCCTGGGTGCCCTCATCCTCCAAGTGCAATGTACAATCCAACAATGGCTCATGAGAATGATGGTTCGATTCCTCCTTGAGTGTTTCCATGTTGCACAGCGCAGTGCAACCAGGCTGCTCTATAGTAGCAATGAGATTTGACCCTTGATCTACAAGAGTCCCATCCTCAAAAGTGTTGGCTGCCCCAATTGTCGATGCATGTGGCTACAAATCTGAACTCTGTATGCTAGAAACTCCATCCTCTCTGAGCTGACAGTAATCTTTGAAGGGCAAAATTGCTTTTAAGTCTTCCCCCATGGACTTCCATTCTCTAAAATAATCTTCAAGAGGTATACGACCATGTTGCCTCGGTACTTCAGGTAAGAATGTAGGCATTGTGATCCTCATATTTGCCATAGATAGCCAGCTCCACAGGCTGAGCCAGAACTATGCTCTGATACCACTGTAATATCCCCAATAGGAAATAGACAGCAATACAAGCATACGACAATATAGAAAATGCCGGAAATAGAACATAAAGCAAATACACATAAAAATGCCGGAAATGCTAAGCCATTTTATTAATATGAGAATATAATGAGATACAATGGATAATCAGAATAAATGCACCTATCCTTGCTCAAGGCAAGTGAAGAACCCTCTCAGAAAAACAGGAAATGGCTGCTACAAGACACTGCATCCCAGCTGCTGGAAGAAACTGCCGTACATCGCTGCTGCGAGAATGAACTGAAGCTAGGGGCTGATCCCCTTGCCGGAATGAGCTGAAAATCGGCGGACCACCTGAACTCACCACCCCGGACAAAACCCAGAAACCATATACAAAACGGACCACCTAAATCACGGAAACCCTCCTCTAAACAGCGTCCCTCCGGGACCGGTGCGGACACCAAGCGAAATAGGCGAAATGGGGCCACAACTCCTGGAAACTCTCCCAAATGATAAACGGCCCGAACCTCCACACCGGAAGAGGCACAGATCTCTACGAGAAATCTCTACCTTTGAACCGGCTCAACTCAAAGCGCGTCCTCCCTCAATTTGCAAGTCACCCAATGGCTCGGCTCCTCGGCAAAACTCCCCAAACAAAACACACACCAAATCTCTTGCTAAAAGGCGAGAAAAGCACTTAGAAGCGACTCGAAGTCCCCGGGGCCAAGGGTGAGATCTCCGACCGGAGACACTCAGTCGCACTAAACAGTGCTGCAGACCGACTAAACAGCCAGCGTGCTCAAGTAGACAAAAGTCTAGCTCAATATCATCAACAATATCAATCATGCCAAATGAGGTGAAACTCCCACCTTTTATAGTGCTAGCTCCCCTCAAAACCCTAACTGTGTCCCCTCTCTCCATAAGCTCCTCATGGGCCTGCGCAGAATACGTGAGCCTCCTCTCATACGTGGTG
This sequence comes from Pinus albicaulis, assembly GCA_034641835.2. Taxonomy (NCBI): domain Eukaryota; kingdom Viridiplantae; phylum Streptophyta; class Pinopsida; order Pinales; family Pinaceae; genus Pinus; species Pinus albicaulis. The sequence goes on from CM076582.1 coordinate 1,462,798,508, forward strand.
TGGACCCCCAAGGCTCCCCCTTAAGTTATAACGTTGCATCTACTAGGGAAACAATTTATTTTATTTAAGTGAGTTAGCCTCCCTTTTCTCACTTTTATTTATTAATTGACTATAGGCGGCAAAACTATACAAAATCAAATATTCCAATTAGCGGTGCTAATTAGGAATATTACAGTCTCCCCCGGCAAAATGTTGCTTGTCCTCAAGCAACTGAAGTGATGGATGCTGTAAAATCTGCTCGCTCTCCCAAGTGGCATCCTCATCTGGCAAAAATTGCTTGTCCTCAAGCAACGCTTGAACAAGCCTACTCTCTAGCTGATGGTCCAACCACTACACCAAAAGCTCGAACTGTTAGTGAGGACGGCATCCCAGGGTGTTAAGGGTGGGGTCTTAAGGCCCACCGGAGCATCTCGGGACGGGGACCCTCGCGCAGTCCCCCAATTACGCAGACCCCGACAGCGTGTCAGGGCCCACCGGACCCTCAACAGGGAGGCTGCCCTAAACAGGGATATTACACTATTGCCTTCCTGCAGCAAAAAAAAATTGTCCCTTCGTTGATGGCTTCAGCTCTGTAATGTTCCCATTTTTGGTATCACCCGTGACAGGGCTAGGAGGGACTTCCAGAGTTAGGAGCAGACAGGTCACATGTACAGATTGGTGCTATCAGTGGGCTCAGGAGCTTTTTGGAGGAGTTTTGAGGAGTTTCCATGTTGTTCGGAGGCATTCGCTTGATATACTCCACCATCCGAGCAGTTTGGCTTTCGTTCTGATGCATTCCGATAACTTTCGGAATTTTGAGTTATTTATGGGCTTAACTCAGCTGATTATGCTCAAGGTGGCATTCCGGGAGGAATACACGATGGAACACCTTAGTGTAATAGCTCATCGGAACCGGGACGAGGAGACCTACACGATGGGACAGTTAGACAGAGATTTCAGTGACCGGAGGAGGCGTGGTAGCCGATATACCCTTTCCTGCATTAAAAAGGAATATTTTATAATATTTTAATAAAAGGGAAAAGTGCTCCATAAATAAAATAATAATAAAATAATGCTCTAGAAGGCTCCAAGGGATCTATAAAAGAAAGGGAGAAGGCCATTGGGAGATATCTTTGGAGTAGATCATTTGCTTGTATATGAGAGGTTTGAGGACGTGGTTCTCTACTTCATGCAGTAGCCCCAGGACGGAAACCCTCGGGTGATTTGTGAGTATTGGACGGAAACCCAATACTCTTGAGGAGACTTCACATAGGAGTTTCACAGAGCTTCAGAGTTTGGTGTGAGGATCATTCAGATCTTCAACTTGGGCTTCATCATTTTCAGTGGGTTCAGTGTCAGCTGTTGCCGAAGGGAGAGTGCAGCAGTTCAGTTTGTGGCCAGCGCCGTTCAGCAGCTTATCTTGGTGGCCAGTTTTCTATCTCAGCTCTTCTTGGGTCAGATCTATATGTAAACCCCTGTTTATTATCTATAATAAAAGCTGAGATTTTTCTTTTGTTCTATATGGTATTGGATTGCAGTGTTTCTTGTCTTTTAATTTTACATGGCAATCTTCTGTTGAATGAATGATTATTTTACGGCAAATTGTGGTATTCAGTATTTTTCTGCATTTTAGTTAAAATATCCCATCCGGGATATTACAGTGGTATCAGAGCCTTGGTCTTGGCTCAGCCGCGGGGTTTCAGTTGAAGGATTTCCGATTTGATTGTAGATCAACTTCAGGGGGAGTTCACAGGGTCTTGTTTTGAAGAAATTTGACGTTGTTTGCTCATTGTGGAGAAAATTGTCTTATCCGTCTACGAATTCTTTGCTGCACAAGAGTAATGACATTTTGTTTAGCCTCCAACAACAGCGTGTGAGTTAATCTCAAGTGGGGGCCGCATTCCATGTTCCGAGAGCAAACTATTCGTGGAGACCGTAAATATTAGGAGGGACAAATTTAACATTTGGGCATATTAGGGAAGGCGTCAAGCAGATTGTGAGAGACGGTTTTCAGACACAGCACAGTCACGGGTTTGTGAGGGTGACGGCATTCTTCATTTATGAGCCGTGGGTTATTTCCCGTAGCAGCGTTCATCCTCCTAATTAGACGGAGATCTTGAGCGACTATACCAATTTGTGTCGATCAACTTTGTTTGCATGAGAATGAAGCAGTAATGGAGCTTTCCTCCAATACCAGAGATCTGAGTTTGTGATACGGGTCACGGTGCCAGGGGTTATTTGCTGAGGCATGACGCTAAGATTGTATATGCCATGACAGAACCAAATGCGTATTAATTGCCTTGAAAAAAAAAAATTTGATTTCAATGGTGCCGGAATAATATTGTATTACAGATGCGATTGATGAAATATGCATTGATCGTATGAGCGGTGTGACGGTGCGTATATACATCGACTGTTGATCTTCGAATGAGAGGCGGATCTGTATATCAAAGTTGTCAGTCAGACGAGGATCCTGTCGAATTTCCATCGCCACGACAATGCCAATCAGGCCGACGACTCCAAGTGACCAGGTTTTCCCATAACAGAGTAATGCGTAGGAGAAATCAAGCAAAAACGGTCGTCTAAGGTGACTATGCATATAGAAATGAATACTTGACCTGATCGAAAGCATGAAGTGCGTGTAGCTGGTGCATTTTGGATCACAGGGTGTTGACCGTGATCTGATTTGAACATGAAGGGGTTGACGATACCAGAGACGGATCGTCCAACTATGGCTTGGAAATTCAGTCAATAATGTGTGACTAGTGTAGGAAAGCCGCCTGGAGTCGTGTTAAGCAAAGGAGCACGAAATTGAGATTGTTAATATGCAAACATAACCTCAAAAATTCTCCAGTTCAAGCGTATTAGTTGTGGGATTTTTCTTTTTTTATGGTTGTGCGTATCCGTATTGTTGACTATTGTTGGGCGTGTACACTGGCCATGGACCATTTCTGGGCGTAGGCAAGTAGTTTTCGTGGACAGTATAGAGACCATGTAATTTCTCTGTGCGCTAGACTTGCTGATCAGAGTGTCACCTTTGTTGAGGCAGAGTATCTCAGAGGCTAGATCTGACTTCTGTGAGATAAAAAAAAAAAGAGATTAAAACTGGTGTTTTACAGTGGCCCAAGGCAGAATTTAAGTATATTATTTGGCACGTTGAGAAGGGCTAAGAGAGAAGGCCGTCTTATTGGAGCTGATATTTACGCTAGTGTTGGGAGTACGTGTGTTGCTGTAGCAGCTAAATATCATGAGACTCTCACTATATTTTGAGTGAATTCCCTTATTTTAGTTGCTGGACAGAGATATTTGGTATCTGATTTCAGACTTCAAGCAGTGGCCCAGTGGGTAAACCAAGTTGGGTGCCTAAAAGACAACACAATGTTACCTGTGCAACTCACTCAGAGCATGAAGCAATTTTGAGCATGGGGACAGCTTCCAAATCAGGTTTTCTCTCAAAATCACATTGCTGGTACAATTTTCCCCTGAACCTGTTTGTTAAGTTGTGATTGATCATAGACTTGTCATTTAATTTCATATACCGGAATGATAATTGTTTGAGCATGTAATGTATGAATGGGAGGAAGTATTCCTTGCTTCATTACAGTTATAGAACTGAGTTAGTGCAATACTGAGTTGAGACAACTCAGAATTGCACATGCAACATTGTGCAAGGAATCTGTTTGCTAAAACACTTCACTGGAAAATATATAGCAAACTCAGAAATAATGTTCTCATGCAAACAATCTGTGATGGAGGAACTCCTAAACAAATTGAGAAGATTGAACACAGAAATTAACCATGGCACACACCCAAAAACTAATCAGAACAGCAGACCCTTCTCCAAGAAGGTACATAATTTGCTCCAACAAGAGCATCCGAGGAACCTACAAAAGGAGGAAGAAGTGGGAGATTGGCTTTATGCACTTGGGATGGACTTGAAGAGTAGAAGATTAGGAAATGACTTTCCCATGTTGGAGAAACTAGATTCCTGCCTTTCAAAGGTAGAGCAATCTGATTGGAGTTTAAATTGGGCTTTGAAGCCATCTATGCTTGCATTGATACAAGCCAGATTCTTGGAACATCCAAGTGAGAGAGTCCAGCTTATAGTTGCCTCTTGTTTCAGCGATATCTTGAGGATAACAACACCCTTCCCTCCCTACAATGATGATATTATGAGAAGAATTTTCAGATTGATTGTAGAGACTTTTCAGGATTTGGACAACAGCACAGGTTCTACCTTCGGGAAGAAGCTTGAGATTCTATGGAGTATGGCCACAATCAAGACTTATGTCATCATGTTTGACCTTGAGTGTGATGACCTGATTTTGCAGATGTTCCAATGCTTCTTTAGCATTAGGAGGCATCATCCTGATACTTTCATAGCACACATGCAGTCCATCTTGTCATCATGTATGAGAGACCATGAGACCATTGGCCGAGAGTTGCAGAACTGGTTGTTGAGCATTTGGAGGAGAGAGAAGTTGGTCTCGCTCGCTGCTTATGAACTAGCCCAAGGGCTAGTTGAGCAGAACATTGAGTTTCTCAGGAGACCGTTGACTAGGGAGGAGCGGCTCCAGTTTGGTGGGTCAGGCAGCAAAAATGAGCTGAGGAGGAAGGGACTTTGCTTCATTTGCAAAGAACCTTGGGGGCCTGATCACTCATGTTTGAGAGATGCAGATGAGGTGGCAGAGCTAGAGCAGGTAGACATTCCATCTGTATGCCAGGGTGAGGGCTCTTCTTCAGATGAGTCCATGGGATCCGTTGAGGATGCTTCCGTGGAGCGAGAGCGGTCATGCAGAGATGATGACAGTAGACCGGAGTTGTATTCCAGTGTGCAGGGTGAGCAGTCAGGGGACTGTATAGGAGATACTCTGGGTGATGAGTCGCTTGTGATGATTCAGTCAGAGCAGCATATGATGGAGCCTGAGTTAGCAGAGGAGGATATTATTCACATTAGGCATGATATTCCTTTGGGGGAGATCCAGATGGGCGCCCACATTGAGCCTATGATGGATATGCGACTAACATTGGGGTCAGCCTTTGAGGAGGAGCAGTCAGATGCACAGACACCAGTTGCAGATCCATATCCTCTAGAGACGTTGGAGGTCGATGGGATAGTTCTGCAGGGAGCTAGGGGACAACAGGAGTTTTACGTTCCCGATGAGAGGGATGAGTTGTTGGAGATGGTGGAGCATCCATCTTTGGGCCGACACATTGATGAGGTACAGACAAATGTACATACAGTCGGTCGGGCTGCAGCACTTTCAATGAGTAGTACTCTCCAGGAATACATCGATGGGGCTTGCAGCATGTCTTGCCCACTTTGGCCCACTATAGAGAGAGGGGCTTCCTTCTATAGGCAGCTTCCATTGGTAGACAGGGCAGAGCAGTGGGAGTTGATTACAGGCTGGCAGCAACACCCTGGGCGTGTTCCATGTGTGGTTGTTGCTACATTGGATTCTTCTTCCAGGATGGACTGGCGGGAGATCATGAGTTGGTACCCTCTTGATGGTACGGTATTTTTCGTGGCGAGCACAGTGGAGCAGGGGCCCTTAGACACAGTAGGTGTTACAGATTCCAGTTGGCAGGAGGGCACCAGTTGTCGTTACTTCAGGACTCCTTCCCGATTTCAGGAGAGTAGGATCAGCATGGGATTGAGTCAGGACTTGGATTGGAGAGAGGTGATGAGTTGGTATGCAGTTGGTGGGGCAGCATATGCAGTTACAGGTACAGCACAGCAGGAGCCCGGGAGCATTGATGCTTGGTGGTGGGCTTCACCTCTGAGAGCATCAGCTATAGCTAGAGACAGTGCGCAGCCTGAGCCGTGGGACTTGGTTGATGATTGGCCATGGTGGCATTGGGATCCGGGAGGATTGTTTGTTGACCGGGACAGAGAGAGATTAGTTTGGGATCTCGGCATTGAGGGATCTGTTTCGAGAGGTTTGACACAGGTGCATAGCAGCACCCAGATGTTGGTATGGGATCCAGGCATTGGGTCTGAGATGCGGCGGGCCAACAGAGTGACCCACATATTTCGATTGCTTGAGGGCAAGCAATCTTGGGGCGAGAGGTCTGTAATGTTCCCATTTTTGGTATCACCCATGACAGGGCTAAGAGGGACTTCCAGAGTTAGGAGCAGATAGGTCACATGTATATATTGGTGCTATCAGTGGGCTCAGGAGCTTTTCGGAGGAGTTTTGAGGAGTTTTCATGGTGTTCGGAGGCATTCGCTTGATATACTCCACCATCCGAGCAGTTTGGCTTTCGTTCCGATGCATTCCGATAACTTTCGGAATTTTGAGTTATTTATGGGCTTAACTCAGCTGATTATGCTCAAGGTGGCATTCCGGGAGGAATATACGATGGAACACCTTAGTGTAATAGCTCATCGGAACCGGGACGAGGATACCTACACGATGGGACAATTAGACAGAGATTTCAGTGACCGGAGGAGGCGTGGTAGCCGATATACCCTTTTCTGCATTAAAAAGGAATATTTTATAATATTTTAATAAAAGGGAAAAGTGCTCCATAAATAAAATAATAATAAAATAATGCTCTAGAAGGCTCCAAGGGATCTATAAAAGAAAGGGAGGAGGCCATTGGGAGATATCTTTGGAGTAGATCATTTGCTTGTATATGAGAGGTTTGAGGACGTGGTTCTCTACTTCAGCCGTAGCCCCAGGACGGAAACCCTCGGGTGATTTGTGAGTGTTGGACGAAAACCCAACTCTCTTGAGGAGACTTCACTTAGGAGTTTCACAGAGCTTCAAAGTTTGGTGTGAGGATCATTCAGATCTTCAACTTGGGCTTCATCATTTTCAGTGGGTTCAGTTTCAGCTGTTGCCGGAGGGAGAGTGCAGCAGTTCAGTTTGTGGCCAGCGCCGTTCAGCAGCGTATCTTGGTGGCCAGTTTCCTATCTCAGCTCTTTCTGGGTCAGATCTATATGTAAACCCCTTTTATTATCTATAATAAAAGCTAAGATTTTCCTTCTGTTCTATATGGTATTGGATTGCAGTGTTTCCTGTCTTTTATTTTACATGGCAATCTTCTGTTGAATAAATGTTTATTTTACGGCAAATTGTGGTATTCCGTATTTTTCTGCATTTTAGTTAAACTATCCCATCAGGGATATTACAAGCTCCCCCTAATCTACAATAGCTCTGATACCATCTGAAAATTCCTGAAACTTCTTCACAGAAAGTTCTACTGCAGAAATCTGGTTTATTTCTCCTACTTATGCTTTTACATTTACAAGTTATTTTCAGAATTATTCAGAAAACAACGAAGTAAACACACTGCAGATCTACACATACATACAGATCAAGTATTGAATAATTAAGCACACATGACAAAGGACACACGAGATTTTTCAGAAAACTGTCCCCGGAAAAACCCAATGCGGGAAAACGGTGCAACAATTCTTAGATGGTTTTATTATTATGCAGAATTCTGAATACAATCAAAGGGCACCAGTAGTGGTTTTCCCAACAGAGAAAATCTCGGTAGATGTACCTCTATCTCGCGGAGACAGAAAATATGGTTGATTCAGTTGAGGATGAAGAACCCCATAGGTGCCTATGCAGTCAATGCGTCACCCTTTTGTGTGGCTGCTTCACACCTTCTGGATTTGTTCAAAACGAGCCCTTTCTGGCCAACTGGAACCCCAGCGCTACCTTTCCCAGCTCTGCGTCAGCCCCTCCTGCTTTGTGTCAACTCTGCTAGACTGCGTGAGGCTCTACGTGAGCCTAGCTGGGCTATGTCACCCCTGTTGGGTCTCTGCGTCGCTCTAGTATGGATATGCCTCTCTACCAATGTATTCTCGGCCTCGAATCTAAAATCCCACTGCTGATCTACCCCTCACTGCACTGCAAGCTCACTCGAAAATTATCAGCATACCTCGCCCAAGAATTTCGACTCAGCTCAAGTGTTGCCACTCTGTGTGTCTTCTCCAACTGACCCCAAGCCTTCCTTTAATAATTTTCTTGTTGAACAATCAACGATCGTGATCTAATCTCTAATCGATGACTAAGATTAGAAAAGACACGATCCTCGTCACTTAGAACATTCTCACCCACACGTCTAAATTAATTCACTTTAATTATTTAATTTCCCTAAGTTAGACTTAGGGTCTCCATTAAAATAATTATTTTGAGTAACTTAGGTTCTGGGTGGAATTTCTCCAAACAATTTTTGGGTCCTGGAGATCTCATGTGTCCAATCCCCTCTAGCCCCTCCACAAAGTTTCAGAGCTAGAGCACATCCGATGCTACCCAAAAAGTCAACAATCTTCCCCTCTCAGAAAATCGAACTACCTTCTGAGGCTTATGTATTAGGATTGCGCAGGCTCCTAGACAAAACTTCAACCTCTTTGCAAATACACTTAATGGGTCTAGAAAACTTCCTCCAACCTCACTGTCCCTACCCCTCAATATCTTTGTTGCCTCACTAAAGCTCAAACTCTCTGGAAACTTACTGCCCCTACTCTGGAAAATTGAATTCTACAAGTGACTCTGGTGTATTCTCCATCACCACATTGACCCTTTCTTATGTCTTCCTGTTGGGGCTCCAACGGCCAAGATTAAATCTTAATTGATGACTCGGATCATTTCTGGATCGATCCGTTTGAGTTTCTAGAGAATTCTCACCTTGACTTAATTAATTATGATTAATTAGCCATATTCCCTATGTTTAAAATTAGGAAATATTTAAAGATCGGCTAATAATCTAATTAAGCCATCAAATCTTATGTATTCTATCCTCTCCGCCAAATTTTGTGTCTAGGACACTTTCGATGCTACAAAAACTAATGTTAGAAAGTGAAGAAATAAGAATGTATTCAGATTGATTAGCAATATTACTTTCATACTTGGTATTTCTTGACTTCTTTTGAGGACGATGTTCTTCATGATCACTCAGAGCATCTCTTCTTCTTCTTTCATCTCTTCCATTATGATCATTCCTTCGATCATCTTCTCTTCTTCAATTACTATCCCTATTATTGTTGCTTCTAGTGTTGTAGCGTGGACCATTGTTCTTCTCAGGGAATCTCGAGCATAGTGACCTTTCTTGTGACAATTGTAACATTCAATGTGCGATATTTCTTTTTCATTCCTCCTCTTCAAATTTCGAGGAGGCTTCCTTGAATTTGATGGACCTTCTTTTCCTTTCTTTTTCTTGTTATGAGTAACGAAAACAATGAGTTGTGCTTCTTCATGCTTTTGTATCCTGCCTCTAGCAACCATCCTTGATTTTTCTTAAGTGATTTTTCCAACAAGCTCATCAACTGATGGGGAACTATTGTTGTTTCTTATAGTAGTAATGAAGGTTTCCCAAATAGGAGGGAGACCTCTAAGGGTTACAATCACCAATTCCCTGTTAGGCACAGTTTCCCCAACTCTGCAATTAATCTCAAAGACAAGATATCCTCATAATATAGGATTGCACAGACTCCCCTTTATTCATCTTCATATCTTTGAGTTGACCTTTCAAGGAGATGATTTCATTCAAATTGTTGACTTCATACATGCCAGCTAGCTTATCATACATACTTTTTCAAATTTCCAACATATGCAAGTAAATGATTTTGTAAACCATTAGCTATAATTTTCTTTCTTTTAACTCACCTTTCTTGTACTTATTCTTGGTAGCGGCGGAAGCATTCTCCGGAGGCTCAAGTACTTTTCCTTGTATGTATTCCCAGACATCATTGTCATCAACTATTGTTTCCAACCTGATCTTCCAAGCAGCAAAGTTAGATGAGTCACCTAGTTTCTCATTTTCCTTGAAGTAAGAAGAACACATCTTGATTTGATTAGATAGGCTCCTTCAACTTTCTGAAGATGATTACTTCAATTCTTATCTCCTTTGGGCTTTTCCTTCACCTCAACTCTGATACCATGTTAATTTTACCATTGTTCTATGTTGTTTCAATTACTTTAGCCCAATTCAATTCTTCAATTAACAATCTTTTCAATAGCAATTAATTCTTTCAGCAATGAATAGTAACCGAAGATAGAACAATAATGCAATGACAATAGTAGACAATCAAAAACATCAACAAGAGACACGGATTTGGTCAAATACTAGGGAAAAACCTCACAAGGGGGAAAACCCTTTGAAATTCTTCTTCTATTAGATTGTCATAAAATTTTCAACAAAGAGTACAATAAGCCAATACAAAACTATCCAACAAACTTAACCAAACAATATCCAAGATATGATCCCGACAACAATATTGATTAGAGTTAACTTTCTCGGCCTATGGTCAACTGCGGTCTCCTGTCAAAATGAAAACCTAGGTTCCAGTCGCACGGAGAGAGAGATATGTTTGTGACTGAAAAGTTCCAGGCACACAGATAGGCCTGAATGCATGCAGATACAGCTGAAAATTTCCTATGGCAACCTTGCGGCTACAGACCAAAAACCCTAATGACACGTACGAGCTTTAGACTATGCAATTTCGAACCTGTACAACCCAACTTCCGCGAACCAATTTCAAACATGTGCGAACCAAACCAAAAAAACAGAAGAAGAGAATGCTTGATGATGATGTCCAAATGAGGATCACTTGACTTGTATTTATAGGCTTCCAAGAGTGTCGAATTTCACTTTAGGGCCGACCTGTCCTTTTGTGCACATGTGGGCTTCACTTCAAAAATACACTTTCCCTTGTCCAAATCAAGTGCTTTAAAAGTAAAATTTGGTTCTCTCGGAGAGAAGAATTTATTGATATGATTGGAATTTTTCACTGAGCTGTCAAATTAACAGATTTTGCCTTGGCATGAAGCCTAATTTCTGGTGCCTCTTGTCTCTTGTTTTACTGTTCATTGTGATCTCTAATGCTCTATTGTTGAAAGTAAATGGTTGAAGATTTTCATGTATAACTGCTTTATGATTGGAATGCAAACAGAATACTGAATAATCATTGGAAGTAGTTATCAATTTTGAAAAACTACACTAGTCTTGAATGCACTAGAAAATCAGCATTCATTACGACCCTTGTTTTATGTATATAGAAAAATCAATACTAAATGCAATCTAATCTATGATGCAACACAACAGAATGCCACCTGTAAACAAAAGAAAACAAGTTCAAAAAGACTTTTCAAGTGACATATAACAGAATTTTCCCCAGAATTCTTTGTATGATTCATTTACAAATTGTAGAGGAAATCAAAATCAATATTTTTGGGTTAAATAAACTAGAGTTTTCACATAAGTATAAAAGCAAATGTGAAAACAAATCAGAAAATAAAATACAGATGTAACAGTGATGCCCTGAACTGGCAAGATTTAAATTAATCCTATATTTCGAAATCAGAAAACGCCACCTCTCATTGCCACAAAGATAAAAATCTTGGTGGTAAAAAGTTAGAACATTAAAATTCATTGTAACGGTTGCTATCAGTGGAGACAACAACACCAGTTCAACATTTCCAGTATTCATCTAATGAAAAAGTTTATCTTGAAACGTAGCATTTGAACTAGAATCAAACTCTAAGCTTTCCTCTTCAAGCACCATCCTGTTAAGTACCTTGATAAGGTTTGGGGGGTTTACCATAGATGAAAACAAACACTAATTGAAACTGAAGATCGTAGATCTAACTCATAGGTGGATTAGTAAATATCTAAAAATGCACCTTCTCAAACTGAAACTAATGATATATCACTGGGATAGAAACTTAAGAGATTATGTTCACCTGTCACAACCCCAATCGATCCAGTCAATGTAAGACTCTCTGAAACAATGACCCCCGCTCCCATTGCCATGTAATAGCCTCCACTTGCAGCCACATCACCCATGGATGCAACCACAGGCTTTTCAGCGGCTAATAACCTGATTTCTCTCCACATTCTGTGGGCAAAAGTAAAGAGAAACATAGGCTGCGCATTACCAATCTCTTAAATCATCATTAATCAGCTTGCTTACAGAAAAAAAAAATCCATAAATATTTCCTGATTCAGGACATAGGAGTTCAAACTTCAAATCACCTTATGATAAATTGTAACTTAACTTGCAGTATAGTTATTAATCTAAGAATATGAAACCAAACTCAATTTCATCAAACTACAAAGCACAGATCTAGTGAATGTAAGAATACAAAACCCAATTACCTACAATCACAAAGTTTACCAGAAAATGTTTTCCCCCATAAATGCTAGGTAGTGAGGGAGGTGGGGAGGAACCTATTTAGATCAACCTACTGGAACTTAAATAAATACTAACTTGTGGATTTATTAAATCATATTCTGCTTATAAGTTCTCGAGTATAAACTGTCTCAAACATTTTTCAGCTTCAACAACCTGCTTAATCCATAAGCACATTTTTTACTACAATTTATGTTTTGTGTTCTGAATTATGAGTCAGCTTTGAAAGGTAACAAAAACCACCTGATCAAACAGAACATAAATTTTCAGAAGGCCTGTGGACTATGAACATTGAAGGTGTGTGTTCTTGATCAGATGTAGGTGCGGGATTATTTTCACATCCCCCTAAGATAAAATTTCCCCATATTTATTCTAGTTAAAATTTGACAATACTGAGCTCACGTGCATAGAGCAGATTCTGACAGGGTGTTACATTAAGGCACTCTGTGATATGAAGGTCACCGGTTCAAAACTCCTAGTGCAAAAATCCAGCCCAGCTAAGGGCTGGTGTGGCCCAGGGCAAGTGCGATCCCTAGATGATTTTGATGGCATAAATGCCCTCGGGTTACGGCTACTCAAGCCACAAGTTTGGTGTGTCAGTCAGCTCAGGACTCACATAACCTAGAAAACAAACAAAAAACTTGACAATATTAATAATATTGTTGATATGAGGCCTTGTTATCAGGTTTTGAATAGGAAAGAAAGTTTGGGATCAAATTGCTCCAGGTGGTTGGATATTTAAATCAAGTTGTGAACAAAATGCCAAAAATATGTGAGGTGTTATCTACTTGCTGCCTACACCTACATACATGTCAGTGATAAAAGTCTTTAATCACACAACGTGTGGTTGGTAGCAAAGAACTCAAACAAGTCACATATTTCCAACGCTCTCCGCTTAAGCTCTCTCCTAGGTTAGCTAAAGGGGGTGGTACATAAAAGGAAAACTAAGTTAAAATATGTGAGGTTCTAGGAGAATGTTACAGTGAAATTATATTACTTTTAAGAATTTATAAGCAAATATATTGTGAGCAACTTGAAATAACAATGACAATCATTTAACATGAGAAAAACATAAAACTAGTGCCTTATAAAGAGTTTTCTCAAAATTTGAAAGGTATATTTGCTCAAAGTAAAAGTAATGCTCTCAAAAAGTGAAATCAAAGTAACCCTGAAATGCAAACAAGAGATTGTTAGCAAAAGATATTGCAAGATACATAAAATGCCTTTGAGATGATCAAATTTAGGAATCAAAACATTGAAACATATCTTGCCAAAACTCCTCAATTAGTGATTAACTTGGAAAATGTGAACAAGGAAATACTAAATGCCAAATGTGAAATTAGAATTGAAACATGAAAAGAAAGCACTTGTTAAGAGAATTACAATACTTGCTTTCGGAATAAACTTTGAATATGAAAACTCAAACCATCAAGATACAAGTAAAGTAAATGTGATGGAGAAGTGCTCATGGTTAATTTTATTAGTTACCTCTACATTAAGATTGCAAATGAACACTTCAATCCTCAGACCTCACCCTCGCCCAAAGATGTGGATCTCACAGTGAGGAGTCAATAGAGGAGTAGAAGGTCCCTAAGATGTCTATTAAACCAACTTATGTTGGAGGTAAAATTTTAGTGAGGCTTCGAGTCTTTATATGCAAGTTGTGTTGATTGTCCCAATTAAATTGTTACATGCAATGCCTCAATGTAATATCCCGTTTCAAGGATATCTCTCAAACACAAGCAAACTCCAACCAGAGATGGACTGGGAGGGCGTTTACCAAATATTTCACCTCCGAAAAGAGGGTGAGATCTGGAGGCTACCTGGCCCTTTCCAGACTCTGTCTAAGAGTATGGGGAAAACACACCAAATGGTATAGTAACTGAAATGCTCAAAGAGAGAGAAATAACAGTAGTGCAAGCATACAATAACATATATCAATCATGTAACAAATACTCCAGAAATATAGAGAGAATGCTAAGCCATTTTATTATACTGAGAAATACAAGGGAGTACAATAGGTGATCAGAGTGATGGCACCTAGACTTGCTCAAGGCAAGTGAAGAAATACTCTCAGAATGACAAGGAAATGGTTGCTCTCTGATATGCGTCCAAGCTGCTGGAAAACTGCCGTGTAGCTGCCACTACTGAAACAAAATGAGGATTTGGGGTTGCTCCCCTCCTCGGAATGAGCTGAAATTTTGGAATCTACCTCTACTCACCAAACCTACAAAAACCCAGAAAGCATTTCTAAAATGGCTGACCCCCGAAAATCACCCCCTTGAGGATCTACGCCATCCTCCAAGGCTTTGCGCTGAGGCTGAATGGAAACCACCAAAATACGGCCACAAACTCTACCAAAATCCTCCAATGGGCAAGGGCTGGCCCCTTGCTCAATCTCCAGGCTTGAATCCTCCAAAAGAAACCCAATTCGGAGCTCCCTAAGAATGGACTACGTCCTCCCTCTCAAGACTGCGCAGTCTCCGAATGCAATGCTCCTCCACCAAAGCCAAACACCAATCCTCCTGCAAAATACTGATGAAACAACCTCACCCAAGCGGGCACTCGAAGTCCCCTGGGGCTGAGGGTGATATCTCCGAACGGAGACACTCGGTGCACTAAACAGTGTTGCAGAGTAGCTAAACAACCAGCGTGCTCAAGAAGTCGAAATGACTAGCTCAATATCATAAACATCAAATGACCAAAATGAGGAGGTTGTCCTCTCTCTTATAGCGTTAGCCTCTCTCAAACCCTAAGGCCCACCTCCTCCAACGTAGCCTCCCATTGCCACGTGCTCAACCCAACCAGCGCAGTCCCTCCATGTGCCTGCGTGGGTCCCCTCTCTACGTGGTCTCTTGGCCCCCTTTGGCTCACTTAAGTTACAACGTTGTGTCTACTAGGGAGTGCACTTTATTTTTAGAGTGAGTTATGTCCCCCTCTACTCACTTTTATTTATAATTTAATTATATAAGGCAAAATTGATCAAAATTACTATTTCCAATTAGCTGCTGCTAATTGGGAATATTACAATCCTCCCCGCCAAAAATTGCTTGTCCTCAAGCAATGCCTGAACAAGCCTCTTCTCTAGCTGATGCTCCCCACCAACACTGCAAAATGTGCCTGGGTCCCAGATGCGCCACTGAAACCTCCCTGACCTCTGCATCACCCTGATATGAAGGGATTTCTCAATGCCAGGATCCCAAACTGATCTCTCACGGTACCAGCCAACCAACAATCCTCCTGGATTCCATCGCCACCCTGGCCAATAGTCGCCCAAGTCCCATGGCTCGGACTGCGCACTGCCTCTGGCTATGACTGATGCTCTAAGAGGCGAAGACCATGACCCATGCTGCGCTGTATCTGTGACTGTGTAAGCTGTCCCATCAGCTATGTACCAACTCATCACCTCTCTCCAATCCAAGTCCTGACTCAATCCCACGCTGATCCTGCTCTGCTGAAATCGGGATGGAATGCTGAAGAAATGACGACCTGTGCCCCCCTGCTAGCTGGAATCTGTAACATCTGCTATGTCCAAGGGCCCCTGCTCCGCTGTGCTCCCTACGAAGAATACCGTACCATCAAGAGGGTACCAACTCATGATCTCCCGCCAGTCCATCCTGGAAGAAGAATCCGATGTAGCAACAACAACTGCATATGGAACATGCCTGGAGTGTTGCTGCCAGCCCGTAATCAACTCCCACTGCTCTGCCCTATCTGCCAATGAAAGCTGCCTGTAGAAGGAAGCCCCTCTCTCTATAATGGGCCAAAGTAGGCAAGATATGCTGCAAGCTCCATCGATGTACTCTTGGAGAGTGCTACCCACTAAAAATACTGCAGCTCTGCTGACTGCATGTACATCTATCTGCGCCTCATCCCTGTGTCGACCCACAGATGGATGCTCCACCATATCCAATAGCTCCTCCCACTCTTGATCAGGAATGTCATGCTCCGGCTGTCTACTGGCCCCCTGCAGAACAATCCCATCAACCTCCAACACCTCCAGAGGATATGGATCTGCAACTGCTGTCACCGTACTCGATGTCAGTGCATCTGACTGCCCCACCTCAATGGCTGACCCCAATGTTAGCCGCATATCCCTCATCAGCTCAATGTGGGCGCCCATCTGGCTCTCCCCCAAAGGAATATCGTGCCTGATGTGAATAGTGTCCTCCTCTGTCGACTCAGGCTCCATCACCTGCTGCTCTAGCTGAATCGTCACAAGTGACTCTTCACCCAGAGTATCTCCCGCAGAGTCCCGTGACTGCTCACCCTGGACACTGGAATGCAGCTCCGGTCTCCTGTCACCATCTCTGCATGACTGCTCTCGCTCCCCAGGAGCGTCCTCAACTGATCCTATGGACTCATATGAAAAAGAGTCCTCACCCTGGCATACAGAAGGAATGCCCTCCTCTTCTACCTCCGCCACCTCATCTGCATTAAATATGCCATCCACCCTCTCGATAAAGTGTCGATACAATGTCTAGAGCCCAGACACATACTGGGATGCTACCTCTGCTATACCCAGTATCCTCTGCTCATGCATGATCTCGACATGCCCTGAGGGAAAAATGACGCATGTCTCCCTCATGACCCGCTCCCCAAGCGTAGGCTCAGCGATGACTGATGTGCCACCCCTGCAGAGGATCATCTCATCCCCTAACCTGTGGCTGTCAACTACCGCCTCGACCCAGTGCCACTGCTGAGAAGTCTCTCCCCTAGTGTGGTGAGTGTCATCCAAATATCTTGGGTGAGCCTCGCGTACCCCGCTGCTCATGCCCAAGGTGCCAAAGGACAACGAAAAAATCGACTGTGCCCGTGAGTGATGTAGAAGAGGGTCAGGTGCGTGAGTCCCCACAGATGCCGTCAAGTATCGCTCATCTGTCTCCCCATCGATCCTCGGTGAAATGCCCCCAAAGGTAAGCCCGGTGTCCCTATCTGTGAGTCTCCCTGGAGGTAATGCTCTAAGACCCTACTGTGCAGCACCATACGCCATCGCATACCACCGATCATCCATGTACTCCTCGACATGCCACTGCACACTGAGGCATACCCCTGTATACTGCTGGATACCCCAAGCTACTGTTGTACCACCCTGTACCGTCTTGTGCCCTGACTGTGTCCAGGCATCGGTCACTCCCCACATGCTCTCAATGTGATGTAGGACACTCCTACTCCACAATGCAGTCCCACACACTATGGTACACCACCATGCAACTCCATGTCCACCGGTAGTCCAACATCCCTGGATGTGATGACCTAGAGCTGTGCCTCTACATGTCGGACTACCCCCAATCGGTATCATCGTCTCCACCGTTGCATCACTATACCAACCGACGAATGGATCATCAATCCAAACCCTCCTCGAGGGGTCCGAGAAGTGAATCTCCCTATGTGTCAGTAGTGTTACCACCACTGCTCGACTCCGCTGCATCCTTTGTGCCCCACACAAAGGTGAAGAATCCTTGGCCCCATACAAGGCGCCATCTGGTGGCCTGCCAATGCCACCTCCTCCGACGAGCTCCTGCCAAGGTATGTTGACCACCCCGTGATCTCGTGTATAAGTGTCATACCAAGACAACCTAGGGAGTTTTCCCATAAACTGGTTGGCCACTGGAGCTGACCGAAACTCCCCTAGCGAATGTGCATGATCTACTGCTAGGCCAACTGTACCCTCCAAGACATAGTCAACCGACCTGCCTGGGAAATGATAGGTGATCCCGCCTAGATCCCAATGCCAATCTAGGGTTCTTGTATGCCCAGCACCTGGGAACTCCTGCTGAACTACACCTGGGTCCACCACTATCTCCATAACCCACTCCACCGAGTACCAACTCAAAATCTCTCGCCATCCAACCTCGACAAGTGGATGTTGCACACTGTGCAACTCCGATCGTCTCATCCTGCTAACCAAGTCAACGTATCAGGTCTGACTAGGTGACTCCGTCTCTCTCTCTCCAATGGGAAGAGGTGTCCCAACAACGCTGCTAGTCCCGTCCATGCATGCCTAAAGGGGAATGATCTGACGCTCCAACGTGCCCTCTAGTTGTACCATCAGGGAATCCAGTCGTTCCCCAATGCGGGCCAACTTGGCCGCTGACTCGGCACAAGCCACTCTCATGCCCTCAAGCTCCTTGTCCTGCAACAAAATGGCCTCCCGTACTGACGTGGCCTTCTCTTTCAAAACTAGAAGGTCTGCCCGAAGCCGATGATACCGCTGTCTGCGACCATCATCCAATACCTCTGTATTTCATAGTGCCTCATCGAAGGTGGATACATCTCCTGACACCACACCCATCTGTCGTGTGCTGCTACCACCTGAAGACTCGAACACGACTCCGGTCATCACCTCAATGGATGGCTCTACTGGGGTAGGCTCTACCTTCTCCACTACGATATCAACCGACACAGTCAAGGAGGTCTCCAATGAGGGTGAGTCCTGCGTCACACTAGGTGTATCCTTGAACTCCCTGCAATCATGTGTGCCGTCATCCTCCAAGTGCGAGGTAACCATTTTGATGGTTTCCCCCTCCGATACTCAGTCAAGCTGGAAAGAGGTATCCAACTTCTCCACCCAAGCTTTTTCCAAACGCTTGGATGACCCGTCAAATGTCGGTAAATGGAATCTTCCCACTGTGCGCTGCCAGCCCCCGTCATGTGAGTGCCTGTTCCCTCTGTGAAAGTTGCGGGGTCTGTTATCCCGCTGGAGTTGAACAAAATCTTTGAATGGAAGGGCATCCCTGAACTCCTACCCATATGCCTGATACTCGGCGAAATAATCACCCATGTGGCCAGGCTCTGGCTCCTGTTGTGATCCTGCCCCGGTGTCTGCACCCAGGAAAGTGGGCATAGTGGAACGTGTGGGTGTATGTGATGCCATATGCTGAGTGGCATCATGCTCTAGAAAATGGTGGGATGTGCCTGATCCCTCGCCAATCTGGAAACCCCTTGGGGTTTCACGCTGTCTAGCCTCCACAGCGGTGAATCTCTGCCCCATCACCTCAATTTGCCTCGACAGATCCTGTACTAATTTGAGGAGCATCTCCCCAAATCTCTTCGCATCATCATCACCTGCCATTGGCTCCTCCTGCTCTGTGTCTATCATAGGCTCCTCATGTTCTGTGTCTACCACAAGCTCCTCCTCTCTGTAGGTGTTCTCCAACCTATGCTCAATATCTCTGTACTTCCTACCTCTGTAGCAGATGTAGGGCTTCTCCGAAAAGAGGGTGAGATCTGGAGGATACCTGGCCCTTTCCAGACTCTGTTTAAGAGTATGGGGAAAACACACCAAATGGTATAGTAACTGAAATGCTCAAAGAGAGAGAAATAACAGTAGTGCAAGCATACAATAACATATATCGATCATGTAACAAATACTCCAGAAATATAGAGAGAATGCTAAGCCATTTTATTATACTGAGAAATATAAGGGAGTACAATAGGTGATCAGAGTGATGGCACATAGACTTGCTCAAGGCAAGTGAAGAAATACTCTCATAATGACAAGGAAATGGCTGCTCTCTGATATGCTTCCAAGCTGCTGGAAAACTGCCGTGTAGCTGCCACTACTGAAACAAAATGAGGATTTGGGGCTGCTCCCCTCCTCGGAATGAGCTGAAATTTTGGAATCTGCCTCTGCTCACCAAACCCAGAAAGCATTTCTGAAATGGCCGACCCCCGAAAATCACCCCCTTGAGAATCTATGCTATCCTCCAAGGCTCTGAGCTGAGGCTGAATGGAAACCACCAAAATACGGCCACAAACTCTACCAAAATCCTCCAATGGGCAAGGGCTGGCCCCTTGCTCAATCTCTAGGCTCGAATCCTCCAAAAGAAACCCAATCCGGAGCTCCCCAAGAATGGACTGCGTCCTCCCTCTCAAGACTGCGCAGTCTCTGAATGCAATGCTCCTCCACCAAAGCCAAACACCAATCCTCCTGCAAAATACTGATGGAACAACCTCACCCGAGCAGGCACTCTAAGTCCCCCGGGGCTAAGGGTGAGATCTCCGAACGGAGACACTCGGTGCACTAAACAGTGTTGCAGACTAACTAAACAACCAGTGTGCTCAAGAAGTCGAAATGACTAGCTCAATATCATAAACATCGAATGACCAAAATGAGGAGGCTCTCCTCTCTCTTATAGCGTTAGCCTCTCTCAAACCCTAAGGCCCACCTCCTCCAACATAGCCTCCCTTTGCAACGTGCTCAACCCAACCAGCGCAGTCCCTCCATATGTTTACGTGGGTCCTCTCTCTACGTGGTCTCTTGGCCCCCCTTGGCTCACTTAAGTTACAACGTTGTGTCTACTAGGGAGTGCACTTTATTTTTAGAGTGAGTTATGTCCCCCTCTACTCACTTTTATTTATAATTTAATTATACAAGGCAAAATTGATCAAAATTAATATTTCCAATTAGCTGCTGCTAATTGGGAATATTACACTCAAAAGAAATAGAAATGAAATAGTGTTCATTGCATTGACAAATTAAACTTGAGAAACAAGAAGGGAAATAAGTTCATATGTGTTGCACCAATAAAATGAAAGTAGGCAAGTTAAATGAAATAGATTTTCTTTAAGATACAAGTGTTTCAAGTGAAAGATAATGTTCCAATAGTTCCCAAAAAATGTAGCATAAATGGACCAAATAATGAAACATGTGCCTAAATAACCGTGAAACAATTAAAACTTGCCAATAATATAAATCGTTCACACATAAAAGAGATTTGCTCAAGCTTGTAAATTTTGGAAATTATGTATGTTAGATTTTTTGGACACGATATAGTGAATGGAATGTGGAGTGAATATGTCGTTAATTTTAAGCATGCATGAGATGAAAATAAGCATAAAAGAAACTAGAAACCAAGTCAATCCACCCAAAGAGGTCCTTCCTCTTCAACTGAGGAAGGGGGATGCCATGTAAAAAGTCTCAAGCTCCCTCAAGCAAAAATTTATCTTTTATTAGTGATTACAATGAGTAGAAAAGAAACCTCTAAGAAAGCTTCCCAAGAAATTAGAGGGGATATTTACAAAGATAAGAGCTTGGAAAACCTAGAATCCCCCCCTTGAGTAAGACAACAAAAGAAAATGGAAAAACACTAAATCAGAAAGTTTTGCAAGCCTCAAGGGCCCACGGCCTAGATAACTTGTTCTTGTCACTATAATGCTCACGGTCTCCTTAAAAAAATCAGTCCTTGAGTTCGTGGAAGGTCTTGCATGCAAGAGAATTAGTAGTTTCCTGTAATATTCCTTTTTCTGGTGTTCCTTATGACATGGTTAGGATGGACTCTCAGAGTCAAGGGTAGACAGGTCATAAGTGCAAGTTGGTGTCTTCAGCGGGCCAAGGGGATTTTTGGAGGAGTTTTGAGGAGTTTCTATGAGGACCGATGGCATTCACTTGGTATATCCCATCATCCGCACAATTTTCCTTTTCGTTTTAATGCATTCCAATAACTTTCAGAAAAATGAGTTATTTTTGGGATTAACTCAATTAATTACGCTCAAGGTGGCATTCCGAGAAGGATATGTGATAGAACACCTGAGTGTAATATCTCGTTGGAACCGGAACGAGAATACCTGCATGATGGGATGGCTGGACATGAGTTTCAGTAACCTAAGTAGACATGGTGGCCGATTTACTCTTTTCCCGCATTATAAAGAATATTTTAATTGGAATAGAAGAAGGAAAAGTACTCCATGATTAAAATAATAATAAAATAGAAGACTCTAGAGGAATCCATGAGATCTATAAAAGAAGAGGAGGCGGCCATTGGGAGAACATCTTGGATTTAATATATTTTCTTATATGTGAGATTGAGAACCTGGTTCTCTACTCCATTGGTAGCCCCAGGACGAAAACCCTCGAGTGATTGAGAGAGATTGGGCAAGTGCCCAAATCCCATTGGTGAATTCATTCTGAATTCACAGGTGAGTTTAGCAGTGCCATTTCAATTCAGTTCGGAGGTCGGTGTAGTGCAACAGATTATATCGAAGGCCAACATTCCATCTCAGCTATTTTGATCAGATATGCATGTAACCCCAGTTTGTCCATTATAATAAAAAGATGAGAATTTTCATGTTCAATGTGTTGATAGATTGCAGTGCTCTACTGGTTTTTATTTTACATGGCAATCTTCTATTAATAAAATGTTGATTTTACGGTGAAATTTTGGGTTAAGCTATTTTCTGCAAATTTGGTCGAAATATCCCATTTGAAATATTACAATGGTATTAGAGCTTTGGTCTTGGCTCAGCTTGTGGGTTTTTTTTCCAGTTTCCAGTTGCAGTGGTTATTGGGGGGTTTTGTCGAAGTAATTGAAAACTCTTTTTTTTTTTGTAAGTCAGAGGAATCAGCAACATCAGGCAGCTTTCACACGCGCGGCGCGGGGTCCAACCCCCCCGCTACCACTATAACCTCTCAGGGAACCGCCCAGCCTGCAAGAGTGGTACCTGAATAAGACGAGACTTGAACCCGTGACCTGCTTAACAGCACGAACGCCTTAACAGTGCATCCGCTGGCCACTAGACCATGCCCCTGCGAGCGGAGGAATTGAAAACTCTGTTCCCGCAACAAAATAAGAATTTGTTAAAAGAGCTCGACAAATTTCTTTATTATTTATCCAGCAAAATTTTGGTGAAATTGTGCGTGAATATTCCTTCAAATTCTTTGGCCAAAAATCAGAGAGGGCCAAGAATTAAAATTTTATTAAAAGAGGGTGGTTTGGGTAAATATTCTTATTTGGCTGTAACATTTTTATTAAGGTGCTAAAGCCAAAATATTTTTCCCTTTTGAAGGGTCATTTAAACATTCGTTGGAAGCTCCAACATTGTTTGAGCTGGTATTTTTTTACCTAAGGGAGCTCGATTTCACATTTGTCAGAGGGTGTAAAACTTATGCGCCATCTACCCACGAATTTCCAGGGAGCCGAATACAAGTTTGAAGGAATGGGAGGCCAATTTGGGTTGATTTTTAGGTAGCATCGGATGTGCTCTAGCTCTGAAACTTTGTGGAGGGGCTAGGACACATCAAATATCCAAGACCCAAAAATCGTTTGAAGAAATTCCACCCGGAACCTAAGTTATTCAAAATATTAATTATTTTAATGGAGACCCTAAGTCTAGCTTAGGGAAATTAAATAATTAAAGTGGATTAATTTAGACATGTGGGTGAGAATGTTCTAAGTGACGAGGATCAAGTCTTTTCTAATCTTGGCCGTCGATTAGAGATTATATCACGGACATTGATTGTTCAACGAGAAAAGTATTAAAGGAAAGCTTGGGGTCAGTTGGAGAACACACACAAAGCGGTAGCACTTGAGCTAAGTCGAAATTCTGGGGCGCGGTTTGCTAAGAATTTTTGAGTGAAGCTTGCATTGCAGCAAGGGGCAGTTCAGCAGTGGGATTTCTGAATCCGAGGCTGAGAAGACAATTGCAGAGAGGCAGCGCAGTCAATGAGGGGTGACGCAGACGAAGCGTAGGCCCAACAGGGGTGACGCAGGCCCAGTAAGGCTCACGCAAAGGCAGCGCAGAGGCTCATGCAGTCACAGAGGGGATACGCAAGCCAAGAGGGTGTAATATTCCCAGTTAGCAGCAGCTAATTGGTAAATATTAATTTTGGTCAGTTTTGCTTTTCTAAAGTTAAGTTAGTTAATAAAGTGGGTGACGAGACACTGTAAATAATTGTAGATGTTCTATGCTTGATGCAACTTTACTTTTTATCCCAATATCAGTGAGCAATCACATAAACAATAAAGTAAAATGCTGATAGAACATAGCAGTAGATCGATAGAAGACAAGCCAAAATATATAAGTGTGTTGGTGTGTTACGGCAGTCAACAAGATGCTTCAATCAGCAAAGTCTCGACTCTCAATACGGTCAGCCAACCAAAAGTGTCACACAACCCTCTAGGACAACCAGATCAGTCAAACCCAAAAGTCAATGTTGTTAGTCAATGCAAACAGCAGTAGCAGCAAGGTCAACGCAGCCAAATCAAAGTCAACGTCCAGCCTCGAGAATTGTGCCAAAAAATGCGGATTCAGAAAATTGAAAGTTTGGGAGATTTCAAGTCAACTTGACCTTGCGTTGACCAAATTCAACGCTGGTCAATTGTTGCAGTACACCCTAGGCCAAAAACAGAAAAGTCTCCTTGCTGCAATTTCCCACACATGAAGAAGAGCCTCCAAGTGATCGAACCTATCAGATGAGGAGAGAGAAATGTGTGAGGATGATGAGTGAAAATGTCCTCCAACGTAAACCAATATATATCCATCAATGAGGGTGTGTGACACAACTGTTGGGGCTCCAAACCTTCAAACCGACCTGCACATATTTTGAATAAATTCAAAATAAATGTTCTGCTCATCGAATCAAGATGATCTTTAGATCGATCTTGCAACTCTCCAAAAGAGAAGTCTAATAAAAATATTGGCATCTTCATCTGAGCATCACAACATGGAGTTTGGACCTAGCTGTCCAAAATTAACACTCCCTCTCAACTAGGGAGAACTCCATCCACCTATGCAATCCGAACATCGTGCGTCATCCCGCCGGAACTTGCTTTGTTGGCTTCTTTATTTCAAAACAGAAGTGGATCAGTCACAAAGACATCATTCCCAGCTGACAGATTCAGCCCAGAGGTTTGAAACCTCTATAGGACTCAAAAAGAGTCTCATACCAACACGAAGTTGGTTTACCTGACCCGAAGTCAATTGGAGGTCCGAAACCTCACTATACGTGATCCCAGATCACGTGGTTGGACCGTACCATCCTAGATAGAGAGTACGACAATCTCTGATGCGTCCATTGGTCTTTGCTACTAGTCTCTAGCTTTTCCCACCTCACTGGCCAAATGAGAGGTACTTCCCATGAGCCCGGGACTCAAATGGGTAGGATGCATACCGGGCACAGATCATGAGAGGTGAACCAACTCAATCATCATAACGGTGGGGCAGAAGCACACCAACAAGGTTCAGCAAGCCAAGCCCTATGGTTGCTTATAGCTCTGAGAAGCTATCCCCAAAGCCCCCTAGAGCTCCTAGAGCTCATCATCCAACAGGACCCTCAGCATAGGGTCGTTCCACGATACCAAGATTCTCACAGAAGGTTAGGAAATTGACCTTCCCTAAGGGCTTTGTTAGAATATCCGCAACCTGCTTGTCAATTCCTATATGATCGAGCCTTACGGCGCCTCGCTGTACCATATCCCGAATAAAGTGGTACCTGATATCAATATGCTTGGATCGATCGTGGAACACGAGATTCTCGGACAACCGAATCCCACTCTGGTTATCACAGAGTATCACGGTGGTATCTAGCACATGCTCGAACAACTCACTAAAGAGCTTTCACAACCAAACTTCTTCACAACAGACCATACTCGTTGCAATGTATTCGACCTCCACAGTTCTCAAAGCCATCGATTTCTACTTCCTGCTCATCCATGATATCGAAGGAGAACCAAGTGTGAAGCAACATCCCGATGTGCTCTTGCGATCCACCACACTGCCAGCCCAATCGGCATCAGTGTATCCATGGAGTGTCACGCTCCCGACAGTGTATCTCAACCCATGGTTTATCGTGCCCCGAAGATATCTCAACAGATTCTTGGCACCAACCCAGTGAAAGTGATGAGGCTCAACCATATGTTGACTCAAAGTGTTCACTGCAAAACATACATCTGGACAGGTGTTCACTAAGAACATCAAGGCCCCTATGAGATGACGATACTCAATAGGATTTGCTAGCACAGGCCCAGCAGCGCTGCCACTTAAATTCTTAAAGTTGAGCTCCATCGGTGTCGACACGGACTTACAGTCCACCATACCAAAACTTTCCAGAAGCTTCGCAATGTATTTTCCTTGAGAAAGGAAAATCTCGCCAAGTCTCTGCCAGACCTCCAGGCCTAGGAAGTAGTGCATCAATCCTAGGTCCTTCATCTCGAACTCAGCAGCGAGCTCACTCTTGCACTGATGAATGAGAGGGTCAGCACCTATCAGGAAGAGGTCGTCCACATACAACACCAGAATGAGAGGCTTTTCTCTATCAACCTTGAAGTAAGGGTTTGGATCAGCGTTACTACAAGTGAAGCCCAACATCATCAGGTAGTTATCTATCCTCTTGTACCAAGCTCTAGGTGCTTGCTTCAACCCATAGAGGGCTTTCTTCAACCTGTAGACATGGGTGTCTCGATTCTAGACTTCGAACCCCAAAGGTTGCTCCACATACACCTCTTCCTTTATCGCACCATGCAGAAATGTGGTCTTCATATCCATCTGATGAAGACTCCATCCTTGCGTAACAACAAGGGCTATGATAGATCGGATGGTTGTATATCGGGCCACAGGTGCAAATATATCATCATAGTCTACACCTTCTGTTTTAGAGAAGCCATGGGCAACGAATCTTGTCTTTAACTTTTCAACACTTCCATCAGATCCATGCTTGATCTTATAGAGCCATTCCGAGGTGACAACTGCTTTGTCCTCCGGTCTTGGAACCACATCCCAGACATCATTCTTCATAATGGACTCATATTCTTCGTGCATAGCATCCTTCCAGACTTGATGCATTACGGCTTCCTCAAAGGATCCAGGGTCAGATTGTACGATAGTACTCATGGTTTCTAGATACCTTTGGTATCCATTCGGCTTTTTGCTTTCACGAAATAACCCCCTTGGGCCATATGATTCCTCGACATCCTCGAGAGTGTCCCTGAGCCATGATGGTCTCTTCCTGATTGAAGGAGGTGGATCAATCGGGTCCATCGGTCCTTCAGCATTGGACATCGTCTCATCCTTCGGTTCTTCTTGATTTCTAGGTCTTGCTTCATGATCTTCCTCAAATCTCGGAAGATTGACTACTTTCGTCAAGGAAGCATCTTCATCAAAGGTAACATCGTGGCATATCTCCACTTCCCTTGGACCAGGCACATAGACTCTATAGGCCTTCAAAGTTTCGTTGTAGCCCACAAACATTCCCTTCTTCCCAGAAGCATCCAACTTGCTCCTCTTCTCCTTCAGCACATGAAAATAAACAAGACATCCAAAAACTCTAAAATGTGAGATGTCAGGTTTCTTAGCAGAGAAAACCTCTTCGGGAGTTTTGGAATCCAGACCAAAATGTGGGCATAGGTTTTGTATGTACATAGCAGTGTTCGCAGCTTCTCCCCACAAGAACTTCAGTAGACCTTGGTCACATAGCATGGCACGGGCAGCTTACACAATGGTCCTATTCTTTCGTTCAACAACGCCATTCTACTCAGGAGTATAGGCAGTTGTGGTCTCCCCCTTGATTCTAGCTTCTCTGCAAAAGTAATTGAACTCGTTCGTCTCATATTCAGTGTCATTATCGGTCTGTCAGATAGTATCACACGACATCGCTCCCAGTGGACTTCCTCCAACCTGGTAGAGTGTATCAACTCCAAACCCAATCGTGATAGCTTCCTTGAAACTCTTCTTCTAGATACGCACCTTCCCATCAATGAATGCCACAATGAAACCTGTGTCTTCCATGGCCGATATAGACACAAGGTTCTTCTTCAAATTAGGTATGTATAGTACATCTTGCAAACAGAGGACTTGACCTTGAGACAAGTGGAGGGTCACAGTCCCTGTCCCTTTCACGGGATATGTGGCATTATCTATAATTTCCAGATTAGTATCCTTCTCAATCATATCAGAAAGTGTTTCCTTGAACCCAGATATGTGCCTTGAGGCACCCCTGTCTATCAACTAGACATCCATAGTGTCCGGCGGAGATGCAGCAGAGAGGGCAAATACCAGAATGAATTCATTTCTTTTATCAACAACATTTGATTCATCATGCCTGGAATTTCTCGACCTTTTAAAAGGTTTCCCATTTCCGCTGGAGGGAGCCTTCCTCTTCCCCTTGAACATGTTGTTCCTTTGATTGCCATTCCTCCGGTTGTTGTTGTTGTCATCATCATCAGGAGAATCCTTCTTGAAAGGGCGTTCTCTAGCATAGTGACCTCGCTTGGGACAAGTGTAACACTTGCCTTTCTTTCCTTGGACCCCTACTCTTCCTTTGTTCCTTGGACCACCAAAGTTCTTCTTCTTAGTATGAGCAGCGAAGCCAGCATTTTCTTCATTTTCATATTCCTTCATCCTTGTCTCTTCTTGTAAGAATCTCAATAGTACTTCGTCAAAATCAAGTATCATATTGTTATTAAGAATGGTTGGATGAGAGACCTCCAAGTCATCTCTCGATTAGCTATTGTCTCTCCAATAGCTAGCAGATTATTCCTGATTTCGGTCAGCTTCAGAAAATATGATTAAACAGACTCATCCCTGCCTTTCTTCAGATTCTTCAATTGGTTCTTGAAGAATAGAACTTGATTCACATTGTTGGCCTTGAACATGTTGACCAACTTACCATACATCTCCTTGGATGTGCCTAGCTCAGAGATGTAGGAAACCAGACTCTTATGAATTGAGTCCCTTACCATCAGCGTTGCATTGATTTCCACCTTCTTGTACTTTGATTTGGCAACAGCAGTTGCAATGGGTGGAAGCTCTTGAATTTTACCCTACACATAGTCCATGACATCTTGGTCTTCCGACATAAGATCCAATGTCATCTTCCAGGCATGGAAGTCATCCTTCCCAGTCAATTTGTCATCAGCCTTCAAGCCATAGTAGTTAGAGGAACCCATGCTCTTCTCAGGTGATTGCTACAAACTAGGGCTTTGTCTTCACCTCAGCTCTAATACCATGTAAATTTTTGTAGATGTTCTATGCTTGATGCAACTTTACTTTTTATCCCAATATCAGTCCGCAATCACATAAACAATAAAGTAAAATGTTGATAGAACATACCAGTAGATCGACAGAAGACAAGCCAAAATATATAAGTGTGTTGGTGCATTACGGCGGTCAACAGGATGCTTCAACCAGCAAAGTCTCAATATGGTCAGCCAACCAGAAGAGTCACATAACCCTCTAGGACAGCCAAAACAATCATCCCCAAAAGTCAACAAAAGTCAACGCTGTCAGTCAACGGTCAACGCAAACAGCAGTAGCAGCAAAGTCAACGCATCCAAGTCAAAGTCAACGTCCAGCCTCAAGAATTATGCCAAAAAAATGTGGATTTAGAAAATCTAAAGTTTGGGAGGATTTCAAGTCAATTTGACCATGCGTTGACCAAAGTCAACGCTGGTCAATTGCTGCGGTAAACCCTAGGCCGAAAATAGAAAAGTCTCCTTGCTGCCATTTCCCACGGGTGAAGAGAAGAGCCTCCAAGTGATCGAACCTATCAGATGAGGAGAGAGAAATGTGTGAGGATGATGAGTGAAAATGTCCTCCATTGTTGACCAATATATATCCATCAATGAGGGTGTGTGACACAACTAGTGGGGCTCCAAACCTTTATGCCAACCTATACATATTTTGAATAAATTCAAAATAAATGTTTTGCTCATCGGATCAAGATGATCTTTAGATCGATCTTGCAACTCTTCAAAAGAGGAGTCCAATAAAAATATTGACATCTTCATCTGAGCATCACAACATGGAGTTTGGACCTAGTTGTCCAAAATTAACAGACACATAGCCTACACTTAGGAAATAATCATTCCCTAAAGTCACTTAAGCATATATTTACTTGACGACGTGGGGCCCAAGAGGGTGAAGTGGTGGCGTGAGGGAAGAGGCTGCGTGGGCCCATGGCAGCGCAGTGGATCAAGCTACTTCTAATCTTAGTCGTTGATTAGAGATTAGATCACGATCGTTGATATGTCAATGAGAAAAGTATAAAGAAAGGGCTTGGGGTTAGTTGGAGAACACACAGTGAATCTAAGAGATCGAATTCCTATGACAGAGCAGTGCTCGGACGAAGATCAGATCTGAGTGATTCAAACAAGCAGTGAGGGGCAAATGCAGTGATTGGTCAAGAGGATCAAGCGTACAATGCAGAGCAAGGGCCGCAGAGACGCAGTGGAGGCAGCGCAACCATCAAAGGGTGTGACGCAGTCCCTAGAGGGGTTGACGCAGGCCCACGCAGGGGCAGCACAGTGTCTCCAAGGAAAGTCTGAGATCTAGCTAGAGACTGGGGTTTCTGAGCCGGCAGGGCTGAAACCAGACTATGAGAGAAGTTGATCATCGCAGAGCTAGGGTGACACAGTCCCTAGCTCACAATTTTCTCTGTAGCCGAGGTTTTCTTTGTTGGGTGAGCTGGATTATGGCACCCTAGATGTACTCAGAAACTGTTGCTTATTAATAATAAACCCTCGTATCTGTTGCACCGGTTTTCCCGCATTGGGGTTTTTCGGGGACATTTGTCCGAAAAATCTATCCCCTTTGTCATATGTGCATGGTGTTCAGTAAATGATCTATATTTGTGTAGGCGCCTAGTTGTGTTTACTTCAAAGTTTTTCTGAATATTTCAATTAAATAACATGTGTAAAATAAATAAAGTAGAAGAAGTAAATCAATATTTAGCAGTAGGATTTTTGTGCTCAGAAATTTTCACATGGTATCAGAGCATTACAAATCAAGTTGAAGCATCAGCAAAGGGGCTGAAGATATTTGCTACAAGAAGGGCAACTGAAGTAGTAAGATACAGAAGAAGGCAACGCAGCACTAGAGGGACAACATAGACCCTACAAGGGTGACGCAGAGGCTGACGCAACTCCAAAAAGGTGACGCAAAGCCAGTCTGCTCACGCAGAGGCTGACGAAACACCAAGAGAGGGACGTTGAGACAGTTTTCTCACATAGAGGCTGACGCAGCACTAGAAGGGTGACACGGTCCAAGAGGGAGAGGCGATGTGCAGTTTGCCAGGGCCAGAAGTGTAGCTTCCGATCTTCAAATGTTGTTGGTGGGGCATCGCTTATGTCGGTGTGGAATAGTGCCTAACAAAGGCGACAAAGTGAGGAGAACAGTCTCTCTGTAGATTTGTCCCAAAGAAATTTGAGATTTGATCAATTGGTTGATCGTAGAGGACTGATTCAGTAGATTTGGCGAAGGATTTCTAGGAGGGAAATTTGTTGTCAAAGAGAGCAGCTACTCTAGAGGGTTTTTATCACCAAGAAACCTAGATCCTGTCTTCTATTGAGGGTAGTAGCAGTAGAAGGGACAAGGGTACCACTTTGACAGTTTTTTAGCAGAAATTGCCTCGTACGGACGTTCTGTCTAATGGCCAAAATGTCCTCAGACACGTAATTTTATTAATCACAAAAAAACAATTACATTTGAATTATGCAAGAGTTTACACCCGAACAACACAATCACTCTTGCAATGAGCTATTTATAAGCTCAATGTCCTAACTTCCACTAATTTTGGATCACTTATTAAATAACAAGTGTCCAATTACATTAAATGAGCTTCTAACTATTCTACTAACTTTACTCCTAACTTAGAGCCTAGGAAACGACTCTTTTCTAGAATCCTATTTTTTTAATAACAAATTTCTATTTCTAAATATCTCAAAGATTTATTAAATATTCTAGAATAATAATTATTAATTTAATATCTTAAATTAATAATTATTTTATTCAAACATTATAACCTATGATAAAATTTATTTTGGATCATCTAACATTCCCCCCTATGATCCAAAGATACATTACAACAGATACCAAGTTCATCCCTGAACTTAGTAAACTTTATTCTGCCAAGAGGTTTTGTGAAGATGTCGGAGGTCTGATCTTCTGAAGGACAAAACACTGGCTTGATGACGTCCTTTGCAATGAGAGATCTGATATGATGATACTTAGTGTCCACATGCTTTGTCTTTGAATGGAAAACTGGATTCTTGGCAAGCTTTATTGTTGATTGATTGTCGATGAATAATGAAGTAGCTTCTGCTGGAGGAATTCCCAAGTCCTGTAAAACTCGACGTAACCAAACAATCTCACATGCTGCTTCCCATGCTGAAATGTACTCTGCTTCTACTGAAGAAGTGGCCACTGTAGTTTGCTTCTTGCAACTCCAGCAAACTGCAGCTGACCCCATGTTCATTAAGTAACCTGAGGTTGATGCCCTGTCATCAATACTGCCAGCAAAGTCGGCATCTGAAAATCCACCAAGTACAAAATTTTTAGTCTTTTTGTAAAGAAGACCAAAATCTTTTGTTCCTTGGATATATCGAATAACTCTTTTGGCTGCATTCCAGTGGCTGTCTAGTGGTTCCTGCATAAAACGTGAAAGAACACTGACTACATAAGATAGATCAGGACGAGTGGTTGTCAAATAAATCAAGTTGCCAATCAACTTTCTGTAAGTCGTGCTGTCCACTTTTTCCCCCCCTTGAAATTTTGAAAGTTTTAAGTTTTGTTCCATAGGGGTAAGGACAGGCTTACAATCCTGCATTCCAAATCGTTGAAGAATTTCTGCTGCATATTTAGTCTGGGAAATGAAGATCAGATGTGGACGTTGGAATACTTCAACTCCAAGATAGTAGTGAAGTAGTCCCAAATCTATCATCTTAAAACTTGCATGTAATTCCTTTTTCACCTGTTCAATGTGATCATCATTGTTGCCTGTGATGATCAAATCATTGACATACATAATGAGAATGACCAGATATTTTCCCTGTTGGCGCACATACAAAGTATCATCAGATTCACTGCGATGAAAACCAACTTTGCAAAGGTATTCATCCATTTTTGCATACCAAGCGCAGGGAGCTTGTTTTAATCCATATAAAGCCTTGATTAATTTGCAGAATTTATGTTCTTGCCCTTCAACTTCAAAACTTGGTGGTTGAGTCATGTAGACTTCTTCCTGTAAATCTCCGTTGAGAAAAGAACTTTTGACATCCATCTGATGAACTTTCCACCCTTGTTGAGCTGCTAATGCAAGTGTTAATCTAATGGTGTCCCATTTAGCTGTAGGTGCAAAAGTGT
The DNA here is from genome assembly GCA_034641835.2 of Pinus albicaulis. Classification (NCBI taxonomy): domain Eukaryota; kingdom Viridiplantae; phylum Streptophyta; class Pinopsida; order Pinales; family Pinaceae; genus Pinus; species Pinus albicaulis. Next base: position 1,462,831,494 of record CM076582.1, read on the forward strand.
CTTCATAATCAATGCCTTCCTACTGCGCAAAACCTTTAGCGACAAGTCTTGATTTATACTTGTCAAGTTCGCCATTTTGCTTGTACTTAACTCTGTAAACCCATTTGCATCCTATGGGTTTAACATTTGGAGGACAATCAACCAGTTTCCAAGTGTGGTTATCAATTACTGCTCTATATTCATCAATCATGGCTTGTTGCCATTCTTTATGTTTGATTGCTTCTTTGTATGTGGAAGGTTCAGTAAAATCATGTGCTAGCAAGGCGAAAGTTGCTTCACTTCTGCGTTCCTGTCTTGTTCCTGTTTTACTTTGTTCATCAAGCTTTACATCTTTCAATAGTTGAACTGCCCATTTTGGAAGTTGTTGCTCACTTGTTTGAGAATCTGAGAAGTCTCCATCATTGTAAAGGGGGTTAATGTAAACGGATGTTCGTCGTTCAGGTGGTGAATCTGGAGAATCACTGTCAGAAGAACTGCTGCTGCTTGGAGACGCTGATGAACTGCTAGAAGACCCAGATGATTTTGTTGAAGTAGATGGACTTGATGACTCATCTTCAGAGGAAGGAAAATCAAGTTCATACCAATTTGGTGAAGTTGGTTGACTTTGCATATTTCTTTTCCTTTTGCTACCCTTAGTTTCTAACTTGTGAAGAAGACTTTCGATTTCTTCAGCACTCTTACTCTCTGTTTCATCAAAAATGACATCCCTGCTTACAATAAATTTTCCATTGGTCAAAAGACGATACCCTTTCTTTTCATCTGAATAGCCAACCATTGTGCATTTCAAACTTCTTGAATCAAGCTTAGTTCACTTTTCTTTGGGAACTAAGGCATAACAGATGGATCCAAAAACTCGAAGATGTTTAACTTTAGGTTTGAAACCAAACCAAGCTTCATAAGGGGTGATTCCTTCTAAAGAAGTGTTTGGAGATCTGTTTCTTAGATAGATAGCTATATGGATTTCTTCTGCCCAATATGTTGGACTTAACCCTTTGAAAGTTAACATGGATCTCGCCATGCCTAACAATGTGCGATTCATCCTTTCTACGACTCCATTTTGCTGTGGAGTGTAAACATTTGTAAGATGCCTTCTGATGCCATTTTTACTGCAATAAGTTTTGAATTCATTTGAGTTGAATTCTCCCCCATTATCTGTCCTGAGAGTACCTATCTTTTCTTTGACCTCATTTTCAACAAGTTGTCGAAAAATTTTAAACTTCTCAAATGCTTCTAACTTGTTTTTCAAGAAGTAAACCCAAGTCATTCTACTGAAATCATCAATAAATAGCAAGAAATATTTGCAACCACCTAATGAAGTTTGTAGTGGACCACACACATCACTGTGAACTAGTTGCAGCAGCCTGTTTGCACGCCATGTACTTGTTGGAAAACTTTCTTGACTCTGTTTGCCATAAATGCAGGCTTCACATTTAGCATTTTCCTTGTTGAAAGTTGGAAGTCCTTTAACCATCCCTTGTTTCTGCAATTGAGAAAGACTATCAAAATTCAAATGTCCATATCTTACATGCCATAATCTTATAGGTGAAATTCTTGTAGTAACTGCCCCTGCAAAATCAGAATGCCTTGGAATAACTGTCCCTTTCATCCTTAACAGTTTTCCGTCTTCATATCCTGTCATCACTGTTTGGAAGTTCTATTTGACTGAATTAATCTTAACTAAGCCATCTTCCATAATTATTTGATGTCCAGCTTGTCGAATCATGACCAAAGACAACAAATTTTTCTTAAAGGTGGGTACATACCACACATTGGAAATCAATTTTTCTCCAATGTCAGGGAGAAAAAATTTGACTGCACCTTTTCCATAAGGCGTATGTTTTGTATCATCTGCTAGAAAGATGGAATTAAGATGGCACTCTTGAAAATTCCAAAAGAAATCTCGTCTACAGGTCATGTGCTGAGTTGCTCCTGAATCCAAAATCCAAGCATCTTCATAATCACTCTTAATATAGGAGGAAAGTTGGATTGCTAGTGAAGAAGTGAAGACATATTCTGAGTCATTATCATCTTGATCTTGATCATTTGCAAACTGTGCTGAAGGCTGTTGAAACTTAGAAATTTTATTGATAGATGTGCGACAATCTGAAGCATAGTGACCAACTCTGTTACATCGCCTGCAAACAATTTGACTCAAATCGGTGCCTCTTCCTTGAGACTGTCCTCGACCTCTGCTTTGTCCTCTGTTTTGAGATTGTCCTCTCCCTGGATTCTGTCCTGTGCATTTTTGAGATCCTCTGTTTTGATTGTTGCCTCTGCCTTGAGAATTGTTTCTACCTGAATTGGAGCCTCTGTTGGAGTTGTTTCCTCTGTGTTGACTGCGACCACGACCTTGCGCTGCTTGATTTTGATTAAAATTACCTTTTCCTTTGTTTCTGGAATTGTCAACTGAGGAGTTGCTAGAACTGGCTTCTGTGAGAAAAACATCTTCACCAACTTTCTTTTTCTTCCCAAAAGTTTTATCATGTTGAGTCAACATTTCGCACAACGCATTAAACTTTAGTTTTTCTAACTTTCCAGTTAGTTGTAGAGTTTCCAAAAAATGTGTGTAGGAAGAAGGAAGCCCAACAATTAAAATTGTGACCATAAAACTATCATCTACTGCTTGAAAACCAGCATTAACAATTTCCTGCTTAATATTCTTAAGTCTGGAGATGTATTCAAGAATATCTCCTCCTTCAGTCAATTTTTGATGCAACAATTTTAATTGTAGGTCAACTCTTTTTGATTGAGGCTGAGTATCAAACAACTCTTTAAAAGTTCTCAAAGCAGACCATGCATCTTTAGCATTTTTGATATGGACATACATTTCATCATTGACAGAGGATTTAATGACAGCTAATGCTTTGGCATTTTTAACTTCCCATTTTGCTAGTGCAGCTGCATCTGTAGGTTTATTTGGCTTTACATCTCCATCACAAATATCATGCCATAGTTCATTATAAACGAGAGTGCTTTTGATGAGGCGTTGCCATGTTTTGTAAGATTTTGAGCCTTCAAGTTTGTCGGAATCAGAAAAAAAATTAATCAACTTAGACATTGTAGTGTTTAAACTTCACACCACGAATCAAGCTCCAAAAAAATATCAAGATGCGCAACACAACAGCAACACACGACGCAAAAAACGATCTATCGGGGCTTGGCCTTGACCCTCGAATAGTCGTTGAAACAGGAGAAAATTGACTGAGCTTTGCACTTGGTTCTAGTCAATTTCTCAAATATTTACAAGGCAACTTTCAAAATTTGACTTCTACAATAGTGCTCTTGCACAATCTGGTAAAAAAAAGTTACCCCCCCTCAAAGTAAAATTACTTTGAGTTACAATATCACCCCAGAAACAAATTACAAGGCAAAAATCTCCTTACTACTCCAAAAAATTACAATACCCTTATTACTCCAATTACAAAAAAAAATTGCAATGTTCTTCAAGTAAAAATAAATATTCTACTTATTTTTCCAATGACAAAAAAACTCCAATGTAAAGATATGTTGACAGGTTTACCCCTTCAAAACACGATGAAATACAAAATAGTTTGGGGGTATTCAGTGCAATTAACAATTGCATCTTTATTTTCATGGAAAAATGCCCCCATTGTTTCAAAGAATGTATTTTCTCTTTGCCGTAACACTGATTCAAGGACGCACATAGGTTTGAACCGTACCTACCATACATGTGACTCGAGTTTCATGTTGAAAGCTTAAAGATGAATTCAGACATTTCCTTCATAATTCTGATGGGGCTGGATCAAATCGTGTCAGAGATCTCGTCCAAGCGATTTGGGTCTGGATAGATTCTTGAATCTGATCTCGTGGCCCTTATTGTTCCCACACCGCCATAGCTTCTACTATTGGCAAGCTGCCTCAGTCCAAACGACTGAGGAATTGTAAGAGGCAGAGCACAATAATTGAGAAATTTGGAAACAAACGGCTCCTTTCTGCAGAATTCAATGCTATTACAATTTATTTAACAAATCTTCAACACTGCATTTGAAACGTTGCGCTGTTAGGATACCTGTTGGGATACCTGTTGCGTTTCTTGAGGACGCTGTTGAGATACCAACGCTCTGAAACATAGAGAACTTTGTACAGCTCTCGTTCAACAAAACAAAGTCGCTGAGGGTTTAAATTTTGCCAAAGCCTCTCCGGCTTTAGTGACTCGATGCTTGATTGCTGCGTTTGAAGGCGAAAGCCACGAGCCTGGACAATACAATTCAACCCTTTGGATAACAAACAAATACGATGCACCAGTAGTCCAATATGGGTCGTGGCCATCAAAAAACGTAGAACATTGTATTTTCAGGAGATCTAGAATCCTCCCAACCAAATACTCATACAATCCAATATTTTGTTTGAATATACAAAGAAGACAAGAACTCCAAGGTCGATGATTTCAGTTTATCACAGAAAAATTTTTAATTTCTAAAATTTTTCTTTTATATTTTAAAACTGAAATTAAACTGAAATTTCTTTTCTTTAAAAAAAAACTTGAACAATTTTGCATACCAATCATTTGCTGGTCAATTCAACGGAGTTTTCCAAGAACTGATAGAGCTGGAATCTCCTCCTCACAGCATTACCGTAGCTCTGATACCACAATAATGGCCAAAATGTCCTCAGACACGTAATTTTATTAATCACAAAAAAACAATTACATTGGAATTAAGCAAGAGTTTACACCCGAACAACACAATCACTCTTGCAATGAGCTATTTATAAGCTCAATGTCCTAACTTCCACTAATTTTGGATCACTTATTAAATAACAAGTGTCCAATTACATTAAATGAGCTTCTAACTATTCTACTAACTTTACTCCTAACTTAGAGCCTAGGAAACGACTATTTTCTAGAGTCCTATTTTTTTAATAACAAATTTCTATTTCTAAGTATCTCAAAGATTTATTAAATATTCTAGAATAATAATTATTAATTTAATATCTTAAATTAATAATTATTTTATTCAAACATTATAACCTATGATAAAATTTATTTTGGAACAACTAACAGTGTCGAACTTTGCGATCTAAAAGGCCAAAATCTTAACAGTCATAGAGGAGTACAGCGTCAGAGACCACGCAGAAAATGTCCTAGATGTGCTCACTGATGTGGACGCTCTGAAGAAGTTCAACAAAAATCAAGCATGGGCAAAGCACTTGATCATGGATGGGGTGAATGTAATATTCCCTTTTTTTGAGTCACCTATGACAGGGCAAAGATGGACTTCCAAAGTTAGGAGCAGACATGTCACAGGTACAGGTTGGTGTCATCTGTTGAGATTTTGTATATCTAGGGTAGCATCAATTGTGCTCTAGGTCCCAAATTTTGAGGAAGGACTAGACTTCACCTGATCTACAGGACCCAGAAATGGATTTGGGAAATTTCATCTGATTTAGGAGATATTAAATTAATTAATTATTTTAATGTATTTCCTAAGTTAAAACTTAGGAAAATAAAATAATTAAAGTGAATTTAATTAAACATGTGATGAAATTGTCTTAAGTCACACGGATCAAGCTTTCTTTTAATCTTGGCCATTGATTAAAGATTTAATCTTGGTCGTTGATTTGTCAACGAAAAAAGTATAAAGGAAAGGCTTGGGGTCATTTGTAAGAAACATAGAGGCAAAACACTGAAGCTAAGCTGAGATTCTGGGGCAGGGTTGCTAAGAATTCTCAGAAGTGTTTCAGTTGCAGAGAGGGGAATTTAGACCAAGGAGATGATCTGATCCCGGGGTCTAGAATACACAAGAAGCAGAGAAGAGATCAGCAAGGACAGTGCAGAGAAAGGCAGCAGTGGCAGCAGAGAAAGGCAGCAACGGCAGCAGCAGACAACAGTAGCAACAGCAATAGAGAGCAGCAGCAGCAGTGCCTTTCAGGGGCAACACTGGGGTTTCTAGGCCTAGATCTAGCTGAGTTCTGTAAATCCCGTTCGAGGGTGTGGATCAGTCAGCATTTTTGGTCTTAGATCAGCCAGGAGCTGAACATCTAGAGTTTTCTCTGTAGGGTTTTCCAGATCTGGAACCCAGAGTCGTGTATTCAGAAATATTCTTAATAATAGAGCCCTCCAGCAGCCAGAGACCAGTTTTCCCACATTGGGTTTTTCCGGGGACAGTTTGTCCAGAAATCACTATGTCACTTTGTTTATGTGTGCATGTGCTTATTCTAGATCTGAATTGGTAGAGATCTGTTATGTGTTTTGCTTTGATGTTAACTTGAATTTATTCAGTTGATAACTTGTATAAGTAGGAGAAGCTTAACCGGATTAACAGAAATAAAATCTGCATAAGAATTAAGATTCAGAAATTTCTACATCATCAGCAGGCCTAGGGGTATTTTGGAGGAGTTATGAGGAGTGTCTATGAGGTCGGGTGGCTTTCGCTTGATATATTCCATCATTTGAATAGTTTGCCTTCCGTTCCGGTGCATTCTGTCAACTTTCGGAAAATTGAGTTATTTTTGGGCTTAACTCAGTTAATTATACTCAAGGTGGCATTCTGTTAGAAATACATGATAGAACACCTTAGTGTAATAGCTCATTGGAACCGGGACAACGATACCTACATGATGGGACAGTTGGACATGAGTTTTAGTGACCAGAGGAGATGTGGCAGTTGATTTACTCTTTTTTGCATTAAAAAGGAATATTTTAATAAGAGGGAAAAGTGCTCCATGAATAAAATAATAATAAAATAAGGCTCTAGAAGGATCCAGAAGATCTATAAAAGAAAGGGAGGAGGCCATTGAGGGATATCTTTGGAGTAGATCATTTTCTTATGTATGAGAGGTTTGAGAACGTGGTTCTCTACATTAGCCGTAGCCCAGGACAGAAACCCTCGGCTGATTTGTTGAGTGTTGGACGGAAACCCAACTCTCTTTGAGGGGACTTTATTCAGAAGTTTCATAGAGCTTCAGAGATATTGGAGTGAGGATCATTCAAATCTTCAATAGGTGCTTTAGTGGATTCAGTGGTAGTTGTTGCCGGAGGGAGATTGCAATAGTTCAGTTTTGGAGGGCAGCACAGTGCAGCAATTCATATTGACGGCCAGTTCTCCATCTCAGCTCTTTTTGGGCCAGATGTATTTGTAACCCCAGTTATTATTAAACGCTGAGATTCTTCCTATTTGATGTGTTGATAGATTGCAGTGCTTATGTGTTTTAGTTTACATGGCAATCTTCTGCTTATTAATTCAGTAATTTTATGGTAAAACATTGGGTTAGTGTGATTTCTGCAAAATTAGTAAAATATCCCATTTGGGGATATTACAGTGGAATCAGAGCATCGAGTTTGGCTCAGCCTATGGGTTTTCAATCTTCGATTGAGGTTGTCCAAGGGTTTCAATGGTGCCAAAATTCCATTTGTGGGAAAAGCCCAAAATTGTTACATCTTTATTAAAAGATCGATAGAATAACTATTATTCTCGATAAGGTTTGAATCAATGGGAAATCAGAAAGTGAAATTTCCAGAGCCGAATTTGTATTTGAAGATGGTGAGGCTGAGTTACGAAAGTTGAGACGTCTACGTGGGTTCTCCATAGCCTAAAATATAATTAAAATAAGACTTTCGCCAGATCAAATGTCAAGCCGGTTCAGCCGACTTCGTGGGATCGACAATTTATTTAAGCTCGTCTACGTCGACATGTTATGAGAAATGGTGTGCGTAAGTTGTTGTGTCGGGGGTGATTGACCAAAGGCGTAGTGTGCAGGTCATCGGTAGACTGTCTCGGGTGTCTGGTGTAATAAAGCTTACCAACTGGACCACTGTGCATAGGATGTCCGAGTGATCATCGCGTTGACTGATTTGGTCAGTGGCAGCTCCAATTATCAGAATGTAAAGGCCGATGCGATTGGGAGTTGAATCAATAGCTCGGGCCACACTTCTAGACCGTGACTAATGTCATTGAAGCAGTTACGGTAGTCAGGGCACGTTTGCGTTGACTGGTGCGAAGACTGGATCGCTGGCTAATTTAAGTTGCGGTGCAATCCTGGTCGTATTCCAAAAATCACAGACAGATAACGATCAAAGAAGTCGTCATGTTCTAATTATAGTGTGAGCAGCAATCATTGGATACATCATGTGATCTAGTCAAGTATTTTCTCGGGCTCTCTGGTTGAGACATTTGCAAACAGTTAATTCTTATGATGACGCTTCTGGTGAGTGCAACCGTAAATATACGTATCAAGCAATGATGTCTTGGATGGAATCGTTGTAACGGGAGGAAACCTGAATGTTGAGATCATGCCAGAATCAGAGGCAGAGCCCAGCCTTAATTGTGACATCTCTAAGAAGGCCGAGAGGTGCGATTGAGAAATGATTGCTCGGAGCTGTTCGATTTGTTGTGTTAAAATATTGTTGTGCGAGTGGCAACTTAATATGGTGCTTCGTGTTTTGAACTGTATTAATGTGACAATTTGATGCGCATAGCTTTGATAGAATACACTTGGGAGCTAGTTTGCATAGAGATGTTAAAACAAAGGAATCAAGTGCACCACAATAGATTGATCATTGTGGCTTGCTGGGAGTGTTTTGGGGCTTAAAGTGGTGTATAAACATCAAGACAGAGACCATTGCTAAGCTGGATCGCAAAAAATTAAAAATAAGGCAAGCACACTTCTATATTCTGGTAGCTTCCTCAAATCATATTGAGTATGGCAAATAGAAAAGACGGACTCAAGTTTCTTGGTTTCCCGTGTGACTGAACACAAATCTGAGCACTGCGCTGGACGTGGAAAGACTGTCTTGCATCAACTCAATCGACATATCGGTTCAGGTTCTACTGCATATCTATTCATAAGATTTATTTCTGCTATCTGAAGGTTGAGGAAATCCATGCTGTGAATTTATGGGTTGTTTCTATCCCCAGATTTGTATTATTCCTCATTGTGAAATTGTTTGTTGAAGTTATAAATCCTCGTTGATAAATTTTAAACTACCCACAAAACATCTACAATAGATTATAAGCAGAGTGTGAGCAACATTACATATCTCTATTGGCAGTCATTTTATATTAGTGAGACGTTTGTCACAAACATTCCTGTCATCATTGGGTTGAACCATGGAAGGACTCCTAAGAAAATTGAAAAAATTAAACAATACAGAAGTTAGTCCTTTGAAACAGAACAACAGACCCTTATCCAAGAAGGTAAATAATTTATTCCAACAAAGGCATCTGAGGGATTTACAGAAGGAGAGAGAAGTCAGAAAATGGCTTTATGCACTTGGGATGGACTTAAAGAGTGGAAGATCATAAAATGACTTTCCCATGTTGGAGAAATTGGAATCTTGTCTTTCAAAGGTAGAGAAATTAGATTGGGGTTTAAATTGGGCTTTGGAGCCATCTATGCTTGCATTAGTACAAGCTAGATTCTTCGAATATCCAAGTGAGAGAGTCAAGTTTATAACTGCCTCTTGTTTCAGTGATATTTTGAGGATAGTAGCACCCTTTCCTCCCTACAATGATGATATTATGAAAAGAATTTTCAGACTGATAATAGGAACCTTTCGGGATTTGGAAAACTGTGCAGGCTCTACATTTGGGAGGAAGCTTAAGGTTTTAGAAGTCATGGCAATGACCCGAACTTATGAGGTCAAGTTTGATCTTGAGTGTGATGGCTTGATTCTACAAACATTCCAATGCTTCTTCAGCATTAGGAGACATCATTCTGACACAGTCATAGCTCACATACAGTCCATCCTGTCGTCATGTATGGAACACTGTGATGCCATTTGCCGAGAGCTGCAAACTAGGTTGTTGAGAATTTGGAGGAGAGAGCAGTTGGTCTCACCCACTGCTTATGAGCTAGCCCAAGGGCTAGTTGAGCAGAGCATTGAGCTTTTCAGGAGATAGTTAACCAGGTAGGAAACGCTCCAGTTTGGTGGATCAGGCAGCAAAAATGAGCCAAGGAAGGGATTTTGCTTCATATGCAAAGAACCTTGGGGACCTGATCACTCATGTTTGAGAGATGCAGATGAGGTGGGAGAGATAGAGCAGTAGACGTTCCTTCTGTATGCAAGGATGAGGACTCTTCTTCAGATGAGTCCATGGGATCAGCTGAGGATGCTTTTGGGGAGCGAGAGCAGCCATGCAGAGATTATGACAGTAGGTCGGAGTTGTATTCCAGTGTGCAAGGTGAGCAATTAGGGGATTCTCCGAGAGATACTCAGGGTGATGAGTCACTTGTGACGATTCAGCCAGAGCAACATATGATGGAGCAGGAGTCAGCAGAGGAGGATACTATGCACATCATGCATGATAGTCCTTTGGGGGAGAGCCAGATGGAGGCTCACATTGAGTCTATGATGGATATGCAACTAACCTTAGGGTCAGCCATTGAGGAGAAGCAGTCAGATGCACAAACATCGAGTACGGTGACACCAGTTGCAGATCCATATCCTCTAGAGATGTTGGAGGTTGATGGGATAGTTCTGCAGGGAGCTAGTAGACAGCAGGAGCATGACATTCCTGATCAAGAGCGGGAGGAGTTGTTGGAGATGGTGGAGCATCCATCTTTGGCCGACACATTGATGAGGTACGGATAGACGCACATGCGGTCAGCAGAGCCGCAGTACTCTCAGGGAGTAGTACTCTCCAAGAGTACATCAATGGGATTTGCAACATATCTTGCCCATTTTGGCCCATTATAGAGAGAGGGGCCTTCTTTTGCAAGCATATCTCATTGGCAGACAGGACAGAGCAGCGTGAGTTGATTACAGGCTGGCGACAACACTCCAGGTGTGTTCTATATGCAGTTGTCACTACATTGGACTCTTCTTCCACGATAGATTGGCGGGAGATCATGAGTTGGTACCCTCTTTATGGTACGATCTTCTTCGTAGGGAGCACAGCAGAGCAGGGACCCTTAGACATGGCAGATGATACAAATTCCAGTTCAGATAGGGGCACAAATCAAAATTCCTACGGCATTCCATCCCGACCTCAGGAGAGCAGGATCAGCGTTGGATTGAGTCAGGTGCTAGATTGGAGGGAGGTGATGAGTTGGTATTCTATTGATAGATTATCATTCTTAGTCCCGGGTACATTTCGACAGGAGCACTTAGACGGGAGAGATGTTACATGTTCCATTGGGCCATGGATTGTGGACCGACAGTCCATCAATATTTCAGTAGCACTAGCTCGACATCCACAGATCAGGATTGACCTCGGCCTAGATCGGGAGTTGGACTAGAGAGAGGTGATGAGTTGATATGTAGTTGGTGGGGCAGTTTATACAATTAGAGGTACAACAGAGTAAGAGCCATGGAGCATTGATGCTCGCTGGCAGACTTCGCTTCATGGGGCAGCAGCTACAACTAGAGGCAGTACGTAGTCTGAACCGTGGGATGTGGGCGATGATTGGCCATGGTGGCGTTGGGGTCTGGGAGGATTATTTGATGACAGGTACAGTGAGAGATCAGTTTTGGATCTCGGCATTGAGGGGACTACTCTGAGGGGCTTGACACAGGTGCATAGCAGCACCCAGGGGTTTGTATGAGATCCGGGCATTGGGTCTCAATTGCATCGGGCCAACAGGGTGGCCCACATATTTGGATTACTTGAGGGCAAGCAATCTTGGGGCGGGAGGTCCGTAATATTCCCTTTTTTTGTGTCACCTATGACAGGGCTAGGATGGACTTCCAAAGTTAGGAGCAGACAGGTCACAGGTACAGGTTGGTGTCATCAGTGGGCCCAGGGGATTTTTGGAGGAGTTATGAGGAGTTTCTATGAGGTCGGGTGGCATTCGCTTGATATATTCCATTATCCGAGCAGTTTGCCTTTCATTCTGGTGCATTCCAACAACTTTTGAAAAATTGAGTTATTTTTGGGCTTAACTCAGTTAATTACGCTCAAGGTGGCATTCCGGAAGGAATACATGATAGAACACCTTAGTGTAATAGCTCATTGGAACCGAGATGAGGATATCTACATGATGGGACAGTTGGACATGAGTTTCAGTGACCAGAGGAGACATGGTAGCTGATTTACTCTTTTCTGCATTAAAAAGGAATATTTTAATAAGAGGGAAAAGTGCTCCATGAATAAAATAATAATAAAATAAGGCTCTAGAAGGATCCAGGAGATCTATAAAAGAAAGGGAGGAGGTCATTGAGGGATATCTTTGGAGTAGATCATTTTCTTATGTATGAGAGGTTTGAGAACGTGGTTCTCTACTTCAATCGTAGCCCCAGGACGGAAATCGTTGAGTGATTTGTTGAGTGTTGGATGGAAACCCAACTCTCTTTGAGGGGACTTCATTCAGAAGTTTCGCAGAGCTTCAGAGATATTGGAGTGAAAATCATTCAGATCTGCAACGAGTGCTTCAGTGGATTCAGTGGTAGTTGTTGCCGGAGGGAGAGTGCAGCAGTTCAGTTTTGAAGGCCAGCGCAGTGCAGAAGTTCATATTGAGTGCTCATGTGTAGCTAGAGGGGACAGTGGTAGTAAGGATGATGTCGCAATGAGTGCTCATGTGCCTCGAGAGAAGAGGTGGGGCGATATTGATCTGTAGAGTAGCTACAGATGGCAAGGCAGGATCCTTGAGGTGCCCAGACTCTTGGATCACATACGAGCTATGGGAGCCTTAAGACAGTAGCAAGTTCACTGGGGCAGCGAGTACAGAAGATCGTGGAGAATCAGAGGTAGTGCTGGGACGTTGAAGAGTAGAGCAGCGCAATGCAGAAGCAACAGCAGCGTGGAAGCAGCAGCACAGAGGCTGATGGGACTTCAGTAGTGCAGATAGTCAATTCTTACGCAGTGCAGAGCAGTAGCAGCGCAGAGGCTCTAAAGGAACAACGCCGTGCAGCAACAGAAGGTGCTTCAGAGATGAGATGTAACCCAACTGACTTGTCTGTCAATGATTGGGTGGTTGTCCTTCAGTTGATTACTTCTCAGCAACTGAGTTCCAGTGCAGCAGTTGGTAGCATGATGCAACAATCTGAGAGGGAGTTGCAGTACAGATGTGGCCGTGTTAGTGACAGTGACATGGGCAGCAATACAGAGAGCAGTAGCACAGTGGATGAAGGGCAGCAGGTCAAGCATTAGCGCAGAGATCAACGCCAAAGATCAAGGCAATGCTTCAATGTGGAAGTATTGCTAGAGCACACTCCTCGCTAAGAGGGAGTATTGAGATTTTGGGGTAGCATCGGATGTGCTCTAGCTCCAAAACTTTGTGGAGGGGCTGGAACACGAGATCCCCAAGACCCAGAAAGCGTTTGGAGAAATTCCATCTAGTGTAAAAGTCATTCAAATAATTAAATCTTTTAATGAGGACCCTAAGTATAACTTAGGAAAATTGAAAAATTAAAGTGAATTAATTTACACATGGGATGAGAACATTCTAAGTGGCGTGGATCAAGCTATTTCTAATCTTAGTCGTTGATTAGAGATTAGATTGTGGTCGTTGATATGTCAACGAGAAAAGTATAAAGGAAAGGCTTGGGGTCAGTTGGAGAACACACGATGAATCTAAGACTGGGGTTTTTGAGCTGGCAGGGCTGAAACCAGACTCCGGGAGAAGCTGATCAACGCAGAGCTAGGGTGACGTAGTCTCTCAGCCAAGGCCACACCTCCTTATGCAATGGCAGTGTAGAGACTGCACAGAGCTAGCTAGGGTTTCACCAGTAGCTCATCTGGATCAGCCGGGACTTGCGAGAGTGAGGTATATCTCACATTTTTCTTTGTAGCCGAGGTTTTCTCTGTTGGGTGAGTTGGATTATGGCACCTTAGATGTACTAAGAAATTGTTGCTTAATAATAATAAACCCTCATATCTGCTGCACCAATTTTCCCGCATTGGGTTTTTCCGGGGACATTTGTCCGAAAAATTTGTGTCCTTTGTCATGTGTGTGATGTTCAGTAAATGATCTGTATGTGTAGGCTGCTAGTTGTGTTTACTTCGATTTTTTTCTGAATATTTCAGTTAAATAACTAGTGTAAAATAAATCAAGTAGGGGAAGTAAATCAATATTTAGCAATAGGATTTTTGTGCTTAGAAATTTTCACAATGCCAAAGTACCAATATTTGAAGCAAGCACAACAATACCTCAGCAGTTGCTAGTGTTCAAAGAAGCAGTGTCAAGACAAGTATCAGGTCGTGTCAAAAGTCGGTATTGTAAAAATGATCATTGTGAAATTGTAAAAGGGTCATTATTGTAAAAGAGTCAATCTACCTAGAGTTGGAGAGGCATTGTTGGGAGGTATAAGTGTTATTGTTGGATAATATTATGGTTGGGTTGCAGGTCATAGTGTGATTGGGTGATTGGTCTAATTATAGAAAACCATTGTGAATCATATTGTATCGTGGATCATTGTCCCTGGTACAGGAGTCCACACTCTTGTCTTATTTCTGAGCATTATAGCGTGGCAGGGAGGTGCTAGGTTGGTGCATGAAGTCACCTACAAGTTGGAGCCTGTGAACACTTCAGGGTGGTAAGTCGGTCTAGGATGTCAAGGCATCCATTCAGTTGACTACTGAAGAAACCAAGGCATTGGGGCGTCCTTCCAGCAGGAGCTGGAGAAGAATGATTTTCTAGAATTCTAGGAAGTTGTACTTCATTTCAGTTGGGGCTGAAAAATTAAAGAATTTACTAAAAAAGCGTTCGGTGGGTTTTTCACCCGGAGGGGGTTTTCCACCTAAAATTCGTGTGCCTATTATGTTCTATTGTTTACTGTTGTTACTGGATAAAAATCAAGATTAATTGAAGATTAACTAATGCTCTAATTTAAAAGTGCTAATTGATAAGAAATATTGATTCACCCCCCCCCCCCCCTCCCCCCTCTCAGTATTTCCAACAAAAACAGCATGGCCAACATCTAGGGCTAGCATTGTTTCTGATGGATGGAAAGATCCAGCACGGCACCCACTCATCAACTTCATGGTGTCTTACTTAAATGATCCAATTTTCTTGAAATCAGTGGATGCACTTGGACAAAACAAGGATGCACAATGTATGGGTGAGTTATTTATTAAAATTATTGAAGATGTCAGGTCGATTCTTGTGTGCAAATCATTACAGATAATGCACATGTTTGCAAGGTCGTTGGCATGATTGTGGAAGCTAAATATCCACAAATATTTTGGACACCTTGCATTGTCCATTCATTGAATTAGCACTGAAATTTATTTCCTTTGATGTGCTTTGGATTGGAAGCATTATTGAAGATGCACGGCATATCCGCAACTTTGTACAAAACCATACAAATGCCCTCACTATCTACAAGTAGTACACCAATCTATCATTGTTGAAGATTGCGGATACACAGTTTGCCTTTTCATTCATCATGTTGAAGAGGTTGAGGGAGGTCAAGACCGCTCTTGGGGCCATGCTTATTTCAGAGTTTTGGTCTTGTTGGAGAAGGACAGATCAAGCAACCTCAAAAAGAGTGAAGGACATAGTGTTGGATGATGCCTCGTGGGAGACGGTAGATCTACTTATTCAGATCATGGACCCTATCATTTCCTTGTTTCGATTTACAGATACAGACCAACCCATTCTAGGAGAGGTTTATGAGGGACAGGATTCCATGATTGAGTCTATGAGGAACATTATTTTACATAGTCAGTGCCTCGAGTATACTGTATGAGACATCACCGAGACCTTTTCTACCACCATACAGGATATTCTTGTCAACGGATGGGACAAGAATTACACACCTTTACATTGTTTGGCTCACTCCTTGAACCCAAAATACTACAGCCATGAGTGGTTGAATGGTGGACCTTCCCGCAATTCCCTCCTCACATGGATGGTGAAATCTCACAAGGGAGGAAAGATGCATTTAGGAGGATTTTTCAAAACAAGGCATCCCTTGATGAGGTGGAGGATGCCTTTACAGAGTTTTCCACTGGCACTGGGAAATTTGCAGGCTATGATGTGATAAAGACAAGGGGGCTAAGAAGCCCTATTCTTGGTGGGAAACTCATGGGGCAACAAGCCCTCCTCTACAGTAGTTAGCCATGAGGCTCCTCTCTCAGGTGACTTCATCCTCTTGTTGCGAGAGGAATTGGAGCACATAAGGGAATTTGTATAGTGTGAAGAAGAGTAGGCTTGAGCAGTCCAGGGCAGAGACAATGGCATTGTTGGACCCTTGGTTAAACTGAGAGGGGGGGGGGAGTGAATCAGTTTAATGCAATCATGTTCTTATTATACTTTCTTTTAATGGAAATAGAGTTTTTCTTCTTTAAATACAATGGAACAGCAATCTTACTAAATGAGCAGCGGGTATTAAACAGAATAAATATAGAATATCAACACATAATCATCATGCATATGGACAACAGATATAAGTGGAAACCCATAAGGGAGAAAACCACATCTTATTATTGTTGTGATGCAAAGGCAAGCTCCAACTCCCTCTCACCACTGATTTTCTGTAGGCTCCAACCTACAAGAGGCTCCAACCTCAATTCTGCAAGCTACAACTTGCAAGGAAGCTCCAACTCCGAACTATTTTCTGCAGGCTCCAACCTACAGGAGGATCCTACCTCAGCCAGCTACAACTGACTTCTATCAAGCTACAAATTGATATGGAAGCACCAACTTCCTCTATTTTCTACAGGCTACAACCTACAGGAGGCTCCTACCTCAATCAGCTACAACTGACATCTATCAAGCTACAACTTGATAGGGAAGCTCCAACTTCCTTACTCTTTCAAAAGAAAACACTTGCTGATTTACCTTGGATATCAGCTCAGTTCTGTACCTTCTTCACTGCTATCCTCCAGCTTTCTTATATGTCTTATATCATCTCTGACTTATCACAGCATCTCTTTCTGCTCCCCCTTCTTCTTATCTTCTCTGCCTCAATTCTGCATTCTCTAACCTCTTTCTGCATATCTATGAGATATCATTTATAGAGATTTCCTTATGACTGTTAGCATTCCTCAGGGAATTTGAAATGGACAACCATGGCTCCTCAACTTCTGCCTTCTCATTCCTTTGTCCAGCTCATTCAGAGGAATATAGCAATTTATACAAATTTCAATTTTACAGTGGAGTTTTGTTTGCCTATGGAGACTTTCCTTTGTATCACAAACAATATAAAATGGAATTAAAACATTTACACTTTCAGTTACAATAAAAAAAATTCACTCAAGTCATATCAATAACAAATGTCGACTTTGTTTATCATACTATGCTCGAACCAGATTAATGTTTTAACATTAACCCAACATCAAATCTTCACAGCATTACTTAAAATGTCAGCGCCAACATAGGATAACATTAGGGGCACACACCCTCATTATCCATCGCAGAGATCTGACGGTCAATAGCTTCTCACGTTCCAACCTCCAATTAGACCCTCATCAGACGGTCCTCGCGCAATATCGCACAATTTAGATGCTCGTGGGTTATCCTCCAAATTTACGCGATATAAATGGTATTCAGATACCACTTATTGCCATGCGTCGAGCGAAGACCAATATCACATTCAAAAAGGTAATTCCACTTACCACTCTTGTGATCGCGCGATACAACCAGTTTTCTCCCTTCGAAACCACCGTTCATGTTCTTCGTTGGGTCCCGCCTTACTTCTGTTGTTTGTTTAACTGATCTTTTAAGAATAGAGTTAATTCCTTTGTAAATGTTTCGGCAATACATTACTTACATAAAACTCTTTTGTACCTAACCTTCGAAATATTATAAGAAGAGTTTGGCTTGTAGGACCCATGTACTTATATCATCGCATCGCATCGCATCTCCGCTTCATTACTCTGCCTCTCTGCTTCTTTCGCCGATTGCGATATGCGATCGTATTGCATCGCACATACAACTATCGCATCGCATCGCATATCAAGCTGCTCCTTTCTACCTCTCTTTTACTATCTCTACTGCCTAATTGCTTGATCTGCTCCTTTGCCTTAGCGCTGGTTCTTCTCTGTGATGGTTCAAGTGTTGCTCCTGTCTTTTCCTTTGCCATCAATGACAACATTTCCAACAGTCTCCCCCTTTGGCATTGATGGCAACACACTTCCTCTACTTACCTTTTAGAAGACCCTTTCTTCTGTTGCTTGCTTTTCCTCCCCCTTTGACATCAATGGCAAAGGGTTGCAAATTTCCTAGTGAGGTTTCCAAATCTTGTCCATAATACTCTGATCTTGAGGACCTGTTCCATGCACTGTTCACTTTTTCTGGCTCTTTTGTGGCAATCTTTGTAGACTGATCTCCCCCTGGAATGATGTTTTCTTTTCTGTTCTCCCCCTGGAATGATGCTTTCTTTTCATGTCAGAGAGTAGCATCTGCAGACAGTACCCCTAGTTTGTCTCTCAGATATTCGAATGGTTCTTTAGCAAGAGGTTTTGTGAATATGTCTGTTGTTTGTTCCTTTGTTGGCACATATTCCAAGTTCACTACTTTCTGTGCTACTTGTTCTCTGAGGAAATGGTACTTGATTGAGATGTGCTTTGGTTTTGAATGAAGTACAGGATTTTTTGATATACTAATTGCACTTGTATTGTCACATTTTATAGAAATAGGTTCATCAATGCTTACCTTCATGTCTTGGAGAGTTTGTTTCATCCACATGACTTGTGTGCAACATGTTGCTGCTGCTATGTATTTTGCTTCTGAAGTAGATAGAGAGATAGAAGTTTGCTTCTTGCTTAACCATGCCACCAGACTTTTTCCCAAATAGAATGCACCTCCACTTATGCTTTTCCTGTCATCCACACAGCTGGCCTAATCTGCATCTGTATATGCTGTCAAAGTGAAGCTCTTGCCTTTTGGATACCATAGCCATAATATGTTGTTCGTTGTAGATATTTGAATATTCTTTTGACTGCTAGTAAGTGATTTTGTTTTGGTGCTGCTTGATATCTTGCCACAAGTCCTACTGCCAACATAATGTCTGATCTAGAAGCTGTTAGGTATAGCAGACTTCCTATCATGGATCTGTACAGTTTTTGATCTACATCTACTGATCCATCATTAGCACATAGTTTGCATCCAATGATCATGGGAGTTGACGCCGGTTTGCAGTGTTTCATTTGGAACCTTTTCAACATCTCTCTTAAGTAT
The DNA here is from genome assembly GCA_034641835.2 of Pinus albicaulis. Lineage (NCBI taxonomy): Eukaryota > Viridiplantae > Streptophyta > Pinopsida > Pinales > Pinaceae > Pinus > Pinus albicaulis. The sequence continues at coordinate 1,462,850,517 of CM076582.1, forward strand.
TTTTCTTGTGAGATGAATGTGCCAGTGTTCTTTTGTTGAATTTGAAGTCCTAAATAGAAGGTGAGCTCTCCAATCATAGACATCTCAAATTCTGATTTCATTTCTTCAGCAAATCCTTTTGCTAACTCATCTTTGTTGCTTCCAAACATGATATCATCTACATACACTACTACAATTAAGAGTTCACTTTCATTAGCTTTTATGTACAAATTGTTGTCTACTCCTCCTTTCTTGAACCCTTGTTTTTGCAAGTATTTGTCCAGCCTCGAATACCATGCTCGAGGAGCTTGTTTCAACCCATATAAGGCTTTCTTTAATCTGCACACAGAGTCTGGTTTATCTGTTAAGGAGAATCCTTTGGATTGTTCCATGTAGATTTCTTCCTCTAAATCTCCATTCAGGAAGGCAGACTTCACATCCATTTGATATACCTTGAAATCATGATAACATGCAAAGGCCAAAAACATTCTGATTGTTTCCATTCTGGCTACAGGGGCAAAGGTTTCATCATAATCAAGACCTTTAATTTGTGAATATCCCTTGCATACAAGTCTGGCTTTATTTATGATTACCTGTCCTTGTTCATTCATCTTATTCTTGAATACCCATTTTGAGCCTATGACATTTTTTCCTGTGGGTCTTGGTATTAATTCCCATGTATTATTCTTCTTAATCTAGTCTAGTTCTTCATTCATAGCTTTCACCCAATATTTGTCTTTGCTGGCTTCTTCAAACTTATTTGGTTCTATTTGAGATAACATAGCCAGGTATACTTCTTCTGTTTGTTCAACTAGATGTCTTCTTGTCTGGACTCCCACACTCTTATCCCCAATGATTTGATCTTCTGGATGATTCTTTTAAGTGTGTCTTGAGGGACATTTTGAGTTCAGTTCAGTATCTTCTATTGTCTTGCTTATTTCATCATCATCTTAGTTTTCTTCTTCATGATCTTCTGGAGGTTTGCTGCAACTTGTACTTCTTGTTTTGTTTGGTAGATCTTCATCAAATCTTACATCAATGCTTTCCACAATTTTATGTAGTGCTTTGTTGTAGCACCTGTAACCCTTGCTCTTGGATGCATATCCTAGAAAGATTCCTTCATCTGCTCTTGCATCAAACTTTCCCAGATTTTCATCATTATTTTTTATGAAACGCTTGCTTCCAAAGACTCTAAAGTGCTTGATTGATGCTGGTTTACCATGTCATAGTTCATAAGGAGTCTTGTCACAATTTGGTCTTAGATGAGCTTTGTTAAGAATGTGAACAACTGTGTGTACTACTTCTGCCTAGAAGGTTTGGGGAATGTTACTTTCTTGCATCATAGCTCTGGCAATCTGTTGTACTGACCTGTTTTGTCTCTGCCACTTCATTCTGTTGAGGTGTGCCTGCAATTGTAAACTGTTGTTTTATCCCATGCTCATTGCATAGGTCTGCAAAATCATAGTCTGTGAATTCACCTCCTCTGTCTGATCTGATGCACTTTAGCTTGCATCCTGTTTGATTTTCTGCCAATGCCTTGAATATCTTGAATTTCTCAACTGCTTCCGATTTATATTTGAGAAATGCAACCCATGTCATTCTGGAAAAATCATCTATTATCAGCATGAAATAGGATTCTCCACTTGGTGTTTTAGTTCCTGAAGGTCCACACAGGTCCATGTGAACAAGCGGAAGAGGTCTGCTTGTAGATAGTTTCTCTTTGGTCTTGAAGGATGTGCGGGTCTGCTTACCTAGTTGACAGGATTTACAAATGGTATTTGAAGGCTTCTTTATGACTGGCATATCTCTGACTGCATTCTTCTTGCTTAGACTTATGATATGATCGAAGTTTAGGTGTCCCAATCTTCTATGCCATAACCATGACTCCTCAAGTTTGCTAAGGTGGCATGCTTCATTCTCTTCTTTCACTATGTAGACATTACTTTCAGCTCGAACACCTTTGATCAGGGTCTTTCCTGTGGTGCTTGATCTTACTTCACAGTGTTGTGCTCTAAAAAGAACTTCACAGCGTTTATCACACATTTGACTGACACTCAGCAGATTTGCTTTCAGCCCATCCACAAATAGTACATCTTGGGCCTTTCCTCTACCATTATCCAGACTGACTAAGCCTTTTCCTTTGATTTTCCCTGCTTTATCATTGCCAAAAGTAACATTTCCAGATTTCTTATCATCAAAGGTTATAAACTTGCTTCTATCTGCAGTCATATGCTTTGAGCATCCACTGTCCAAATACCATTGGCTTTTCAGGTCTTGAGCTATTAGAGCCAGGTCACATTTATTCACCTTCCTTTTTCACTGCATGCATCCTTTTGTTTGGTACCTTTTCTGAGATGATGGACCACATTCTCTGAGAGGACATTTGGAAGACATATGTCCAATTTTATGGCATACACAGCATTTGATCATATTTTTAGCAGAACTATGAGTACGAGTAAACTCTCCATGATTCATAAACCTCCTTGAGTTTTTGAACATCAGTGTTTGTCCATATGTTCTGCATTCTATGATTTTATGGCCAAATTCCTTACAGTAAAAACAGTATCCATAAAAACAATTTGCATACCTAATGAAGGGTAGTCTTCTCCATTTGTTTTCTTGAGGTAGTCTTTTCACTGTTTGCATCCTTTGCTGGTTTGAATCGATTCTCCTTGTATGACAGTATGCAGCAATATGTCCCAGTTTGTGGCAGGCATAACAAGTGACATTTTTCATAGGGGGGAAGAATCTCCTTTGATGGCTTCCAAATTTGACATATTCAGGAGTATATGAGCCTTTTTCAGTTGACTGTTTATTTGTTTCGTTCTTTGTCATTTGAGGTTTCTTCTGGTTTCTGTTTACTTCATTGCAGGTTTCTTCTTCTGTAGGAACCTTCTGAGCTGCTTCATTATCCTTATCAGCTTTTACAAAAATGATATTTTTGTTTTCCTTTTCTTTACCTTTGCTTGATTCTCCTTCATAGCCTATCCCAGTTTTTATCAGAGGAGATCTTTGAGCATCTAAAATTTCATTCAACTCATCAGAGCTTGTCATTTGAGGAGTGTTTATTGACACTTTCCTTTGGGCGTTTTCTAATTTCTTCCTCAAGCATACTACTTCTTCTTCCAATTTCTCTTGTTCCTGAATTTTAACCTTAATTTTCTTAAGTAAAATGTCTTCTACCTTCTTGGCTTCTTCAAGCTCTACTTTCAACTGAATGAGGCCTTCTGAATTTTTTTCTTCTCTTACATATTTGAGGAGAATGTCTTTCTGTTTTTCTGCACTTTAGTTTGAATCTGTCAATTTCCTCCAGGGCACTTCTTAGCTCCCCCTCAAGATCAACTTCACCTTCTTCCTCATCTTCTAGAAGGAATCCTTCAAGCTCTTCTATAGCCATCAATATACATTCAGAGGTTCCTTCTTCACTTGAGGATTCATCTGAGTCTTCAGATGCACTGCTGTCTTGCTGAGCATAGAAAGACTTTCTATTGAATCTCTTCCCTTTCTGCCAGTTCTTTGATATTGTCTTCTCTGATTCTTGAGTCTGATTCTCTGTTTTCTTATGAGGACACTTAGCAGCATAGTGTCCAACTCTTCCACAGTTAAAGCATTTAAATGGAAGTTTACCTTTATATTTACCTGAGCCTCTATCCAATTTCCTGATAAATTTGGCCTCTTCTTCATCAGAGCAAGAACATATATCTTCCTTTTCTTCTTTCTTCTTCTCTGTCTTAAAGGCTGCCTCCTCGCATTTGACTTCCTCTGTGGCAGTCTCATCTCATACCCTGTAAGATTTCCAAGTAATTGGTTCATGGTCAAGGTTTCCCAATCAGCTATTTCTTCTATGGCAGAAACCTTGGGGTTAAAGCTGGATGGAAGAGATCTTAGAATCTTTTGAACAATTACAGCTTCTTTTATGGTTTCTCCTAGAGCTTTCATGTTATTCACAATTTCTGCAACCCTTAAAAAGAAGCTGGCAGTGTCTTCATCATCATTCATTTTTATATTTTCAAACTGGGCTCTATAGACTTGAAGTTTGGTTGTCTTCACCTTTTTGTCTCCCTCATGAATGTTTTCTAGTGTATCCCATATTTCTTTGGTAGTCTTCCTGTGCATTACTTTGATAAATTCTGCCTCACACAGTCCATTTAAGATTGCATTCATGGCCTTTGCATTAGCTACAAAATCTTGTTTGGCTTCTTTCTCTGAGTCAGTCGCCTTTGGGGCATATCCAAATTGCACAGCAGCCCAAACTTCTATTCCTAGAGACATTACGTATGTCCTCATTCTGATTTTCCAGAAGCCATAATTTGCACCGGTGAAAAAAGGGGCTTTATTGGTTGAGCATCCTTCTTGACTAGCCATCCTGGGGACCAAGGATCTCCTTTCAGTTGTTAAACTGATACAAAAGGAACCAGGCTCTGATACCAATTGTTGGACCCTTGGTTAAACTGAGAAGGGGGGGGGGGTGAATCAGTTTAATGCAATCATGTTCTTATTATACTCTCTTTTAATGGAAATAGAGTCTTTCTTCTTTAAATACAATGGAACAGCAATCTTAATAAATGAGCAGCAGGTATTAAGCAGAATAAATACAGAGTATCTACACATAATCATCATGCATATGGACAACAGATATAAGTGGAAACCCATAAGGGAGAAAACCACATCTTATTATTGTTGTGATGCAAAGGCAAGCTCCAACTCCCTCTCACCACTAATTTTCTGTAGGCTCCAACCCACAGGAGGCTCCTACCTCAATTCTACAAGCTTCAACTTGCAAGGAAGCTCCAACTCCCATCACTTTTCTGCAGGTACCAACCTACAGGAGGCTCCAACCTCAGCCAGCTACAACTGACTTCTATCAAGCTACAACTTGATATGGAAGCACCAACTTCCTCTATTTTCTACAGGCTACAACCTACAAGAGGCTCCTACCTCAGTCAGCTACAACTGACATCTATCAAGCTACAACTTGATAGGGAAGCTCTGACTTCCTCACTCTTTCAAAAGAAAACACTCGCTGATTTACCTTGGATATCAGCTCAGTTCTGTACCTTCTTCACTGCTGTCCTCCAGCTTTCTTATCTGTCTTATATCATCTCTGACTTTTCACAGCATCTCTTTCTGCTCCCCCTTCTTCTTATCTTCTCTACCTCAATTCTGCATTCTCTAACCTCTCTCTGCATATCTATCAGATATCATTTATAGAGATTTCCTTATGACTGTTAGCATTCCTCAAGGAATTTGAAATGGACAGCCATGGCTCTTCGACTTCTGCGTTCTCATTCCTTTGTCCAGCTCATTCAGAGGAATATAGCAATTTATACAAATTTCAGTTTTACAGTGGAGTTTTGTTTGCTTATGGAGACTTGCCTTTGCATCACAAACAATATAAAATTAATTAAAACATTTACACTTTCAGTTACAATAAAACAAATTCACTCAGCTCTTTTCCGGCCCTTGGCTTGTTGTGCTTCTGTCTTTTCTACTGCTGTCACTGTAACTATTCTGCACACCTCTGTTTGCCATGCATGTGAAATGCATTTCCCAAATTCTGTTTCAAATCTAGCAGCTTTATCAAAATTCTCAGTATTTTACTATGCAGAAGTTCTTCATATGGACCAAACTACTCAACGCGTATACACTGCTTCTTCTATTAAAACCAAATAACTCTCGGCATATAACCATAGACCTTTTTAACAAAGAGAATAGCCTTTCGGGCCCACTTGCCGAACTCGTTCTATTCTCCGATGCGATGAGCCTCCTCCGATGATTTTCGATTGCGATTACATCCTTTGCGATCGTTTCGATGCGATTGATCGCAATCGCAAACTTCAATGGCATGTTACATTGTTCTGCCTTCACGCCGATGCGATGGCCCCACACTGCATAGATATATGTATATATGTTGTTTCATATATACTTGCCGCTATACTTTTTATTTATTCTTCAGCTTCGGTTAAAAATCTCGGAGTAAACATGCATTAAACCTTTCTTTTTACATGGGGGCCCACACTACAAATATAATCCGCCTCTTTTAACTTTCCAATCGCAATCGCAACATTCTGAGATCCTCTTGTGCCTTGGTCATCTGATTTTCGCCGATGCGATTAGCAAAGGTCCCACCAGACAATATTTTGGCATTTCTATGTTTTACGTTACAATTCTCTTTTACCCGTCAAAGCGCTTTAACAAAGGAAAATCTTATATTTTTGTGTTTGAATCTCCGCCGATGCGATCGGTCACTGTAGACCCCACCCCGACTTTTTTTTTTTTACGATCCAACGGTTGCTATCTTCCGGGATCCAACGGTTGCGATTGGATCGCACCATCGCAATCACAACATTCAACAACTTGTTCACTTGCATTTCCGCTGCGCCGATGCGATTAGAATTCTCCGATGCCATAGATCCAACGGCTGTCGTTAATTTGGATCGGACAGTTGTGATTAAATCGCACCATCGTAATCGCAAGGTTCAATGGTCCACTCTCTCGCATCTCTTGTTCTTCGCCAATCTGATGGAGTTCTACGGATCCGATGGATCATTTACTTGGCTCTATAACATTTCGGGTCCGGTCTTTATCGTAATCAAACACTAATTTTCACCGATGCGATATGCGAAGGGTCCCACTATATAATGTGCCAACGCTTTATCTATCCCAACTTCAGTTAAAACCAAAGGCCAACGTGTATTAAGGTTCAGGGGTCCCACGTATATTAAACGTTAAGAGAAATACCATTACACATCAATGTTGGTCACGATTTCACAATTCATTTTCCAACTTTAATAAACCCATTCTATTGAAGTCGAATAACATTTGACTTGCATTGAACCCATTCATGAGATCGAATAAATATTCGATTTGTACTTGGCTCCCAAAGGTCTTCGGTCTTTTATGAAATTTGAATGTATTTTCGATTTAATATTCAATTGAACCCAAAAATATAAATCTTCGGTCTTTACTTATAGAACTCTGAATGTATTTGGACTTTGGATTAAAACTCAACATCTCAATGTATCTCTTGTTCGGGCCCCACATTTCAATCATGCGAACATTTCATTAGATTAAAGATTCGACCATAAACCACTGCACCTTTAACATTGGCCCCCACAGCTTATTCAACTCGTATCAATAACAAATGTCGACTTTGTTTATCATACTATGCTCGAACCATATTAATGTTTTAACATTAACCCAACATCAAATCTTCACAGCATTACTTAAAATGTCAGCACCAACATAGAATAACATTCGGGGCCCACACCCTCATTATCCATCGCAGAGATCTGACAGTCAACAGCTTCTCGCGTTCCAACCTCCAGTTAGACCCTCATCAGACGGTCCTCGCGCAATATCGCGCAATTTAGATGCTCGTGGGTTAATCCTCCAAATTTACGTGATATAAATGGTATTCAGATACCACTTATTGCCACGCGTCGAGCGAAGACCAATATCGCGTTCAAAAAGGTAATTCCACTTACTACTCTTGTGACTGCGCGATACAGCCAGTTTTCTCCCTTCGAAACCATCGTTCCTGTTCTTCGTTGGGTCCCGCCTTACTTCCGCTGTTTGTTTAATTGATCTTTGAAGAATAGAGTTAATTCCTTTGTAAATGTTTCAGCGATACATTACTTACATAAAAAAATTTGTACCTAACCTTCGGAATATTATAATAAGCGTTTGTGTAATATTCCTAATTTGCGACAGCAAATTGGAATATTCTATTTTGTTTATTTTGCCACCTATAGTTTGTAAGTAAATAAAAAGTGAGTAAAGAGGGTCTAAACTCACTTAAATGAAATAAGACATCCACCTAGTAGCACAACGTTGTGACTTAAGTGGGAGTCAAGGGGGGACCCAACACCACGTGGAGGAGGGGACCTATGTACACTCTAGAAGTTTCTCCAAGCTTCTGCGCAGATAAGGATGAAAATGTGGATAAGGATGAGGATGTGGAGGAGAGAGAGAGGCTACATTGGGTTTTGGAGGGAAACCAACACTATAAAAGATGGAGGAGCCTCCTCATTTGATTCATGCTTGGATTCTTAGATTATTGATTATTGAGTGAGACATTTGTCTTTCTTTGGCACGCTGGCTGTTTAGCCCGTCTGCTGCACTGTTTAGTGCACCGAGTGTCTCCGTGCGGAGATCTCACCCTTAGCCCCGAGGGACTTCGAGTGCCTGCTCGGGCAAGGTTATTTTCTTAGCATCATCCCCCAGGACAGTGTTATTGCTGCAGCAGCGTAATACTGTGTTGTAGGGTGTTGCCGTGGTGACTTTACGAAACCACTTCCTTCTCTTGTTTTTCAGAGGGAGAGTCTTTCTTTCCTTTGGAGGATCAGGTTGGAGGATATTGGAGCTGATTTGCAGATCTTGGCACTTGGCAAAAGTGTTTATTTCCACTACTGCGCAGTCCCTCTCAGTTTTTGCGTTATCTTCATGGTGTATTTGCAGTGAGGGTTTGCCGGTTGATTTGAGGGGAAGATCTCAAGTGTAAGGATCAGCCTTCCACTTTGGAGATCTATTGGAGGAGGTCTATTTCAGTTTCTCATCATCTTCAACCTTCTCTATTTGGTTTCAGTTTGGAGTTGCAGTAGCTGCCCAGCAACTCCGGCATTTTTGTCATATTGTGTATTTCAGCCAATCCCTTGGAGGATTGAGATATTGTTGCTTATCAGGGTTAGAGCTTTGCTCCCCTATTGTATTTGAGCTATATATTGTCATATCTATGTATTGGAGCAGCATTCTATCTTAGGCTGCATTTTTCATAGCCTGGGTTTGTGCAGAAATAGCAGTACTTTTCATGTTTATGTACATGTGTTGTGGAGGCTTGCATTTCTTCTCTTGAGAGGTTGTTTCCTCAAGATTTGTACTCTCTTCTGCTGCTATACATTATTATTGGCTATACATGCATCTTCTGTCTCACAGCTACTGCAGAAAACGCTGTAGGGTTTCTGGATTATTTTCTTGTCTTGCGGCACCTCTATCTTGAGGGGTTTTCTATATAAAATTGTTGTTTAACCTTGTTGAAAGCCTATGCCTTGTACTCAAACTCATTCTCTGATTATTCATAGTGTTATACATCATATTCCTTCAGAAAATACGTTGCCCTTGCTTCAGCAAATTTCTGCATATTCAAAGTCTTGGGAAATCAGGGTTTTTATTGACTAGTCGGGAAGGAGGATCTGTTTAATATAGCAAAACGCCTTTGTTTGAGCTGAAATTCGACATGGACGTCCCTCTTGACCTATTCTAACATATTCCAGAACCTTGACCCGTCATTATACGCAGATTTCCTTATTCACTCATTTTAGGGCCAAAATCCTCACTTTTCCCCACCTTTTTGCCCTTAAAAGCTGAGTAAAGGTTGTTGCTGCTATTTATTTTGGTTGCTGAACATTTTCAGAGATATTATATGATATCTGAAGCCCTCATACCTGAGGAATGCGTTTTTCAGGCATGATCTGCTGAAGAATCCATTATAGGGATACTACAATTTGGCTTGTAGGACCCATGTACTTATATCATCGCATCGCATCGCATCTCCGCTTCATTACTCTGCCTCTCTGCTTCTTTCGCCGATTGTGATACGCGATCGTATTGCATCGCACATACAACTATCGCATCGCATCGCATTCCTATCGCATCGCATCTTGTATCAAGTTGCTCCTTTCTGCCTCTCTTTTGCTATCTCTGCTGCCTAATTGCTTGATCTGCTCCTTTGCCTTATTACTGGTTCTTCTCTGTGATAGTTCAAGTGTTGCTCCTGTCTTTTCCTTTGCCATCAATGACAACATTTCCAACAGGGGTATGTGCACACCAACCTTCGTCTTATTTACAAGTAGAGGGAGGATTGGTTGAAGGCAAAGACAAAGATGTGGGATGTCTTTCCTGATGATACGGGTCTGGACAGCAGTGTTGAGTTGGCATTGGCCAACTTGGATCTCAATGAGCCAGTGCTAGAGCCTGTCATATTTGATGATGGTGATATAGTAGAGGGGTCATCCTCCACACCACCAGATGCAGAGATGACATTGGGTACGAAGGAGGAGGATGCAGCAGTGGTGACCACGATGATCATGATGAGGACAATGATGTTGATTATGATGATGAGGATTGATGACTCATGAGCTACCTACTGTGGCACTGTCTTGAGGCTTTAGTCTTGTAGACTTGTAGTTGTTTTGTATTTGCTATTTCTATTTTCCACTGGCATTGTACTACCTATATAACACATTTTGATTTTCATGACTTAATGAGAAAACTACAGTATCTTGTCTTTCTCCTATTGGATCATTGATGAATATGTCTATTACTTTGTATGCTTGTATGATGTATCTTTGTAAAACTTACATCTACATCAAGAATCAAGATCTATGTTTGAATCCATGAATTTGTATGAATATGTGTAAGAAATATCTAGTTTTTAATATATATATATATATATATATATATATATATATATAACGTGTCCGGACGTGTCGTGTTTCAGGGGGTCACCGTGTCTGTATCTGACACTCGAATCCGCGTGTCCATCGTGTTCCCGTGTCAAGTGACTTAGATTGCAAGTAAAACCATGAGGTGTATTAGCATGAGATGCAATTACACTAAATTTGGATGCAATTAATCTTAGTTACCTTTAATCTAAAATGCCTAATCTAGGTGAGATGTCCTCCTCTTGAGCTCTTACCAAGGGGTAAAAATTGGGGTGACTATAAGAAAGAGGGGGCGCGGACACGAGGGTGTCATTAACAATACCCGTCCCCTGAGTCTTACAAGTCAACGTGTGCCTTCGTTCCTACAAGGGGACAATCCACCTTCATAACTGCAAGGTCACACGCTTTTACCTTACTTCGTACCAAATGGAAGAACTTTCCAAGAAAGTTATTTTTCCCTATAATTTCTATCAACCAAGCTTATCCTTGGAGGTTAATTTTAAATGTGCAACTAAGTTAATATGCCTACTATGACATGCAAGTAAATTTTCAAATGTTAAATAAATGATGGAGATACTTTAGACACAAAATTGCATAAACATGTAAGTATTTGCTTTGCCTTATGATAAATTTGTGATATACCCAAAAGCAAATAAAACTTGAGAAATATAAGAGATTGACTTGTTGAGATTTTGTGTAGTTGGGGTAGCATTGGGTGTGCTCTAGCCTTGAAATTTTGTGGAGGGGCTAAGACACACTTAAACTCCAAAACCTAGAAAGCAGTTGGAGAAATTTCAGCTGGTGTTCAAGTTATTCAAATACTTAATTATTTTAATGTATTTCCTAAGTCTAAACTTAGGAAAATTAAATAATTAAAGTGAATTAATTAACACGTGCTAAAATGTTCTAAATGACGCGAATCAAGCAGTCTTTTAATCTCAGCCATTGATGAGTGTTTTAATCTCGACCGTTGAAGTGTTCAACGAAAATGTATAAGAGAAAGGCTTGAGGGTCAATTGGAGACACACACACAGTGTTCAACGAAAATGTATAAGAGAAAGGCTTGAGGGTCAATTGGAGACACACACACAGATGCAGAGCTGGGAGACTGGTCTAGAATTCAAGGGCAGGGTTTGCTAAGAATTTCCGGAGGAGTTTTCTGCAGTGAGGGGTAGTATTGGCTGAGGAAATGATCTGATCCCAGAGCCAAGAGGCAAAGGAGCAACTTTCAGGGACAGCGGAGAGAAGCAAGGGCAGCAACAGCAGCTACACAGCAGATACGCAGCGCAGAGAAGCAAGGGCGCTACGCAGGTGCTACGCAGGCCCAGGAAAGGGCAGCGCTGCAACTTCAGAGGGCTTCAGAGTTACGCACATGCCTTCAAAGACAGCGTAAGGACTGTGTTACCCACTCTAGGGTTACGCAGTCCCTCTCTAAAAAGCGCCGAGGCACGCGGAGCCTAGCAGGGCTGACATTGGGGCTTCAGGAGCAGCACTGGGGTTTCTAGGGCCAGATCCAAGCTGAGTCTTGTAAATCCCATTTGAGGGTGTGTATCGGTTAGATTTTTGGTCTCGGAACAGTAAGTTAGTTGTAGATCTATGTTTTTCTCTGCTGGGTGAACCGGATTTGGTGCCCAGATTTGATGTACTCAGAATCTACTTAATAATAATAAACCCTCATATCTGTTGCACTGCTTTTCCCGCTTTGGATTTTTCCGGGGACTTATGTCCAAAATTCAGTGTGTCATTTTGTTTGAATGAGCGTAATATTCAGTAAATGATCTGCATGTGTAGGTTGTTAGTTGTGTTTACTTCGGTATTTTCTGAATATTATTTCTGAAGATAACTTGTATAATTTAATCAAGTAGGAGAAGTAAACCATGATACTACAGTAGAATTTTCACATGCTATCAGAGAGATAGCAGATCACGCTGAATCTCCAGCAAATCAACTGAAGAATATTTTTTCTGCAGGACAACAGTAGAGATCCGAAAGAGGCAGCTTGGCAGCAGGAGGACGCAAACCCAGGAAGGGGCGGAGCTGTAGCTACAGAAGGCCATCAGGCTTATGCAGAGCCTTCCCAGGCCAGCGTAAGGACTGCATCACCCAATGTGGGGTTACGCAGTCCACTTCTGAGTAGCGCTGAGGTTACAATGGCCCAGTTAGTGAGAGTCAAGACGCAGTCCAGTCATTCTTCCTATTGCAGAAAAGTCTTTCCAAGATCCGGAAGCAGTGCTTCAGATCTTCAGTAGTGCTGGTGTGGTGGATATTATGTCGGTGCAGAATTGTGCCTAGCTAAGTCAATAAAGAACAGGAGGAAGACAGTCACTCAGCATATCTGAGCCAAATAGATCTGAGATTCAATTAGGAGGGTGATCGGAGAGTATTGTCCAATTGTGTTTGGGTGAAAATTTCCAGGAGGGAAATCAATTGTCAAAGGGAGCAACTACTATAGAGGGTTTCTAATCACCAATTAACCCAGATCCAACATTTTATGTTGAGTATTGCAACAGAAAGAGGGAGAGGAGTAACTGTTCTGACAGATCTGAGCAGATGGTGCAATATGGATTGAGAGATCAGGATAGGTTGGATGACATGTTCAACTTTGTTATCTAGATGGCCAGAATCCTGTCAGTTCTGGATGAGTATGGTCTCAAGGATCATGCAGAGAAATTTCTAGCTGTACCAACCGAAGCAAATCCCCTAAAGAAATACAAAGAAAATCAAGCGTGAACTAAGAGTTTGATCATGGATGGAGTCAAAGACCACGTCATGCCTAATATTGCTAGAAAGAACACGACAAATGAGATGTGGGTAGCATTGGACACGATGTATCAGGGAGGCTATGTCCAAAGAAGGATGCTTCTGGAGAATCAGATGCGGTTGTTCCAGATGATGAAGGGTGAGGAGATAGATCCATTCCTCTTCAGACTTCAAACTATCCGAGTTCAGCTGATTGCCGCAATGGGTGCAAGTCCGAATGAGGGGCTCCTAGTGAGGACTGCCCTAAATACAGTCTCGAAAGAATGGGAAACGCTTGTCCAGAGCATTCTGGGTAGGACAGTGTTACCATCATGGGCAGACATGTGGGCAACCCTCCGTCAAGAGGAAATCAGGAGAATCACGAAGAGGCAAAGTAGTGGAAGCGGATTAGCCAGAGTGAAGAAAGAAGAGGAGGATGATGCATCCCTTGTGTTGTAACATTATCTAGTTTTGATAAGTTAGCATAATTACTCAAATAATTTTGAAAATGTTAAGGTAGGATATGCATGCAAAAGAATGAAAAAGTTAGAAATGTTAGGAAAATTTTATGTTTTATAGGCATCCATATCAATAAAATGATAGGTGTTAGTTGTCCTAAATAAAGAAGGCAAAGCAAAATAAAATGTTAAGGAAGCAAAAGAAAAGGAAAGCTTCATTTTAAATTTGTAAAAATTGCACAGGCTGCTAGTCTAAAAGCACCATAAAAAAAAAAGATTTAATGGTTATTCCCAAAAAAAAAAAGAACACTATCCTAAGCATTTTTACCCATATCCTAAGTTTTAAAACCATATTAAATCACCCCGCCATCCATCCCTTTTCATTTTCATTTTCCTAAGCCATATCCCTTTATATCATTCCCCAACATTTTATTAAAACAACACCTGACCCCACCAACCCATCTCCACACATCCGACGGTCCTCCCACATCTTTTGGCATCCAACGCCTCTCATAGCCTTTCGGCCCCCCTTTGCGAACCGAGCTTTACCACCGGGGGGGGGTCTGAACTTAGTGGTAATTCAAAACATCCCGTTGATACGTGTCAGTACCTCGGCCTTTCGAAACCCCCATGAGCGAAACCGAAAACCACTCAACCCCCCCTCCGAAACGCTGATTTCCGATACCGTTACCACTTACCTGACCATTGAGCATCCACCATTCCGCTGCCGCCACCTCATTTGCCATCTCATCCACCTGTTAACCTCATTCACCCATTAAACTTCAATAAATCACATTAATTCCCTCCATTATTAGTCCGTTAAACATTCAATTGGCTTAACCGTTAACCCGTGCCATCAACGGAAAACCTGCATTTCTATATAAATCTCTTTTATTTTGTTTACAGGTTACAGAATTACTGGTTTAATTGCAGGTTGCTCGTTAGAATCCGACATTGTCAAGCTTCCAGTGCCTGCTCATTCCAATTATCCTTTCTGTTCCCTGTCTAGAACGCTTTGTCTGTTCGAGAAATTGCCTAGATTCTCAGTGAAATTACACTTCTAGCCTTAGCCATCATGCCTCCCAAGGAGAAGGGACCAGAGGAAAACATCAATCCTTTGATCTTTCCTCTTGTAGATCTTCACCATATCCTTATGGATAATAGAGACTATATGATTCATGAAACACTTTGTGAGCTTGACATTCTCGAGATGTATTGTTGGCTCGAAGATAAATGGATTGACAAATTAGATGAAATCCAGCTCTGGGAGTCAAACCTACCTCGTTATATTTTTCCTCCTACCCACAGCACTCCCGGTTTCATTACAAAATGCCATGCCTCATATTTTCCAAGCCAAAGGGCCATAACCAATTCCAATGGACAAGTTTTGTTTACCATAACCCCTCAGACTATTGATGAAATGATGCTAGCCCCCACAGTCAACAATGGTACCCCATTTTCTTATGAAGCCCTAGTTGAAATATACCAGAAATTAGACTTTTCTAAGAGAGCCCAAACTCTAGAAGTATTCTTAGCACAAGATGCTTCATTACCAAAGAAAAATCCTCCTTATCCTTCATCCCTATTCCCTGAGAGAACCAAGCAGATAACCATTGTTATATCTTACCTTCTTGGATACTACTCTGATCAATATGTAGATGAGGCCATTATAGGATTTTTATCAATATTTTCTAATGATACCAAACCTTCAATTGTGTTCTATTTCAGTCATTTCCTTGCAGAGCCTACTCATCAGCAGTTGGTCAATTTTCACACAGAGGAGGTGTTTAAATATACCTCTGCCTTAGTCTACATGTTCCTATACTTTCAGGGGGACAACATGAAATTGTCATTGCAGAAACCGAATGAGAAAGGAGACCAACAATCGGTCATTTTCTAGACCACCCTAGTTATGAAAGATCAGAATGAGTTCACATATAAACAGTTCATTGAGATGTTTGTTCACCCAACCATAGGCCTTCTAAGTAGGAGAAAAGAACCAAGGATTAGTGAAGAAATCCAAAAGATTTTGCAGCAGTCAGAACAGGTACAAACAGGATATTGGTACTTATATGAAAATTACATAGAGATAACAATTTTTGGATGTGAGTTGCAACCATATAAGTTGCCGAAATTCCTCCCAATGAGGATTTTTGCCTTAGAATTCATCAGGTAGATGATCAACATGGATCAGGTCCATTTTGTTGCTGCCAAGAAAAACGTAGGTTGGCCCATTCATCTACAACAACAAGAAAGCAAGAGCAGAGGCAGACCAATTATTGAAGAAAATGCAGTTTGATCTTAGCTTCACTTGGTCATATGATCCATTAGGAATAGTTTCCAAATTAAGGGTAGAAACCAAATCTACTCATTTTCACACACTAAGACCAGAAATAGAAAAGTATAAGAACCAGCCAGAGTGGATAGAGAATACATTACAGGAGGCAAAAGAACAGCAAGTCTCTTCATCAACAGTGCAGACTCCTACAAAGCAAGAAAAGACAGCCAAAAGGAACAGAGAAGAAGGATCCCCTTCAGAGACAGATGTCTTCAGCAAGGGATTTAAAATAAGGTACAGAAAGAAGGCTAAGCTTAGTTCCAGATTAAGCCTTAGAAAAGATTCAGAGCAACAGACTCCTATCAATACTAATGAGCCTCTTGTATCTTCACTAGTAGGTAAGCAGTCTACACAGTCTCCTACCACTTCCATAACTACAACAGAGCATCAGCAGATTATGCACATAGGTACATCTACTTCAAGCGAGCCAGAGAAAACCACCATGGATATCTTCAAGGAAATAAAACTAAAAAATGAAGCCTTGAAGATAAACACATACAATCAATTTTGGAAACAAACCTCAGATGACCAAAGCAGACTATTGTTAGCCTTCGACGCAGAGAAAGGGAAAATGCTAATGGCATTTCTTCAGGCACAAGTTCCTCAGCCCAAAGGAGAATTAGATTATAAGAAGACATCTCTTGAATTTGATGTTAAGGACATACATCCCATTGACCAAATGGAGATGCATAAACAGACTGGGGAATGATTTTCTCCATTGTAACTAGTACTGCTATGACCTTGTCCAAATTGCAGGTCACATTAGCAAATGTCCGCTCACAGCTCAACATGGAAAAAGTTTCAGCCTTTGCCAAAGATACTAGGATTAAAACCTTGGAAGATTTGGTGATCAAACTAGGTTATGATCCTGCAAACATCAATGTTGCAGAGGAGTTGATTAAGAAAAAGAATGCAGATATTGCAGCATTAAGGAAGCAGTTAAAACTGCCAGCAACAGAAGATCCTTTAGCTAAGGAGATTGAAGAGATAGAGACACCAAAGGCAGACATGATGAAGCTCATCATAGAACCGAATACATAGTTGAAGCAAATGGAAACAGAGATGGAGAAATTGATTAAAGAAAGCAAGAAGTCAGCTAAACAAATTTCTCCTTTAGAAGCACTTCCTATTACAGCTATTCCTACTGCTATATCTGCTACCACTAGTAAAGGGGATGCTGCAGACCAGTTGGCTACTACACTCCAAAATATGACCTTGCAGACTGAAGAAATTAAGAAGTTACAGGATCAAGTGAAACTTTTAGAGAATCAACAAAAGAAGTTTGACACTTTCCATGCAACAGAGCTTTAGAGATCTCAGAATCAAGTAGTAATATGGAAGAAATCAACAACTGAAGCTTCTATTGGCTACACTCCTGGTAATGTTAAGGAAATTATTTGGAACAACATCATTGAGGAAATGAGTGAAATATGGCCATGTGTCCAGATCATCTTTGAGCAAAAGGAATTAGTGGAAAAGGCAAATCAGACCATTATTGATATAAATACTCAACTGGGAGAAATGCCTACTACAGCCAACAACATTATAAAGTTTCTAAATTCTAAAGACAACTGAGAACCGGATGATCTAGGGGTAGATGACAGGACTGAGACCATTCTTGAGGTGAAGAAAGTTCTGATAAAAAACAACTTAGTAGTGCAGTTGACAGAGAAGTGTCACACTCTTGATGTTGCTATCAACAGATTTCTTTCAAGAATTGATGCATTGAACCAGAAAGGTCTACCTTCACTGTTTGTAATAAATGATAAATTAATGCCTAGGGAAGATTACATGAAGAAGCTTAAAGAAACAGTATGAGCAGCATCCATGTCCTCTATTAAAGGTTCAATCAAAACCAGGGTGTTTGATGAAGCTATCGAAAATATCAATTTCATTCAGCATGAGATAAAACATATTTTTACTCTCAAACCCACTTTTGCTAAGTATACTGAGGCAGATGAAATCCACTGCACATTAATTAAAGTTTCAATTCCAGATCAAGAATGTTGGGAAAAGCTATGCGAATATCAAGAATAGAAAACAAATCGGTTTTGCCAGAGCAACACCGGAATAGTGGCCCCTCAGCAACAGTTTTCCATCAAAACAGGGCCAGACATGCAGATTCATTCCTTTGGATCGAATTCCTTTCCTTTCTGTTAGTTTTGAGAAATTATAGCTTGCCTTGTCACTCAGGCATTTATTGTAATTTTTATTTTTGTTTAGATACTTCATTCATGGAAGTATTCGGGGTTGCACCCTTGAGCTAGTTATCAGACAGATTTGTAATAAGCTGGAGCATTTTTGGTATAATAAAGGATTTTGGACTTATTTCATATGGCTTGTATTCCTATGAGTTATTTCTATTGTGTTTTTCACTATGTGTTCTTCATATAATTTAATTCATTAATAGTTATCCGATTCGAAATTTAATTGAATCTCAGTTTCGTTTTCAATCCGTTGTGAAGTTGTAGTTTGATTAAGAGATTAATTTACAAGGCTATCTGTTATTGTAAATTCCTCTTGAAATTTAATTACACAAAGGTTCTTGTTATGACTTGATTATATTTTGTTGATTATGAAAACATAGTTTTCATAATTTCTGCTTATAAATGGTGAAATACTCTATCTGAATATTAAATCATTTATACTTCTCTACATTCTTCTTATCCATCCCACTTAAAATCAAATTAACCATATGTATTTAAAGAACAGCCTTTTTTTTATTAAGGATCTTTCTAAGTTAAAATCACCTGTTCAGAAAACTGTTCATTGGTCATCCAACTATTCAAAAGCAACAAATAGTTCAGATGCTTTGGCATAACTTATCGACCTTAGGTTATCTCAAAGGACAACACCTTGCATCAAAGGAAAGGAAGCAGCAAGGGAATAAGAAGAGGGACCTTTCCAGGGTCCGGTGCTTTAACTGTGCCGAACTTGGACACTTCGCCAGCACTTGTCCTAAGAAGAAGGACAAAGGATCTTCTAAATCCAAGGCTGCAGCAGCAAAGGATGATATCCCTGATGATTATACAGCCATGAGTGCTCATGTGCCTTGAGAGAAGAGGTGGGGTGACATGGATCTATAGAGCAACTGCAGATCAGGAGTGGCGAGATCCTTGAGTCAGCCCTACTCTTGGATCACATACGAGCTACAAGAGCCTTAAGACGGTAGTAGGATGAGTCGAGAGATGGTTGCAGAAGGTCACAATGAAGCAGAGGGGAGAGCTGAAGAGCTGAAGGAGCAGCGTAATGCAGACGCAGCAGCAGCGTGGAGGCAGCGGCGCAGAGGATGATGGGACTTCGGAAACGCAAAGAGGCAGTGCTCACGCAGTGCAGAGTTGCAGCAGTGCAGTGGCTTCAGGAGGACCATGTAAATCAGCAACCAAGGGAGCTTCAGTGATGGGATGCAACCTGACTTGTCTGTCAACGATTGGGCAAGAGTCCTTCAGTTTCTTACTTCTCGACAACTGAGTTGCAGTGCAGTAGTTAGCAGTGGCAGTGCTATGGGGAGCATGTGTTAGTCAAGGTTGTCATTGGTGTCAATATGGCATTATTGGGATGGCAAATATTTCTGTGATGTCATAACCTCATGTATATTATGATGATGTCCTTACTCATAATGACAAGTCCCTCTTGCTTGATAGTGATGTCATTATGATGTCAAGCCACTAAGAAGAAGTCTTCTCCTAGATGACTATTGATCATAATGATGTCGTTGAACTAAACATGAAGACACCATAACCTCATGTATCCTTGCTCTTGATGAAGATGCCCTAGAAATCACGATGATGTCCTTACTCTTGATGAAGGGGTCCTTCTTATTGATGCTGCATATGGTTAATGACATATCACTGCATTATCTTGATGACATGGATGAAGCATATCATGATGACATTCTGACCCTATCACAATAAAGAAGCCAAACAATGGAAAAGCCAAAGAAAGAGAAGCCATATTGTCCTAATTAGCTTCTGCACTAAATAATTCAAGGGCAGTCACAAAGAAAAAGGTTTTTCACCACCTGAGAGGCAACCTTTTAACATGGGACCTAGACCATGTTAAAGAGGATTTTTCCTCTTTCCAATGAGCTCTTACTTGCCCCGAAACTCCAAATAGTTTGGGAGATATTGAATTTTGAAGTTAAGAAAATTAATCCTAGTAGTGAACCGACCCATCCCTGGCCTACAAGTCGGCTTCATAGTGAAGGGACATGTCCCTTCATTTGGAAGACGAAATTCATATAAATATGAGATCCGACTGTCCATTTTTATCATCATTTTCTTGAAGAATCATTACAGGAAAATAGAAATATAAAAGGGGTCGAGGAGATCAGAAAGTAAACTCTATTTTGGGCTAAAAAAAATTATGCAGGGTTAAAACAGTTTGGTTATCCTAAAAACGCAGAACTGAAGTAATCTAAGTCTAGAATCTCACCCTAATTTCCTGTGGGGAAAATCATGTGAACTAACCCTTATTAAACCACCTTTGGAAGCCTGCTTGGAGTAGATTTGGAATTGTTTGGAGGACTCTCTCTTGTGGACTTCGAGCAGTTTTTGAAGAATCTTGTAGCAGACTTCAGGGAGGTTTCTGAGAAGATATTGTCACCTTTATTAGAAGCCTTTGTTGAAGTAGACCTCAAGCATCCTTGGAACATATTTGAAGGAGAACTTGAAGATTTTTTGAAGCAGTGTTCTTTGTACCTTTTGAGCAGATTTGAAGCTATTCCTGTGCAAACTTGTAGACATTTCTGAAGTCTATGATGATTCTTCAAGTGTGATGTTGGAGAAGCCTTTTGGAGTGATCTATTGAATCAAATATCGAGACCTTATTGAGTTGTCCTTGAAGAAGTCTTGGAGCAGACTTAAGGCATCTTAAGCTAAGCGTTTTGAAGACATTTTGAAGCAGATTTTGAGCAAACCATGGAGAGCATTTTGAGCAGATACTGAACACTTTGTAAGAACAACATGTGAAGGATGTCTTAGAGAAGATTTGAAGAGTCTTGGAGCAGATATTGTAGTCATTAAAGCAGCCCTTGAAAGGATTTTGAAGCAGCAGTTTGGGTTGGCATTGAGGGCAAATTCAAGGATTATCTTTGGAACTTGTGAAGACTTCCTTTGAAGACTAATCTTGGTGGCGCTGATTTGAAGTCACTTGGATTGAACATTGTTTGAGAGCATACTATTAGACATTGTCTTGAAGATACATTAAAGAAGCATATCCTGGAGTGGATTTGGAGCTGATCTTGGAGATTCTTGGAGACCATGATGCATTGTTGAAGGCCCTCATGAGGTGGCTTTGGAGATCTTTGTTTGGGTGACATGAAGAGTGTGGAGACACCTTCATGTGAAGACAAAGTTGTCATTGATGTACTTATCTTGACAAATTGAAGCAAAGGGTTGGAGCCCTAGAGGATAGGAGCCCTCAAGAGACGAGGTTGGAGCCTGTACCAGAGATAGGTTTGGAGCCCTAGAGGTTGGAGCCTCAAAGTGACAAAGTTGGTGCACCTTGGGAAGATAGGGTTGGAGCCCTTGAAGTCGGAGCCTCGTGAAGTCCAAGTTGGTGCTTGACAAAGTACATGTCGGTGCTTGGAAGGATTGAAGATTGGTGGCTTCATCTAGGTTCGGAGCCCTACACATTATTGTATTAAATTTATTATAAAGAAGAAATTAATAAAAGTATTTACTCCTATTGCTCATTTTGTGTTCTAATTGTAAGTGATCTAACTGGTAAAAATAACAATTGAAAAGAAATACT
Source organism: Pinus albicaulis (assembly GCA_034641835.2). Lineage (NCBI taxonomy): Eukaryota > Viridiplantae > Streptophyta > Pinopsida > Pinales > Pinaceae > Pinus > Pinus albicaulis. The sequence continues at coordinate 1,462,872,227 of CM076582.1, forward strand.
GAGATACTAATTCACGCCCCCTCTCAGTATTTCCAACAATTGGTTTCAGAGCCAGTACCTTCACTCAAAGCCTAATAGCTTGAAGGTTGATCCTTAGAACACAAATGGCAAAGCCAAGAAAGTCTCCAATCCTCCGAAAGATGTGTCTTCCTCAACCATCGAAATTGAAGTCAATCAATTTGCGAAGACTCCATTGTTCAATGGAAATTTTGATATATGGGAGGCAAGAATGAGGAATTTCTTGACGACTCAAGGAATTGAAGTTTGGAAATCAGTGATTACTAATGACACTACGGACGAAGAATCCAAGGAGTACAATACAAGAGCAATGAAGGCAATTTTGAATGGGTTACCAAATTCTGTGAAGGCCAATTTTGAAAAATGTTCGTCAGCAAAAGTCATATGGGACAAACTTCATGATCTTCACTCAAAAGGAGCGTTGACAATGATCTCTAGTCAAGAAGATGATAGAAAACAAGAAAGAAGTCCAAAATCCATCAAGGAAGCTGAAGATAAGAAACATGACAACAAGGCTAAAGAAGACCTAGAAAATGAAGAGAACAAAGAAGACTTTGAAGAAGATATCCTGAATAAACTTATGGCTTCCATGGAAGAGATTAACAAATTGAAAAAAGAGAATGAAGAACTTAAGAAGAAAGCGCAAGATGGTAACCATGACAAGACAAGGAAGGAAGTTGACTTTGTCAAGCTTCAAGTATAAGAAAGAGATGAGGAGCTCACCAAACTTAAAGAGGAATTTCATCAAAACAAAAGAAAACATCATGAAAAAGTCATATCTATGACAAATCAATCGAATTAGACAAAGAAAAAGGAAGAAACTTTGTCAAGCCACGTTGAACAAAGACTTAAGAGCTTGAACAATCTTGAAGCAAAATTGATCAATACAAAGAAGAGGTCTCCACTCTTAGATCTCAACTACAAGAAGCAAGGAAACAAGCGCAAGGAGCTGAGAAGGTGATGGAAACTTTGGCATTCAAAGAATGACAAGTTGATGAAGTAGAAAAGGAGAGAAACACAATTGTAGAAAATTCTGTTTCCCACCCCGGTTTTCAGTTTTCACCTTATTACTCCAAAATAATTAAATGCCCTTTCCCATATCCATACATTTAATAAACTGGAAAATAAATTTGCTGAAAACACAAATTCTGGAAATTTTTTTCAGAATGCTGAAAATGCAGAAATAAAATAACAGCAGTAACAAACAGTCATTCAACACATCATAACTCAGTATTTTTGGTCAAGGTGACCCTGGAAAAACCCCTACAACTCTTGGGGAAAACCAGTTCGAAAGCTCCTTCTTATTTCTGGAAAAATGCTTTTTACAGTGATAGAAATATTCAGCAAAATAAATAATCAGCAAACAAACTTTTACAACTTATCTCTTTTTCCGTGCTTAACCACCGCCTCGGAAAACGCACAAACAGCAAAACAGGAACAGCAATAAATGCTGTACGGATTTCTCGATTTGCGTGCCCAGAAATCTGCAATAAATGCAGCTGTACGGCCACCTTGAAATCTGTGCCAAAACAGCAATACATGCTGTTGTACGGACCTTGAAATTCGTGCCAAAATGCAGCAAAACTCTGTTGTACGGTACAGCCACTAGCTGCCTCGATTTCTGTGCCAAATACTGTTGTACGGCTGTTGTACGGCCTGCTGTACGGCCCTGCTGTACGGCCTCCCTGCCTAGGAAACCGTGCAAAAATCAGCTTGCTGTTTGCTCAATCTGCTGCACTTGTCTGCTGAAATGTTTTGCTGAAATGCTGCCTTGGAATGTGTGCCAAGCTGCTGCCTCCTTCTCCTCACTGCCCAGAAATCTCCCTTGCTCTCTTTCTCTCCTTCTCCCAATCTGCTCATGAAAGAATGAATGACCTTTTCCTCCTTTTCCTCCTTTTCCTCCTTTAACCTAACCCTAAGTGACTTTTGGGGAATCCCTAAATCCAATGGCTGAAATAGATTGAGATCTAGGGCTGAGATTAAATGCTCATTTAAATCTCACTCTCTATTTTTTAATTCACCCCACTTTAATAAAGACCCACTTAGTCTTTTATTTCCAAAGTCACTTTTTCCTTTCTAATTTTATATTGACTTTATTAAAGTCACTTTAAAATTAGACTTTAGTAATTTTATCACTTAAAGTCACTTTTAAATTAGATTTGACTTTATAACTTTATAAAGTCACTTTAGTAACTTTATCACTTAAAGTCACTTTAAAATTAGATTTGACTTTATAAAAATTATAAAGTCACTTTAGGAGAAAAAATTAAATTCTTTTTGGACACTTTTCCCTAGGCCAAAGATCAAAGCCTTAGGGAACCACCTGTCCTCCGGTACCAAATTTCAACACTCCCTCTTACCGAGGAAGGTGTTCCTCACCACACCCATCTTGTCTCTCAAGTAGACATGCTTGCCCCGTGGTAAGGCTTTGGTAAGAATATCTGCAACCTGCTCATCAGTGGGAATATACTCAAGCTTCACAGCTCCTTTCTGAACATAGTCTCTGATGAAGTGATATTTGATCTCGATATGCTTTGACCTGTCATGAAATACTGGATTCTCCGTGAGTTTAATGCAACTCTGATTATCACAGTAAATCACTGAAGGTCTCAACGGCTGACCAAATAAGCTAAACAACATCTTGCGAAGCCAGATGGCCTCACAACTAGCTAGACTGGCTGCCATATACTCTGCTTCCGCTGAACTCAATGCTACTGACTGCTGCTTTCGGCTGAACCATGACACAACCGCCGAACCCAACCCAAAACAGCACCCTGAAGTGCTCTTCCTATCAGAAGCACAACCTGCCCAATCCGAATCAGTGTAACCTGCCAATCTCACTCCATCCCCCTGCCTGTAGTCCAGACCATAATCCACTGTCCCCTGCAAGTATCGCAAAATGTGTTTTGCAGCCACCCAGTGAACCTTCCTAGGCTCACACATAAACCGACTCATCGTGTTGACTGCAAAACAAATATCTGGTCTAGTGTTGACCAAATACATCAAGGAACCAATCAACTGTCTGTACAATGTGGGATCCACCAACTCGGAATCCGAAGCATGAAGCTTCTTCCAGTTGGTGATCATCGGTGTCGACATGGGTCTACAATCCTCCATGTGGAATCTGCCAAGGATGTCCACAATATACTTCACCTGTCCCAGGAAGAAATGCCCCTCCTCCTGCCACACCTCCAAACCCAAAAAGTAATGCATCAAGCCGATGTCCTTCATCTCAAACTCCGCCGCAAGATCTCTCTTGCAGTGCTCTATGAGTCTCTCTGCACCTGTAATGACTAAGTCATCCACATACAGCACCAGAATGAGAGGCTCCTCACCTATCACAATATAGTAAAGGTTCGGATCCGCCTCACTCTTTGTGAAACCCATCTTCTGCAAGTATGTATCTATCCTGGAGTACCAAGCTCTGGGAGCTTGCTTCAGGCCATAAAGGGCCTTCTTCAGTCTGCACACATGGGACTCCTTCCCATGCACCTCAAAGCCCTGTGGCTGCTCAATGTACACCTCCTCCTGTATGAAGCCACTGAGAAATGCGGTCTTCACATCCATCCGGTGGATCTTCCAACCCATCTCTGCTGCTATCGATATAATGGAGCGGATCGAAGTATATCGAGCCACGGGAGCGAAGGTCTTCTCATAATCAACTCCCTCTACCTGGGAGAACCCTCTAGCCACAAACCTCGCTTTGAATTTCTCAATGCTGCCATCTGCAGCATGCTTTACCTTGTAAAGTCATCTGGAAGTAACCACGGATTTGCCCTCAGGCCTCGGCACCACCTCCCAAACATCATTCTTCATGATAGAAGAATACTCCTCCTGCATGGCCTCTCTCCAGACCTGCTGGCTAGCTGCCTCCTCATAGCCAGAAGGCTCAGAGTCAAGGATGCTGGTAGCTGGCTGCTGCGTAGCCACAAAACCCTCTCCCGTGTCCGCCCTTCCGACCCGCCCTTAGGCTCGCTAGTCGTATGTGGCATCTCTCAAGGTGTCCTCGAAGCCACTTGGGCCTTCTTCCTCGAGCCCCGAGAACAAAACTCCTCCTCCTCAAATACCGTACCTCGAACTCCCCGACCGGCTCCGTTCCGCCGTCCTCCTCCTCGCCCTCGCACTCGAACTCGCATGCCGAGCATCGCGTGAATCGTCCATCGCGGGACTCCCTGTGCTGAATCGTTTCCAGGATCGTCTGCGTGCTGCCCATAGCTCCACCCCTCTGACTCTGTGAGCCACTCCCCACTGACGGACCCGACATCGTCATAGATGTACCTCCGGATCCTCCTGATCCCTGCCCACTGGATCCCTGCGACTGACTCAACTGCTGCTGAGGGTCTGGCTGATCCAGATACTCTAACTCCCGTGACCTCCTAAAGGCCCTGTCCTCCTCGAACTTCACATCCCGCCCGACAACAACTTTCCTCTGCGCAAGAATGTAAATCCGAAAGGCCTTTGAGGTCTCAGTGTAGCCCACAAAGATACCCTTCTCTGCGGTGGGCTCTAGTTTGGTCCTCTTCTCCTTGGGTATGTAGGAGTATGTGATGCACCCAAAGATACGAAGATGACCAATATCAGGCTTCTTCCCAGAAAAAGCCTCCTCCTGAGTCATGTGCCCCAAGGCACGATGCGGACTCCTGTTCTGCAAGTAAACAGCTGTGTTGCAGGCCTCTGCCCACAAAAACAATGGCAACCCCTGATCATGTAACATGGCTTTGGCAGCCCCTCCGATGGATCCGTTCTTCCTCTCCGCAACCCCGTTCTGCTGGGGGTTGTAAGGAACAGTGAGCTCCCTCCTAATGCCTGCCTCCGCACAATAGTCAACAAACTCTCCGAGGGTGTACTCTCCTCCATTGTCCGACCTCAGGGACTTGATCTTCCGACCTGTCCGTTTCTCCACAAGAGCTCTGAACTCCTGAAACCGCTTGAAGACCTCACTCTTGGTCTTCAAGAAATAAATCCAGGTCCTCCTGGAGTGATCATCAATGAATAACACATAGTACTCATATCCACTCAAGGAAACATGAGACATCCAACCGCTCACATCGGAATGAATCAAATCAAGTATCCCAGTCGCTCTGCTGTCACTGCTGGGAAAAGGGGATTTGGCAAACTTGTCCATCGCACATCCTCTGCAAGTATCAAAGTGATCAGTACTGAAATCTGGCACACCTGTAGTGATCTCCCGCAAAGTCCTCAAGGCTCCATGATACATGTGCCCTATCCTGCGGTGCCAAATCTCACACTGCTCAGAACTGCTAGCTCTGCTGTCGGTACTGCTGCTCAATGCCAAAAGGGACTGAAATGCAAACTTGTACACCTTTGCATGGCGTACACCTATCACTCTAGCCGAATCAGCTGGAGTGCCCCTGGGATACATCAACACCTGTCCTCCCCTGAATAGTATCTCATATCCTCTGTCCTCCAAAGCTGAGACGGATATGAGGTTCTTCCTCATCCCTAGCACATAAAGAACATCTGACACCTTCAAGGGAGGTTTGGACTCCCTCTGAAATGTCAATGTTCCGACACCGACTGCTCTAACAACTCTGTCATCACCGAGTACTACCTCTACATCAGTGCCACTCTCTGAAAGCTCTGAGAAGTACTCACGGACTCCTGTCATGTGACGTGAAGCCCCACCGTCCACATACCAGATACCCGAAGATGCTCCGCTAATCGAGGGAAATGCATGCTCCCTCTGAACCTCTATGGCAGATAATCCTGCACTAGAAGACTCACATGCAATGAACCCAAACTCCCGGTCAAAGCGATCTGCAAAGTCCTCAACCTCTGCTGAAGCTGCCATGCTCTGGTTCTTCCCCTTCTTCTTCTTCTTCTCCGGACACACAACTGCATAGTGTCCCATCTTTTGACAATTCCAACACTTCACTTTGGAATAGTCCTTCTGTGAGTTATCCTGTTTACCTTTACCTTTGCCTTTGCCCCCACCATTGCTTGTGGAAGCCTGCTTCTTCCCTTTGCCTTTCTTGCGTCCCGCCAACAGTGCTACATCCTCATCCTGCTCAACTGGCTTGGCTGCCCCAAGCTGACCTTTCCTGATCTCTGTCTGAATGCAATCATCCCAAAACCTCTCCCATGTGGGAAGGGTCTCACGTGCACAAACCCCATCAGCAAAGTTCATCCATGAACTGGGGAGGCCATTCACTGCAATCCGCACCAACTCAGTGGGAGGAATGGCCTCTCCAATCGCCGCCAACTCATCTCTCACATTAGTAATCTTTGTGAGATATCCAGCTGCACTATCAGTCTTAGCCATCTTAATGTTCTTCAGCTTCTCCTTCAGGACCATTTTCCGGTTCTCATTGGTACTCTGGTAGAGGTTGGTCAATGCTGACCACATCTCATGGGCATTTCTCTTTCCTCTCACATGAGGAACGCAATGGTCCTTGATTCCGTCTAGAATCAGTCTCTTACCCTTGTTGTTCTTTCTGTTATATGCTGCCAACTGAACAGGATCAGTAGGCACATTAACAGGCTGCTGTGTGGTATGAACCATGATATCCCAGACTTCCGCCTCCTCAAAGATACTCTGCATTCTCTCCTTCCAAACACTGTAATTTGTATGCCCATCCAACCTATCCTCCACCCTCAATCCCAAAGACATCCTGCTGTCCTAAAACTGAAAAATAACACTGCTGTAGTAAAGGTAAAAATCTGCTGTTTGTGAAAAATCAGCTTGCTGGAATTTTCAGAGTGAAAAATCAGCAAGCTGTAATTTTCTCCTTGCTGTCCCAAACTGCTCTTTCAGCACTCAAGCTCTGATACCATGTAGAAAATTCTGTTTCCCACCCCGGTTTTCAGTTTTCACCTTATTACTCCAAAATAATTAAATGCCCTTTCCCATATCCATACATTTAATAAACTGGAAAATAAATTTGCTGAAAACACAAATTCTAGAAATTTTTTTCAGAATGCTGAAAATGCAGAAATAAAATAACAGCAGTAACAAACAGTCATTCAACACATCATAACTCAGTAATTTTTTGTCAAGGTGACCCTGGAAAAACCCCCTACAACTCTTGGGGAAAACCAGTTCGAAAGCTCCTTATTTCTGGAAAAATGCTTTTTACAGTGATAGAAATATTCAGCAAAATAAATAATCAGCAAACAGACTTTTACAACTTATCTCTTTTCCGTGCTTAACCACCGCCTCGGAAAACGCACAAACAGCAAAACAGCGTTTCAATAAATGCCGACGGATTTCGATTACTCATACGGCTCGCAAATCTGCAATAAATGCAGCTGTACGGCCACCTTGAAATCTGTGCCAAAACATCAATAAATGCTGCTGTACGGACCTCGAAAAACGTGCCAAAAATGCTGCAAAACTCAGCTGTACGAAACAGCCACTAGCTGCCTCGATTTCTGTGCCAAATACTGCTGTACGGCCTGCTGTACGGCCCTGCTGTACGGCCTTGCTGTACGGCCTCCCTGCCTAGGAAACCGTGCAAAAATCAGCCTGTTGTTTGCTAAATCTGCTGCACTTGTCTGCTGAAATGTCTTGCTGAAATGCTGCCTTGGAATGCGTGCCAAGCCGCTGCCTCCTTCTCCTCACTGCCCAGAAATCTCCCTTGCTCTCTTGCTCTCCTTCTCCCAATCTGCTCATGAAAGAATGAATGACCTTTTCCTCCTTTTCCTCTTTTAACCTAACCCTAAGTGACTTTTGGGGAATCCCTAAATCCAATGGCTGAGATAGATTGAGATCTAGGGCTGAGATTAAATGCTCATTTAAATCTCACTTTCTATTTTTTAATTCACCCCACTTTAATAAAGACCCACTTAGTCTTTTATTTCCAAAGTCACTTTTTCCTTTCTAATTTTAGATTGACTTTATTAAAGTCACTTTAAAATTAGACTTTAGTAACTTTATCACTTAAAGTCACTTTTAAATTAGATTTGACTTTATAACTTTATAAAGTCACTTTAGTAACTTTATCACTTAAAGTCACTTTTAAATTAGATTTGACTTTATAACTTTATAAAGTCACTTTAGGAGAAAAATTAAATTCTTTTGGACACTTTTCCCTAGGCCAAAGATCAAAACCTTAGGGAACCACCTGTCCTCCGGTACCAAATTTCAACACAAGTTGATGAAGTAGAAAAGGAGAGAAACACAATGATATACCAACTAGAAGAAAAGGATGAAGAAATCTTCAAACTAAAATCAGACATCAATCTCCTCAAGGCCGAAACATATGAAGCAACAGGGATGATGGAAGAAATGAAGAAGCAACTAGTCATGAAAGATGAAGATTGTGAAAAATTGAAAGGAGAATTTGTCACTCTTAAAAAGGAATTTATCTCGCTGAATAAGAACTTGAAAAGCTCTCAAACCCTAGATGACAGCCTAAGTCATCAAAGGTCTCCCCTTGATAAATCAGGTCTTGGCTATGTAGGTGAACCCTCAAGCAAGAATGATAATGCTTCAAATAATAAGGATTTGAGGAAGCCAGAAAGATATGTTGATGATCCCAGTTCCAGTAAAGGCAAGAGTCAAGATGACATTAGAAAAAACCCTACTCCAAGAAGATATGCAGATGGTGTCAAGGATGCAAGAGGCAATAAATTTGATCAAATGATCCTAAGGCAGAATGATTTTGGAAGTACATCAAAGCAATCTCCATCCTCCAGGTACCAAAGTATATTTCTTGGTTATTGTTATTCTTGTACAAACTTTGGGCATATGGCAAAGGATTGTAGCGCATACCACAAGGACAAATTTAATGGTCCCCGCCAAACTCCTAGAAGAAGCTTTGCAAGAAGAAATCATGCATCCTCATTTATGAGCAGAATGGAATGCTTCAATTGCCATAAAATTGGACATATGGGTCATGATTGTAACTTGACTTGGGTCCCTAAACAAGCTAAAACTATGACAACCAAGCTAGAGAAGAAAGTTACACAAGTGTGGAAAAGGAAGCAAATTGGATCCGAAAGTCTCTTTAACACTCCAGCCAACAACACATGTTGATTTGATGAAGACATCATTAACAGATGTGATATTTCAAGTGTTTGATGATGAGACTCTGCCAAAAAGGAGACATGCATACTGTTAGGGGGAGCTAGTGACTCATGACTATTCTTGCAGAAGTCATCCGTGAAAAGTTGCTATGAAATTCATGATGAGTCACACTGGGACAATCTTGACAAATCATCTCTAGGGAGTAACTCCATTGAAGCAAATAATGAAATTGTGAAGATTTCTTCCACTTGATCACAAGGTAGCAATCTTTCTTGTTTAAAGAAGCTAGAAGAGCTTATGCAGGTAGGGAGAGTTGGTTCATCCATGGAGAAATGTAAACACATCTATCATGGACCACATTTCCAGAAAGAAGAGCACCATGAAAAGGGGAGCATCGTACCTATGAAGAACTATATTATTCATGAAGAAAATACGATAAAGAGAAGCAGCTTGATAGGGGGAGTACTTGAGGACCCCTTTTTCCATTGATGTCAAAAGGGGAGAGAATGTTGAAGCGCGAGAATATTGCCATCAATGACAAAGGGGGAGATTGATAGACAAGGTTGTCATTGATGTTAATATGGCATTATTGGGATGGAAAATATTATTGTGATGTCATAACCTCATGTATATTATGATGATGTCCTTACTCATAATGACAAGTCCCTCTTGCTTGATACTGATGCCATTATGATTTCAAGCCACTAAGAAGAAGTCTTGTCCTAGATGACTACTGATCATAATGATGCCCATGAACTTACCATGAAGACACCATAACCTCATGTATCCTTGCTCTTGATGAAGATGCCCTAGAAATCACGATGATGTCCTAGAAATCATGATGATGTCCTTACTCTTGATGAAGGGGTCCTTCTTATTGATGTTGCATATGGTTAATGACATATCACTACACTATCTTGATGACATGGATGAAGCATATCATGATGACATTATGATCCTATGACAATAAAGAAGCCAAACAAAGAGAAGCCATATTGTCCTAATTAGCTTTTGGACTAAATAATTCAAGGGAAGTCACAAAGAAAAATGTTTTTCACCAGCTTAGAGGCAACCTTTCAACATGGGACCTAGACCATGTTAAAGAGAGTTTTTTCCTCTCTCCAATGAGTTCTTACTTGCCCCGAAACTCCAAATAGTTTGGGAGATATTGATTTTTTTAAGTTAAGGAAATTAATCCTAGCAGTGAGTCGACCCATCCCTGGCCTACAAGTCGGCTTCATATTGAAGGGACATGTCCCTTAATTTGGAAGACGAAATTCATATAAATATGAGATCCGACTGTCCATTTTTATCATCATTTTTGTGAAGAATCATTACAGGAAACTAGAAATATAAAAGGGGCCGAGGAGATCAGAAAGTAAACTCTATTTTGGGCTAAAAAAATTTCTGTAGGGTTAAAACAGTTTGGTTATCCTAAAAACGCAGAAATGAAGTAATCTAAGTCTAGAATCTCACCCTAATTTCCTATGGAGAAAATCATGTGAACTAACCCTTATTAAACCACCTTTGGAAGCTTGCTTAGAGCAGATTTGGAATTGTTTGGAGGAATCTCTCTCGTGGAATTCGAGCAGTTTTTGAAGAATCTTGTAGCAGACTTCAGAGAGGTTTCTGAGAAGATATTGTCACCTTTATTAGAAGCCTTTGTTGAAGTAGACCTCAAGCATTCTTGGAACAGATTTGAAGGAGAACATGAAGATCTTTTGAAGCAACGTTCTTTGTATCTTTTGAGCAGATTTGAAGCTATTCCTGTGCAAACTTGTAGACATTTCTAAGTCTATGATGATTCTTCAAGTGTGATCTTGGAGAAGCCTTTTGGAGTGATCTATTGAATCAAATATCGAAAACCTTATTGAGCTGTCCTTGAAGAAGTCTTGGAGCAGACTTAAGGCATCTTAAGCTAAGTGTTTTGAAGACATTTTGTAATATTCCCTTTTTTGGTGTCACCTATCACAGGGCTAGGATGGACTTCCAGAGTTAGGATTAGACCGGTCACAGGTACAGGTTGGTGTCATCAGCGGGCCCAGGGGCTTTTTGGAGGAGTTTTGAGGATTTTCTATGTGGTTGGGTGGCATTCGCTTGATATATTCCATCATCCGAGCAGTTTGGCTTTCGTTTTGGTGCATTCCGACAACTTTCGAAAATTTGAGTTATTTATGGGCTTAACTCAGCTAATTGCGCTCATGGTGGTATTCCGAGGGGAATACATGACAAAACACCTTGCTGTAATAGCTCATTGGAACCGAGACGAGGATACTTCCATGATGGGACAGTTGGATATGAGTTTCAGTGACCAGATGAGACGTGGTAGCCGATTTACTCTTTTCTGCATTAAAAAGGAATATTTTAATAAGAGGGAAAAGTGCACCATGAATAAAATAATAATAAAATAATGTTGTAGAAAGCTCCAAGAGATCTATAAAAAAAAAGGAGGCCATTAAGGGATATCTTTGGAGTAGATCATTTTCTTGTGTATGATAGGTTTGAGAACGTGGTTCTCTACTTCAGCCGTAGCCCCAGGACGAAAACCCTCGGGTGATTTGTGAGTGTTGGACGAAAACCCAACTCTCTTAAGGAGACTTCACTCAGAAGTTTTGCAAAGCTTTAGAGATATTGGAGTGAGGATCATTCAGATCTTCAACAGGTGCTTCAATGGATTCAGTGGTAGCTGTTGCCGAAGGGAGAAGCAGTTCAGTTTTGGAGGTCATCGCAGTGTAGCAGTGCAGCAGATTATCCTTGTGACCAGTTTTCCATCTCAGCTCTTTTTGGGTCAGATCTATATGTAACCCTCATTATTATTTATAATAAAGCTGAGATTCTTCCTATTTGGTGTGTTGATAGATTGCAGTGCTTATGTTTTTATTGTACATGGCAATCTTCTATTGAGTAAATGTTGATTCTACGACATTAAGTTATTTTCTGCATTTTTTGTTAAAATATCCCATTTGGGATATTACACATTTTGAAGCAGATCTTGAGCAAACCATGGAGAGCATTTTGAGCAGATCCTGAACACTTTGTAAAAACAACATGTGAAGGATGTCTTAGAGCAGATTTGAAGAGTCTTGGAGCAGATATTGTAGTCATTAAAGCAACCCTTGAAAGGATTTTGAAGCAACATTTTTGGTTGGTATTGAGGGCAAATTGAAGGATTATCTTTGGAACTTGTGAAGACTTCCTTTGAAGACTAATCTTGGTGGCACTGATTTGAAGTCACTTGGATTGAACATTGTTTGAGAGCATACCATTAGACATTGTCTTGAAGATACCTTAAAAAAGTATATCCTGGAGTGGATTTGGAGCTGATCTTGGAGATTCTTGAAGACCATGATGCATTGTTGAAGGCCCTCATGAGGTGACTTTGGAGATCTTTGTTTGGGTGACATGAAGAGTTGTGGAGACACCTTCATGTGAAGACTAAGTTTTCATTGAAGTACTAAGCATATTGGAGGATATCAATTGAGCTCAGCGTTGGTGAAGATATTGTCACAGCTCGTTGCAGATGATATTGGGAACTGTGAAGAATTAGTGAACTTATCTTGACGAATTGAGGCAAAGGGTTGGAGCCTGTACCAGAGATAGGGTTGGAGCCCTAGAGGTTGGAGCCTCAAAGTGACAAGGTTGGTGCCTTGGGAAGATAGGGTTGGAGTCCTTGAGGTCAGCGCCTCGTGAAGTCCAAGTTGGTGCTTGACAAAGTACAGGTTGGTGTGTAAGGTCCTAGATTTCATAATTAACAATGGCTAACAAAATTGATACTACACAATCAAGCGTGAAATTTTTGAAGCAAAATATATATCAATTCACTATTGAATACTTACATGGAAACGTGTTTGAAGATGTTCTTGACCTGCCATGGCTCCCGTTCCCGTTACCAAACCACCATTTTCCTCCCAGCATATCTGGCGTCAACCTCTTCGGTCCCCAAATCCAGAAGACAAGTCTTCTAGCCCCCGTGCCCAAAACTCCAATAACAATTAAAACCACACTATGACTCCTTTAGAACTCATTCCTTTGGTCTCCCACAGTTAGAAATCCTCTAACAGCATCCGGGTCAGTTTTCCCACCTCACTGACCCATGCCCATCAAGTTTCCCCCCCCTTCTCCTTTTATACACAAATCCCTTTTCAAGATATTTATTAAAATATTCTCTTTTAATAAATATCTTGGATTCCTAAAATATCTTGGATTTATTAAATATCATCATTTAATAAATATCTTGGATTCCTAAAATATCTTGGATTTATTATTAAATATCATCATTTAGTAAATATCTTGGATTTAAAATATCATCTTTTATTTGCATAAGTCAATGCTTTTACTTTCCTTTGAACAATATATTAGTTATATTATAATAGTGGTAGGTGCTGAAATTTTGTGTTTTTGGGGTAGCATCTGTTGTGCTCTAGCTCTCAATCTTTGTGGAGGGACTAGAGTTCACCTGATCTACAAGACCCAGAAATAGATTTGGGAAATTTCATCTGGTTTAGGAGATATTAAATTAATTAATTATTCTAATGTATTTCCCAAGTTAAAACTTAGGGAACTTAATAAAGTGAATTTAATTAAACATGTGATGAAATTGTCTTAAGTCACACGGATCAAGCTTTCTTTTAATCTTAGCCATTGATTCAAGATCTAATCATGGTCGTTGATTTGTCAACGAGAAAACTATAAAGGAAAGGCTTGGGGTCATTTGTAAAGACACACAGAGGCAAAGCACTGAAGCTAAGCTGAGATTCTAGGGCAGGATTTGCTAAGAAATCTGAGAAGTGTTTCAGCTACAGAGAGGGGAATTTAGACCAAGGGGATGATCTGATCCTAAGATCCATAATACACAAGAGGCAGAGATCAACTCAAGGACAGCGCAGAGGAAGGCAGCAGCAGCAGCAGCAAGGACAGCATAATTTTCAGGAAACCCTTCAGGGGTTACGCAGAGACCCTTAGGGCCAGCGTAGTGACTGCGTCACCCATTTTGGGGTAACGTAGTCCCTTCCGGAGCAGCACTGAGGGTTTGGAGGCCATCCAAGCCTCATGTAGAGGCTTTCAGGGGCTTCAGAGGTTGACGCAGTGCATTTCAGGGACAGCGTTGGGGTTTCTAGGCCCTAATCTTGGTTGAGTTCTGTAAATCCCGTTTGAGGGTGTGGACCAGTCATTATTTTGGCCCTAGATCAGCCAATGAGTTGTAGATCTAGCATTATCTCTGTCGGGTTTTCCAGATCTGGAACCAAGATTTGTGTATTCAGAAATATTCTTAATAATAAGACCCTCTAGCAGCCAAAGACCGATTTTCCCGCATTGAGTTTTTCCGGGGACTATTTGTCTAGAAATAACTGTGTCCCTTTGTCAATGTGTGCATGTGCTTATTCTAGATCTGAATTGGTAGAGATTTGTTATGTGTTTTGCTTCGATGTTAACTTGAATTTATTCAATTGATAACTTATTTAAGTAGGAGGAGCTTAACCGGATTAAAAGTAATAATTTCTGCATAAAGAGTAAGATTCAAAAATTTCTACAGTAGGTATAATTTTTACCTCACAATACATTCATTATTTTCTGGCAAGTTAGGTATTTACTCAATACTTCAATAATTCACATATTACACTACACTAAGACTTTTCATAATTGATTAATGCATATACTAGTGCAGTCCACGTGATACATTCATATGTAGGTCTCATATGCATGCTAATATTTCTATGTTCTCTATAACTCGAGTTGGAGCCTGTACCAGAGATAGGGTTGGAGCCCTGGAGGTTGGAGCCTCAAAGTGACAAGGTTGGTGCCTTGGGAAGATAGCGTTGGAGCCCTTGAGGTCAGAGCCTCGTGAAGTCCAAGTTGGTGCTTGACAAAGTATAGGTTGGTGCCTGGAAGGATTGAAGATTGGTGTCTTCATCTAGGGTTGGAGCCCTACACATTATTGTATTGAATTTATTATAAAGAAGAAATTAATAAAAGTATTGATTCCTATTATTCATTTTGTGTTCTAATTATAAGTGATTTAACTAGTAAAAATAACAATTGAAAAGAAATATTGATTCACCGCCCCCCCCCTTCTCAGTATTTCCAACAACATGATGCAGCAAGTTGAGAGGGAGCAATGTCAGTGGAAGTGACATGGGCAGCAATACAGAGAGCAGCAATGCAGTGGATGGAGGGCAGTAGGCCAAGCATCAAAGCACAGAAACCAATTCCAAGGTCTTGCAATACATGGTGTGGATGTATTGCTAGAGGGAGTGTTGAGATTTTGTGTAGTTAGGGTAGCATCGAATGTGCTCTAGCCCTGAAATTTGGTGGAGGTGCTAAGACACACTTCAACTCCAAAACCCAGAAGCGTTTGGAGAAATTTCAGCTGGTGTTCAAGTTATTCAAATAATTAATTATTTTAATGTATTTTAATTAATTATTTTAATGTATTGAAAAATTAAATAATTAAAGTGAATTAATTAACACATGTGCTTAAATGTTCTAAATGACGCGGATCAAGCAATCTTTTAATCTCAACCGTTGATGAGTGTTTTAATCTCGATCGTTGAAGTGTTTAATGAAAAAGTATAAGAGAAAGGCTTGAGGGTCAGATGGAGACACACACACAAATGCAGAGTTGAGAGACTGGTTTGGAATTCTAGGGCAAGGTCTACTAAGAATTTCTGGAGGAGTTTTCTACAGCGAGGGATAGTATTGACTAAGGGGATGATCTGATCCTGGAGCCAAGAGTCAGCAAGAGGTAGAGGAGTAGCTTTCAGTGGCAGCACTAAAAATCAAGGGCAGCAGCAGCGTAGCGCAGAGGCTTCAGTCGCTACGCAGACCTAGGAAAGGGCAGCGCTGCAACTTCAAAGGGCTTCAGAGTTACGCAGAGGCCTCCAGAGGGCACCGTAAGGACTACGTCACCCACTTTGGGGTTACGCAATCCCTCTCTGACTAGTGCAGAGGCACGCAGAGACTAGCAAAGCTGACACTGGGACTTCATGGGCAGCATTGGGGTTTCTAGAGCTAGATCTGGGCTGAGTCTTGTAAACCCTGTTCGAGGGTGTGGATCAGTCAGAATTTTGGTCTCATAACGGCAAGTTAGTTGCAGATCTATGTTTTTCTCTGTTGGGTGAACCAGATTTGGTGCCCAGATTTGTTGTACTCAGAATCTACTTAATAATAATAAACCCTCATATCTGCTACACCGCTTTTCAAGCTTTGGGTTTTTCCAGGGACTTATCTCCAAAAATTAGTGTGTCACTTTGTTTGAATAAGCGTAATATTCAGTAAATGATCTGCATGTGTAGGTTGTTAGTTGTGTTTACTTCGATATTTTCTCAATATTATTTCTGAAGATAACTTGTATAATTTAATCAAGTAGGAGAAGTAAACTCAAGATTTTTCACATGACTTGCATGTAAAATAAATGGCAATGCTTGTGAAAAGTAAACTCAAGATTTGTATTCAATTAACTTTGCAAAAGAAATAGGCTTTATATTAGTTTGAAATAAAATGAAAGATTGTTTTGTGAAGTGAAATTGCCCAAGTACTTGATACACTAAAACATAAGGTGTAAAATGTGATCGATGGTGAAGCATTAGTGGGCTTTGAACAATATTTCAAGCTAAATGAGTGAAATGCATGGTTGTGTTAATTAGCCAATTAAAATGAGATGCATGTAAATGAGAAAAAAACAATAACCCAAAACACAAGTCCTCTCCAAAATGTGGAGAGCTTAAGGATGCCAATGGGAGAATTTCCCAAGCTCCCTCAAACAAAGATGATTTTACTATTGATTAATTACAAGAGAAGAAATCCCTTTGAGAAGTATCCCTAAGAAGTAAAGGGGAGTCTTTTTAATATGCCACATAGAAGAGCTAGATCTCCTCCTTGAGAAAAGGGAAAAACTCAACAATAAAAATTACAAGAGAGGCTCCTCCAAAACTAAAAATATTTGCCTCCAAATCTAAAAATGTAAGGGACTGTTTTGCAGCAGTCAAATCAGCCTCAAAGAATGTTGTAATCAATGGAATGGAAAAAGCTATCCCCCTAACCCACGACCTTGTCAAAGAATGATGTTGCCCTCAAGTGCAACTCGGCCTTGCAAAAAAACGGTAACTCAAATGCTCTCGGCCTCATAAAGAGTGTCCAGCTCTATGCCAAAGGTCCTGCAAACAACTTGTTAGATGTTTCAAATAGTTGTCCACTCAAGCTGCCACAAGAAAAAGTTAGGAAAATGCTTCAAATCAGAGCTGCAAAACCAATCAAATGTTAATGGACAAGAAGCCAAAAAATGGAGAAAATATTTACAACTAGTATACAAGGAACTAAGCCAAAGAGTATGAGTAAGACTCTCCTCTTTGCTTAGCCATCATCAAGCCCTTGATAGCAAATTTAACCAATGAAAGCACAATATATTTTAAAGTAAATAATTTTGAATAAATTGGACTTGTCTACAAACTAGTGCTAGGGTCCCTGCAAGAAAAACTCGGATGATGAGAATATGAGATTCAAAAAACAAATGAGAGTTCCTTCAAGAGCTATGCCCAATAGTGGGATGATCCCTCCAAAGACTTCCCCTCACACTTGTAGCTTGATCCAAACAAGATGTTCCTTCTACAAAACTTCAACGAAGTTTAGCTCCATATAGATTTAGATATAAACAATGATAAGAAATTCTAGAGATTTATGTGAAATCAACTAGAGCATTCTATATCTAGAGCAAAATTCCAAATCATATGCCAATGCAAGATAGCTCTACATCAACAAATCTCTAAGAGTATATGGAAGCAAATACGATCATAACACAAGTAGAAGGAAATAATAGCATTGATCAAAAATTCATACCACACTCACGAGGGAAGAACATCTCATGAATGAAACCCCAAAGTCTTTATTGATAATGAAAGAACACAAAGGAGCAAAGCTTCCGCAAACACAATGGCTCGTATCAAGTTTTTAAAATGAAAGCCAAAGGCTCATTTAAATAGAACTATGGGAGCCAATCCCAATGAAAGATCAAATGACAAGTGTAAATGATGACAATCCCAAAGCTGAGATGGCTGAGATCCCAATACAATTGATCTCTCCAATGATGAAAATCACCATTCAGCTCCAATAACAGCAGCAACAGCGAAAAATTCTGGTCAAAGCGTATTATCAGATTGAGCCATTTTCAGCTCGGGATTTCACATTATTCACCTGTGTGTTTGCATGCTTGCATTTGCAAGCCCAGATTCTATCTTCTAGGTCTGATGTACTCATATTTCCAGATTAATATAATGGCTCATACTTTTGGCTTCATTTTCTGTGTTTACCGATTGTGGTTGTGTTAGCCAAATTTTAAATTTTGTTGTAGCTATTGCATGTATTTGATATTCACTGTTAATTCCTAATTAGGAACATTACATATAGGCAACAATTTTGATGATATGTAGGTATTTTTGTAGCATGATTTTTTTTGGATGCTAGAGGCCAACTAGAGTCTATTAATTGATGTATTTTGATTCAGAGATGGATTGCACTCAGTGCTATTTTGGTTATGTGCGCCCTAACATGCAATATAAATGAGAACTTTCGTTTGTTTGTGTATAAATTGTTTGAATTCATATGGATGCACATGAATATATATGTTTTTATTTAAAATTTGAATATTTTGTATTTTTGGTTGATTGGATTTTTGGTCTAGTTTTTTTACCAATTCTGGTCTGGTTTTGACTGGTTCTAGTCTTCTTTTAATCGGCTCCTGGGTCAAGGCGTCTACCACTTCAATCAATGGTTCAGTTCTAGTAACACACACACATATAAATATATCAGCACCTTCAGTGCCTGACAGGTTGTCTCAATAGGTTGCCTTATTTTGTTACAATTTCCTTCTTTGACCCCAAGTCATGTTTAAGGGGGGATGTTGGCATTATGGCCATTAATTTTAACTCAATTGTCATTTAGTTTTCCTTGATGTCATTTATTGTACGCCATTGTGAATTAGTAATTAGCCCACATTGGTTGTTAAACCTAGGATTAGTTAATCTAGCCTTGGCACCTATAAATGAGTTTGTTCTCACCTCATTTATATGAACTCAAATGTACATGGGTTCATGCCTATTTAGTTACAATGATACCTGTCAAACACTTGTGCTTCTAGTTGTCTTTGGTCTGCATCCATATCTTCAAGAGGTATAGAGAATTCCCTACTTTATCTTGTCAAATCCATATATTTTATCTGTTGAAGCGTTTCTCGTGCCACTATTACATCACGGTCATGTAGCTTGGCACCAGACATACACAGCAACATTATTAACCATTGAAGTTGTATAAATTGACTCTGAACACCTTTTGTTTATGATTCCAAAGAATACAAACTTAACTTTAAGAATGAATCAGAGAAAATTTCCAGAAATCATATTGATGGTAGCACATACAGGTCTTGCAATGTGTGATAACAAGAAATTAAAATAATCATGATCATGCTTTGAAATATGAAAATATTTTGAAGTTTGAAAAAGCTAAGCCGTACCGACCACTACTCTAGTTAGAATGGATAACAACAGGAACGCAAGCATCAAAATGTATGAATTAATGGGATACAAAGTTACATATTTCTTACAAATCTGAGGCTAGAGCATCACCACCGGGGCTGTCAATGCGTAAAATTACAGCCTTGTATCTCTTTGATGCTGCAAAGACCAAGTGATACATTGTATGAATCAAACAAAAAGGAGAAGACTATCTTTGTTGAAGTATGCAGAAATATCTTCTATCCCACTCAACATGAATGACTGAGAATATATGCAGTAATCAAAATGGACATACAAGGTGATGGTGAAAGACTAAAGAATAAATGGAAACTCAAAGAAGAACCCGTACAAAAGGTTGGAGAGAAATAAAATACCTCGTACTTCCCGAATCTTCTTGATAAATTCTTCACCAAAAATACCACTCCTTGAGACATTAAAACGACTGCTTACACGGCTAATGCTTCCTGAAGCCCTAATAACTGCAATCTTATCTCTGCCTCCAGTCAATCCAAGCGTCCACTTCCTAACCCTTGAATACTTTCTGCAACAAAGGAACCAGGAATGAGATTCATATAAAACCAAACAAGAGATAGAACATTCCAAATTCAAGGAGAACTAGTTTTTGCAAAAACAAGAAGATAGATTGTTATGAGAAGAGTTTTTGATGCACCTAGAAGAGAATGCCCTAGTATGGATGAGCATAAATCAACTTTGACCACATTAGCATGGTTGACAAGTTTAGAAGGCAATAACGATCCTTAATGAAGATTTGCTTGAGCTTAAAAGGAAAAATGGCATATTCAAATAATTGTTTTTGATATTGATGAGGTAGGCCTTAGTTAAAGAAAACCAAACCTAAAGAAAAATTTCTATAGAAAAAAGGTTGCCCATAGTCCAATAAGAAGAAAGTAGGTATAAGTTACAAGTAAAAGGAGAAATATCTCTTTAATGAGCATTCTTGAGGAAAACGTGCATTGGGGCTGAAATTGTCCTCTTGGGAGGTGCATCCTAATCTACAAGCTTGACAAGTGTCACCTAAAACACCCTCAAGCAAGGGGAAGGAACTCATCAATAACTAGGATTGAAGATAAGGACGAAGACTATAAATACTTGAAGGAGTTGTGAAAGGGTGCAAAAGATATGTGAAGAAGTTCCATGGTTTATTTGAATATCTAGCTAGAGTAAGGCAAGTTAAGAATTTATTCTATGTAAGGTTCATCACCTTCCTTTCATCTTTCATGGCTGAATTCTATCTATTTTAAAGAACTTTTTTATAATGCCAATTTTTCTCTATAAAGAAGAATTAACATTGGGGTCAAACCCTTCTTATCTCTTGTACATTGAGACTAAACCCTCCTTACCTCTTGTTGTTCATTATTAATCAATATATTGTTTCGCTGCTGTCATTTCTAAGCTCTAATAGGTTGCTTCTATCTTTATTTGTTAATGAACACACAGCTCGATAGCTGATTAGTAATCCTTTGATAAGGAACACCTTTGAAAAGGCCCTTTGTTTATTTCTGCATATTGGTGAAGGCCATATTAACTAGTGCATGTTGTCAAAAGACTAATTAGTAATTACACCTCCACTCAACATTGAATCAAACCCTCTTAATCTTATCCTAACTCCATCGCCCAACTAAAGTGACGTCAATTTATACATTCAACCATTTATAACAAAGAACGTCATAGGACTTCTTAGGGTTCCTCCTTTGTGCCAGAGGAAATATGGCATTGGGTAAAATTCCTAAGTTCCCCTGCGGTTGCATTTGCTTTCAAGGCCTTATAACTTGAAGTGTGGGTTAGGGACGTGTTACACCTTGTACAACACAAGACTCTCCCACTTACAAAACCCTGCCCAAGCAGGTTGCATTTGGAGGATTTTGATTTTGGAATTGTTACCCCTCCTTTCAACAGGGGTAGCTACAGTAAAATTCTTAGTGAGCAATGTGCAAAATTCGTAATCCTGAATCCCTACTACACCAAACTGATATTACTTCTCCTACTTGTTAATTCCATACAAGTTATTCACTATGTTAAAATGTAAATATCGAAGTAAATACAACTGCAGCCTTCACTAATTAAATTATATGCGAAAACAAGAACTAAGCAAGTAGAAAATATCACACACAATTGACACCGTTATTTTTGGACTAATATCCCCGGAAAAATCCAATGCGGGAAAACCATACCAGCATCTGAGGGTTTGTATTACTAAGCATTAGTTCTAAATACAATCTTGGATGCCTTAATGGCTATCCAATACAGAGAATCTGACTGGCAGAAAATTAATGAGAAATACCTCACACTATCACTGGTAATCCAGCACTGATCCAACCCTGAAATAGCTAGCCCCAAGTTGCCTTTGCGCAGCTCTACATCACAACTGATAGGGACTGCGTCACTCCCTCTGGTTGATCAATCTACTGGCAGGATGCTCGATCTTCTGGCCCTCTGGTCTCACACCCCGACTCCTGGCACTAGAACTGATCTAACCCTCAGCAAATCTGTGAATCTCCTCACAGGCTCAGTGTTGCCTCTGCACTGCCTCTTCTGGATCTCTCTTTGCCTTCTCTGCATTGTATCCCCGACTCAGGAAATCTCCAACTGGAAAATTATCTCTGCCCCTCACTGAAGGAAATCTCCTCGATGATCTCTCTAACAACTTATGCGCTGCTCACCTGTGAAATCGATCTCCTGATCTCACTCGATGTGTTTTCCAAATGCCCATCGAAGTCCTTATAATCTTCTCATTGAGAAATCAACATCCCATATTAGATTCTAATCAATGGCCCAGATCATATTGACTCGATCTTTGTATTTTTCTAGAAAATTCATACCCAGTTCTATTAATACCCTTTAATTATTTTAATTTCCTCAGTTTAGACTTAGGCATCCATTAAAAATAATTAATTATTTTAATAAAACCTCCTCTGGGTAGAATTTCCGAAAACGATTTCTGGGTTTTCTGGAATACATGTTTCCTAGCCTCCCTGCAAATTTTGAGGCTTAGAGCACATCTGATGCTACCAGAAATCAACACTCCCTCTTAGTGAGGAATGTGCTCTAGTAATGCAACGTATTGAAGCATCACCCTGACTCTGTAACATCTCCCTCTGCACTATTGATGTCTAACATCACTACCCACCAACTACTGCGCAAATGCTACATATGTGCTACTGCTAACCCTTCCTTAGAAAATTTGTGCTAGTATTTTTTGATAATATACTAATCTACAACAAGTCTTGGAAGGATCAAGTTCAACATGTTGACAGTGTGGTCAAACTATTGTAGGAGAAACAATTATATGCAAAAACATCCAAATGTTTCTTTGGAGTACAAGAGGTGGAATATCTAGGTCATATTGTATCTCACAAGGGTGCTAAGGTAGACCTTAACAAAATTAAAGCCATTCAGGAATGGAAAGTCCCCACAACCATAAAGCAGTTGCACGGACTTCTCGGGTTAACGGGGTATTATTGCAAGTTTGTTAAAAATTATGGGAGAATAGCAGCACCTCTAACAACATTATTGAAGAAAGATGCATTTTCATGGACTCCTGAAGCAACTAAGGCCTTTGAACATCTTAAAGAGGCAATGTGCCTAGCACCAGTCTTAGCTACGCCAAACTTCACAAAAACCTTTATTATGGAATGTGATGCCTCAGAAATGGAATTGGGGTTGTTTTAATGCAAGAAGGAAGACCCATTGCTTTTGAAAGTCATTCAATCAAAGGAAAGTATTTACAAAAGGCTATTTATGAGAAGGAAATGTTAGCAATACTACATGCACTAAAGAAATGGAGACCTTACCTAATGGGAAGACACTTCAAGGTAAAAACTAATCATGATAGTCCTAAACACTTTTTGTAACAAAGACTATCTTCGGAAGAGTAGAAAAAATGGGTCACAAAGATGTTGGGTTATGACTTTGAAATTGTCTACAAAAAAAGGAAGTTGAATGTTGTTGCAGATGCACTCTCAAGAAAGGATGAAGAGGTGGAAGCATTGCTTTGTGCCATTTCTATTATCCAACCAGATTGGATAACCGAAGCAAGGGATGAATGGAAGAAGGACGAAGAAGTTTGGACAATCATTCAAAAGTTGCAGCAAGATCCTAGTACATCTGATACATTTAGTTGGAAAAATGATTCCTTATGGTACAAAGATCGCTTATATATTTGCAAGAATTCCCAACTAAAACAAAATATTCTTTTGGAATTGCACACTTCTCCTTTAGGAGGACACTCGAGATTTTTAAAACTGACCATAGGGTGAAGAAAGAATTTTTTTGGGATGGCCTTAAATCTGATATTCAAAAGTTTGTGGCGGAATGTTTGGTTTGCCAGCAAAATAAAGTTGAGACAATTAAGACCCCGGGTCTTCTACAACCTTTATCCATTCCAAGTCAACGTTGGGAGGAGATTTCAATGGATTTTATCATAGGTTTACCTAAGTTCGAAGGAAGGAGTGTCATCATGGTGGTAGTTGATAGACTTACAAAGTAAGCACACTTTTGTGCATTATCTCATCCATTTAAAGCAAGTACAGTTGCTACTGCATTTATGGAAACAATTCAAAAGCTACATGGAAACCCAAAGATTATTGTAAGTGACAGAGATCCCATTTTTACAGGAAATTTTTGGACGGAATTATTTTGTTGTTTGGGTACTCAACTAGCTCATAGCTCATCTTATCATCCTCAATCGATGGTCAAACAAAGATAGTGAATAAATGTTTGGAAGGATATCTTCGTTGTTTTGTATCTGATAAGCAAGCAAAATGGGTCAAGTGGTTACCTCTCGTTGAATAGTGGTATAACACTTCCTTCCATACTGCAGCAAAAATGACCCCATTTATGGCACTTTATGGATATCATCCACCGTCCATCACATCTTCTTTAAGGGAAAATTCTAGGGTTCAAGCTGTGGAGGATCACATTGAGCATCAACAAGAAGTTCTCCAACTCTTAAAGGATAACCTAAATTTGGCACAAAATCAAATGAAACAACAGGCAGATCAGCATCGCAGTGAGAGAAGTTTTGATGTGGGAGACTGGGTATTGTTACGGCTACAACCATACAAACAAATGTCCCTCAAGCAAGCTAAGAAGGATAATAAATTATCGCCAAAGTACTATGGTCCTTACAAGGTGTTGCAAGAGATTGGTACTATGGCATACAAATTGGAGCTTCCTACTTCTTCGCGAGTGCATCCAGTTTTCCATGTTTCACGCTTAAAAAAGGTTATAGGGGACAAACTTCCAGTTCAAACAATATTTCCAGAACTTGATGAGGAAGGAAAAAGCATATTAGAACCTGAAGCAGTCACGAAATCAAGAACTTGACAGCTACGAAATCGATCAATTTCAGAGTATCTCATCAAATGGAAGAACTTACCCACTGAAGATTCTACATGGGAGGATGAGAATTTTATACAGAAGCACCCGGAGCTACTCAAGTGTTGAGGACAACACTTTTTTGAATGAGAGGAGCATGTTAGGTCCTTATATTACTAGTATAGTCCCTTATTGTTGCTAGTGTAACCCCCTTATTGTTATTGTTGTACCTCTGTAACCCCCATATTGTTATTATTGTGCCCTTACATTATTATTGTTAGGTCGGCCAGGATTACATGTGGCCCCACTAGGATTACATTGTAGCCCCATGGACTCCTATATATAGAGAGGAGGTTTTGTCATTTGTATCATCCAAAAATTGTTCATTTATGTAATGTATTGGAGGTTGCCCCCTCGAAGTGGCTGATTTCTAAGGCGTTGATCTCTCTTTTCTTCTATTGTTGGAGTTGGTTTCATAACAATGTTGTTGTTGCAGCAGAAAAACAAACAAAATACTAAACTAAGTGTTCAACATGATACATCTAATACTGGAGATCTCACTGCTACTAGTCTCTGCATTGACCCTCTACAGCCTCTGCGTTGCTGCCGACTTTGCACTGTGCAAACTACACTGCTTCCAACTCTGCTCTGCATTGCTCAGTCTTTGGTGCTCTCTAACCACTGCAACTATCACTCTGACACTCCTCTACACGAACTGACACTGGTCCATCCTGCTACTTCTGATATGGGCTCCCATAGCAAGGTATTGATCCAAGAGGTGGACTCCTCAAGGGTCCTGCCCAACTGCAGCTCTTTCGAACTATAGTTCTAGAACACCCCAATTCTCCCCTAGAGATATGTGGGAAATCATAGCAAACTCCTCTTCCTCAATCCTTGCGGTTGCAGTCTGCAGATCATGTTTCTCATCCTTGTCCTTCTTCTTGAGAGGACACTGCGCAGCGTAGTGACCAAGCTAACCACACCGAAAACACTTGATCTTTGAGACATCCTTCTTCCGTCATTGTTGCTCCTGCTGCCCCTTTGATGCAAGGGTTGAATTCTCCTCCTCTTCCTTAGGCTTCATCCTACTGCTACTACTGCCATCAAGCTTGCACTTGACTAAGTCTCGCCCTATCTTTTCCTGCTGAAGAGCAGCACACATCCCTTCCCAATCTGGCAACTTCTTTCTGCCCCGGATACTCTGGACAAAGACTTGCCACTCTTCTGAAACTGAATTCAGGGCCAATCTTACCATCTTCGTGGCTTGAGGTGCTAACCCTACAGCTGACAACTGATCTCGAACATCTTGAAGCTTTGAAAGGAACGGATCCATGCGCTCCCCCTTTTGTATCCTTGTAGACCTCATCTTCTCCTCCAAGAAAATCTTCCGTTGCTCGAAACGTCCTTCATACAGCATAGCCAATGCATCCCACATCTCCTTGGTAGTCCCTATGCCAGAAATGTGTGAAACAATGTGATCCCTCACTCCATCAAGGATCAGTCTCTTGGCTTTGGCCATATCCTTCTTGTAGGCTTTCAATGGATCTGGATCTACGGGGACAAGTACGACATTATCAATAAATGCCATGAGATCATGCTCATCCCGAATGAAGGAGATCCTTGCCTTCTAGATCACGCAGAGGGCAGGGTGATGCAGCCTTACATTGTCTCCACGTGGCCCACATACTTATTGCGCAGAAGCAGCGCTGAGATTGTCTGAAGTTGGCCAGAGTGACACAGATCTGAAGTTGTCTGATCCAGAAGTGCCTGAAGCAGAGCTGCAGAACTTCAGAAGGTGCTGGTGGGGTTAAATTTCTGAAGTTTTCAGAATTTAACCTAAGCACTAGAGACAAAGAGCGAGAGGAGATCAGCTTCTCAGAGGGTTTCCAGCCAAAGAAACTTGTAGATCGATCAGAGGATCGAAGAGAGCTCAATCATTGTTTGATTTGCCGAATTTCCAAGAAGGGAAATCAGTTGTCAGAGGGAGCAGAAGGTGCATGTTTTGCCAAGGACCTTAGATCGAGATCTCTAGCACAGAGAAGAGGAGCTCCGACAGATTTTCTGAGCAGATGGCACCTCATGGACTGCGTGATCAGGATAGATTGGATGGCCTATCCAACTTCGCAGTTTGGAAGGCTAGAATCCTGATAGTCCTAGAGGCATATTGTCTAAGATGTTGATTTTTGAAGCATCCGGAAGTGCTCCAAGTCTCAAATTTTGCAGGGAGGCTTGGACAACAGCATTCCAAAGAACCCAGAAACAGTTTGTGGAAATTCCACTCAGTTCAAGAATTATTAAAATAATTAATTATTTTAATGGAGACCCTCAGTCCATACTTAGGAAAAGGAAATAATTAAAGGGCATTAATAAGCCGGACTGTGAATCTTCTAGAAAACATGGATCAAGTCAAGATTTAATCTTAGCCATTGATTAATCTTTTAATCTGGGCCGTTGGTTCTCCAACAGAAAGATTATAAAAGAAGGCTTGAGGCTCACTTGGAAGATAAGTCGGGCACACACTTAGTACCTAAAGGAGATCCATTCTGATGTAAAATTCGATCTCACTGGGAGAGTTGTAGGGCGAGAAGTTGCAGAAGTAGGAGAAGGTCAGGGGTGATCGAGATCAGGGTCGAAGAGCAACAGTGGGTCACTGAAGGAAGCTTGAGGCTACAGTGCAGAGACCCCATGCAGTCTCCACGCAGATTCACGCAGTCCAGCGCTGGGACAGCGCAGAGAATCACGCAGACTGATGCAGGGGCTTGTAGGGGATGTTTTGTGTGTCAAAAATTTGTCCGAGAAAGCTGGGTATTCCGTCTCAAGTGGCTCAGAATTTATCTGCCGGATATTTTCCCTGTAAAGATATAACTTGATGAAGAATTAATAAAACCCTCATATGTTGCACCGGTTTTCCCACATTAGGTTATTCCGGGGACAATTGTCCAAAAATAACTGTGTACATGTGATTGATTCTTG
Organism: Pinus albicaulis; assembly: GCA_034641835.2. Lineage (NCBI taxonomy): Eukaryota > Viridiplantae > Streptophyta > Pinopsida > Pinales > Pinaceae > Pinus > Pinus albicaulis. Next base: position 1,462,900,046 of record CM076582.1, read on the forward strand.
TGCTTATGTTCTCTACTGTTTATTTCTCTGCATATATAACTGTGAATGTTGCAGTAGTATTTATTTCGATATTTGCCAGAAGATTTCTGAATAATAACTTATTGAAATAACAAGTAGGAGAAATAAATCTATCACTGCAACTGGTTGAAAATTTTCACATAAGAGACCATGCAGAACGAGTCTTGGCCACGCCGACCGACGCAGATCTCCTGAGGAGGCATAATGAAGTCGCAGCACATGGCAAGTGACTCATAATGGATGGAGTTAAGGACCATATTGTCCCACACATAGCTGAGAAGAAAACAACTAATGAGATGTGGAAGGGCTTAACATCCCTATATGCGGGAAAGTTTGTCCAGAGGAAGATGCTTCTGGATACGCAGATGCAATCATTCATGCTGACCAAGGGGGAAGACATGGAGCATTTTCTCTTCAGATTACAGCCAATCAGAGACCAGTTGACTGCCACGGGTGCAAAGGTGGAGGATGATGTGATGGTCAGAACTGCTCTCAATGTAGTCACGAATGAGTGCGAAACCTTTGTCCAAAGTATCTTGGGCAGAGCGGACCTCCCAAACTGGGACAGTTTGTGGGCAATCTTGCCTCAAGAAGAACTCCACAAAATCATTGAGAAGCAATACAGCACGGGATCGAGTAAGGTTAAGAAGGAAGATGAAGAAGATGGAGGCTTGGCATCAAATAGGCAGCAGGGAAAGAAGAAGGATATATCAAAGATCAAGTGCTTCCAATGTGGTGAACTAGGACATTTCGCCAGCAATTTTCCTCAGAAGAAAAAGGACAAGGAAGCTTCTTCTTTCAAGGCTGTTGTGGTGGATGATGGGTCAGAAGATGATGCAGCCATGAGCGCTCATGAACCACGAAAGTGGGGCGACATGGATCTATAGAGCAGCTACAGAATTGGGGTGGGATCCTTGAGCAGCGCATCTCTTGGATCACATTCGAGCTATGGAAGCCTTAAGACAGTAGTGGGACAAGTGGAGTAGTGGGTGCATAGATCACGAATGAAGCAGAAGCATATCTGAAGGTTGGAAGGAGCAGCGCAGTGCAGATGTAGCAGTAGCGCAGAGGCAACAGGAGCGTAGGGGTTGATGTGACTTCAGCAGAGCAAAGTAGAGCTGCAGCAGCGTGGAGGCTTTAGGAGGATAGCGTAGCACAGCAGTAGCGTGAGATTTCAGCACAAGGGGTTGATGTGACTTCAGCAGTGCAAAGGGAGTCTGCTTACGCAGTGCAGAGCTATAGTTGTGCAGCATCCTCCAGATGACAGCACAAATCAGCAGCTGATGGAGCTTCAATGATGAGGTTGCAGCTCAACTGACTTGTCTGTCAAAGATTGGGCAAGAGATTCAGTTGTTTCTCTCAACAATTGAAGTTGCAGTGCAGCAATTAGTAATGGCAGTGTGATGAGCAGCACAGATTCAGTAGATTGAGAGGGAGTTGCAGTACAGATGTGACAGTGGCGATGACAGCGGTATGGGCAGCAGAACATAATGGCAGCAGTAGTGCAAAGTTGAGTGGCAGCAGGCCAAGCATCAACAGCACAGAAACCAGTGCCCAAAATTTTGTGATACATGGTGTGATGTATTGCTAGAGCACACTCCGTGCTAAGAGGGAGTGTTGAGATTTTGTCTAGTTGGGGTAGCATCGGATGTGCTCTAGCTCCCAAAATTTGTCGAGGGACTAGAGTACATATGATCTACAAGACCTAGAAAGGGATTTGGAAAATTTCATATGGTTTGGGAGATATTTAATTAATTAATTATTTTAATGTATTCCTTAAGTCTAAACTTAGGAAAATTAAATAATTAAAGTTAATTAAATTAAACATGTGATGAAATTGTCTTAAGTCACACGGATCAAGCTTTCTTTTAATCTTAGCCATTGATTCAAGATCTAATCATGGCTGTTGGTTTCCCAACGAGAAAAGTATAAAGGAAAGGCTTGGGGTCATTTGTAAAGACACACAGAGGCAGAGCACTGAAGCTAAGCTGAGATTCTAGGGCGGGTTTGCTAAGAATTCTCAAAAGTGTTTCAGCTGCAGAGAGGGGAATTTAGGCCAAAGGGAAGGTCAAATCCTGCCTAGAATTAACAAGAGGCGCAGAGTGCCTCCTGCAGAGGCGCGCAGAGAAGCAGCTGAAGCAAAGGAAGAACAGAGAGGGCAAAGAATCGGCGTAGTGCAGGCAAATTCAACTATGTGCCATGCACAAACCCCGAGCAATGCTGGGCAATAAACAGACCCTCGTGGGTTACACGCACCCTTAGGGGCGCTGTAGGTCCGCACACCCAATCAAGCGTTATGCAACCTTCCGTGCCGCCGCATAGGGGACGCAGAGGCTGGGCGTAGGCCGACGCAGGGGCTTCAGGGGCAACGCTAGGGTTTCTAGGCCAAGATCCTGGCTTAGTCCCGTAACCTGGCTCGAGGGTGTGGATCACCAATATTTTAGCTTCGTAATAACAGTGAGCTAGCGTATTTATTTTCTCTATCGAGTTTTCCGTATCCTGAACCCGTATTTGTTGTATTCACTATATTCAGAAAACTCTTAATAATAAAACCCTCCAGTATCCAACAGACCGGTTTTCCCGCATTGGGTTTTTATCGGGGGTGTAAAGCCCTTAATTTTCAAAATTTACAATCATTCACAAAATTCATACTACAGAATTCAGAGTGGGTTTTTTGAAACAAAATATATATCAATTGATTAATTAATACTTAACTGGAACCGTGTTTGAAGGTGTTCCTGATCCGCCATGGTTCCAGCTCCCGTTACCAAACCGCCATTTTCCTCCCACACTTATCCGAGGTCAACCTCTCCTATTCCCGCATCCAAAAGACAAGTCCTCCTGCCCCCGTGCCCAAAACTCCAATAACAATCGAGATCACTCCATGACTCTATTAGAACTCACCGCTCATGTCTCACGCAGTTAGAACTCCTCCGCGCATCCGAGCTGGCTTTCCCACTCACTACCCATGCCCATCAAGTTTACCCTCTTCTCCTTTATACACAAACTTCCATCTTTATATTTATTAAAATATCATCTTTCAATAAATATCTTTGATTTCTAAAATATTTTAGTTTTATTAAAATATTATTATTTAGTAAATATCTTAGATTTATTAAAGTATTATTATTTATAAATATCTTGGATTTATTAAAATATTATAATTTAATAAATATCTTGGTTTTATTAAACTATTATTATTTAATAAATATCTTAGATTTATTAAAATATTATCATTTAATAAATATCTTGGATTTATTAAAATATCATGTTGTATTCAGATAAGTCAATGCTTTTAATTTTCTTTGAACAAAGTATTAGTTTATATTATGATAATGGTAGGTATAACTAATACATTCATTATATTATGGTGAGTTAGGGATTTACTCAATACTTCAATAATTCACTCATTATTCTACACCGAGTTTCTTTTCATAATTGATTAGTGCATGTACTAGTGTCGTACACGTGATACATGCATATGTAGCTATCATATGCAGGTCTCATATGCATGCTAATATTTCTATGGTCCACATAATTCGATTTGGGTCATTACATACACCCCTCCTTCAGAAAACTTCATCCCGAAGTTAAGTTTTATGTCGTATATCATTAATTATTTAAGTGATTAGTATAATCATATAAGGGTGGTGTATCATAGTTGAATTTTCGTTTAATGTGTGAGAACACTTTAACATTTATGTTTTGATCATTTATTGGTTTACCAATTTGATAGTCACATCTTCCCCAACCGTGTTCCCAAGCTATTCTAGAATCATCCTATCCTCCCTAATCTCATCCACTCCCATCCTATCCGACCTCTACAGGAATATGCCATGGCATCAGTTTTACTGATCGAACCATCCATAAACCTAGGGTGTCAGTGTCGATTACGTCGACCTGATAGACCAGTAGGCATCTGGCGGTCATCATCACATGTCTAGGGGAGCATGACTCGCACAATCCTCCCATGACTCTAGGTTTTGGAGGATAAACAGTGGGCAACACCTCCAGCCCTCCTAGTAGGACCAAGGTTAACACCTTATCATGGAATCTCAGTGCATCTCAATTGTTCTTGGAGTTTTGTCATCACGCGATCGGTTTGGTAACGATATTATTTGCGATATAAAACACTTGTCCACAAATTATAACATGTATCAACATGTTCAAAACAAATTGTTACCCATATAACAAATTCTACACATTTCAAATATGTTGTTATCTACGATATTGATCTTTGAGTTCATATAACATACTTGGTTAAAACACTTGCCCACAAATTATAACATATGTATCAATATGTTCAAAACAAATTGTTACCCATATAACAATTTCTAAACATTCCAAATATGTTGCTATCTATGATATTGTTCCTTGAGTTCATATAACTTACTTGGTTATGTTTATCCAATAGGTCTGTAAATTCATTATCACCCTGAATAGTCAAGGGCAATCACTCTTTTATTTCTATCTCATCTTTTAGGTTGATATGTAAAATTATAGATGCCATATCCATAACATTATTCATAATTTATATCAGTATCCCAATACCAAAAATTTTTAAGCAAAACTTTCTTCATATTGGTATCCATGTACCAGCAATGTTTAAGCAATTTAACATATTCTCACATGTCATAGTACAAAATGAAAATCTTAAGTATCCATCCAAAACAAGATAAGGTTATACAAAAATAAGTTTTAAATGCTTATAAATATAACCCACAGTTATAAATGTCATATGGAATAATCGAACATGGATATACAAATAAGAGTGTAGTCACCATGTTCTATACTATTTTAACCTATTAACCTTATAAAAGTCATAGGTTGAGACTCTAAATCTAAATGGAGGGATGCTCCAACCTTTGCATATATAGAAACGAAATGAATTGAAACAAGAGCACAAAACATTTACTCTTTAGTCGGAGCATGATCTAATTTCTAATACAGGTTGATTAAGAATTCTAAAACACAAAACTACGTATGGATCCAGCCAATCTTTTAATTCTTGTTACTTATTTGTCTTTTAAGTCTAATTATCTTTGATCTATAATCTAGATCCTAAGAGATAATAATAACATTAACTTCTTTATCATGTTATTTCAGCGCATCTTCAGCGTAAAATCTAGAAGCCAAGGAGTAGGGTTTTGCAGGGCTAATCATTAGTGTTATGCTGGAGCTGGAGGAAGAGTTAATTGACTACTCTAAGGATCCCTTAGTGAGAGGTTTATTTTAGTAGAAGGAATTTTCCACTGCTTGAAAATGCATTATTCATTTTGCATTTATACTTGGTCTACTAAGACTGTCATGTTTTCAACAAAATGTCAATTGTTGACAAACATATAATTTCCTCCTTTAATAAGAATTTCACAGTTTATAATATATGCATAGTCATATTATCAGTATGTTACAGTTTTGATATAGTCTCTTTTCTTGCAAGTTTCACCATTTAGAGTCTTAACTCTAGCTAGGATATTACTAGCTTTACCATCATTCCTTAAACCATTGTTTCATTTTTATTTTATTGACTCATTTAATTCAAACACATAATACATCACTGGTATACCCTCTTCTTTTCTTCACAACAATCGTTTTCTTATTAGTCCTTAGGCCTCATCTCATCACCAAATGTATCTTCTTTTCTAACGGTGTACAATTATTATCTTTAATTTTTATTTTTAAACATTTTCCCAGTTTGTCATTTGTTATTCTTAACAAATTAGGAGTATTCACCACTCCTTACAGGTCAATGCTTTGACCCTTATCAATCATGTTGCTCATATCCTAGAAAATTCTTCTTGATAGAAAACATTTATTCACTTCCTTATACCAGATATTCCTAATATTCCATGTCTACTTCAATTTGAAAAAGAACATATTATCAAATTGACTTCGTTTTCTCACCTCTAGTCATCATGGTTTTCTTTTCTTCTCTTAATGCATACAATTATTACACTTGGAAATGTTGTTACTATTTCCCAACTTAGGTAATACCCTATAAATAAATTCGATAATGTGGATATCGAATGTAATCTATTTATCATTTCAGGTTTTAAGGCATCACGGGGTAGAATTTTCCTAATCATACTCCATGATGTCCATAATCTATGGATATAGTTAGTCACTTAAGGAAAATTTTATAATGTGACTCTCCCACTAGAGGGCAAAAGTATTATAGATGTTTTCATGCACATAAATTATCCCATAATTGATCAATTTTATTATAGATTCACTCTTTAATCTAATGTCATTGACTTCTTATGTTGCTTTGTGAAACTTCCACTCACTCACCTTTGGTGCTATTTTGTCGATCTCAATATTCTAGGTTGATTATGATAACTAACATTTATTATCATTATCAGAAGTTTTCCATTTCGTTATTTTCCCGTCCTCCCTAGGTACTATATTGATTCTATTATAGTAACAATGAAGATCAAACTTTGAAATTTTCCGCTACCCTCTCTTGGTAACTATATTGTTTTGTTCTAATAGTGTGTTTACTATCTTATAGGGTGGCTTCTTACCATCTTACCATATGTTTCATCCATTAATTTACCTCAAACTACCCTAGCCTTTTATGTGGTTGTAGCTTCACATCTAATGGTCATGTCAGAATGTCAATAGTCATGTTTTCATTACCATTCTTCCTTTCTTCAAGAGTTGACTTCTTTGGAGCAACTCCGCCAACTAATCTTTATATACGCCTAAATAATTTCCATGAATCATCTTATATAGTGTCATAATGTTATGTGCTCATCATATAGGGCTACTGGCTGGTTGGTTGTCTATAGACAAGAAAAATTTCTCCTACGGATTACCAACTTTTGGTGGGTAATATGTCACTTGTATGAATGTGACTTCATTTCATCAAGTAAATCTTATCTTCCAATACCCTCTCTTAAGTTTTACCATACAATCAAAAGACATTAACTAAATCATTATTCGAATGTTTCTTTTTTTGACAAACAATGCTTGCACTAAGTAGGGCTTTGTTAATCTGCCTCATAACCCTTGTAAAGGTTTAGCTCCTAAGCCATATTCTTAATTTCCTTGATTCCACCTCTGTGAACCCTCAAATATGAATCCCTTTCACTATTGAACATCCATCCATGTTGAGTTGTATTCGCAATGCCCCATCATGTGTCTCATGACCCTCTTAAAGGTATAATTCCCAATATTTAAAAACTCCCAAACTATATGAGCAACCATCCATGCTAAGTTGTATCTACACTAGATCCCTTCCTTGTCTACTAGGTGTGGGCCTCTTTTCTCATGGAAACATCTATTTCTACTATACTTGTTCTTAATAAGGTATGACGGTAAATACTTCTTTACTATATACAAAAAAAAAACTGTAAATGCAAGGATGAAATGTCCATATGGTAATATCCCAGCTACCAAGCCACATAGGTACATAGCATAGTTAGGGTGCTTTTTAAGTTCTTTGGGATGATAACATGGACATAGAGTTTATTCATATCAATTTAACATCATAAACACTTTTATCCATGTCAATTTTTACATTTTACATCTGCTAAAATAAATACTGGGAATAATGTAACTTATAACATGTTTCCAAAGCATCACATTCCAAATGAAATGCTTTTCTGATCCCACTACCTCAGAAGTGTAAGAAGTACATACCCTTTCTTACCAAGCTTCTTTAGGTTTCTTCCACCGTCCTGTTTCCCACCAAAGTTGATGTGAGTTAGTTCTTAATTGAGCAATAAGAATCTTTGCTCTCCACAGAAAGCTAGCTCCAATGTACTCTTTTGTTGAAGATCATAGTGGGGTTGAATTCCTGAACATAATACTTCTTTCTACCCAACTCTTTTCCCCATACACCCTTACGGAACTTATTCAGCACAAAATTCTTTAACTCCTTGCTATTTGTGGGACATGCATTAAGGTAAATATTCCATTTTTGCATCCATTTGTCGTTTTGTCTCATCCATGATTTCTTTATTTCATTCATACCTTCATTGAAGATAACTTTCGGCCATCTATCTCCTCCCATTTGCTCTATTCTTTTTTTTTTTAGATACCTTATAAGATGCACAATGGCAATTGCTTCGATGGGAGCTGCCCTGTTTCACTCAACATTATCCCATGATCAAGCGTTTTTGAACTCTTTCAATTTGTTTCCATTTTGAAACAAGGATGCTGCTAGCCCACAATTCACACCCATATAATAGCACTAGATATGTCGGGTCGAGTAGCTCTATTTACACGATTTACAAGCAAATAATTATTCCCTGTGTCAAACACGCGTGGTTGCTCTGTATCTTAAGTTACGACAGGACTAGCTTTCATTATCTTGTTCGAATTGACATTGATAACTCTCTTCTCGACAACATTGGATGGATCTAATGGTGGTAGGTTTAATCTTGGGCTTCCCTACAATGGTCAGTCTCAATCTATGATAAAACTATATTTGTTGAAATATTATTTAATCACTATTTTATCAATCATTTCACATGAATATGACTTTATTATATCGAATTTTATATTTCAACACACATGGTTGAAAATTTTGGTCGAGAAGATTCTTATTGACCTATTTAATGCTTGGAAGCCTAGGCGCTTCAGCAACAATAACAAAGCCCTTTTAAATACACAGAATAATTTCCACATTATATTTCCAAAATAGGTAGATGGATCATATCTTGAATCTTTGAATATATATATATATATATATATATATATATATATATATATATATATATATATATATATTAATTTAAATTACCCTATTAGTAAAGATTTAAAATATCACTCTTACTTATACACTCCAATGAAAGCACAAATACTTGAGTAAGAGGCTATTCAAGATTTTTCTTCCCCAATCTTAATTCTTTGTTAACCTCAATTTTTTTTTTTTTTTTTTTTTTTTTTGACAGTTAAATATTATGTTTCCTGTGCATACTTAATTATTAATCTTTTTAAACATTTCATGCATTATATTCATTTTTTTTATAAAAAGAATAGATTCACACTAAATGTCACTTCTATATATATATTTCATATATATATTACTCTTGAAGAAAAAAGAAAAAAGAAAAAAAAAAAAAAAAAATATATATATATATATATATATATATATTTCATAAATGAATATAAACGAAGGACCAAAAGAACACGTAACAAAATTCGCGCAAGCACACAACTAGAATGAATTGTCCATCAGCCTTCAGAATTTTGTTTTCCTCAATAGGGAGTATGTGCCCTAAGCCGAGTAATTCAAGGAGAGGTAAATTTCTGTGTTTTGCAGCGTTTTTCAAAAATCGAGAAAGAATCGACGACCAGTCGGCTCCACCATCCTTCAACTTCTGCTCGTCCATGAGGTGTTACAGGGACACCATGACCTAATCCTTTTCATTATAATTGCTCTTGGGCCATGGGTGAGTGGCTATTGGAATAAGTAACAGCGTCTTCAACAAACCCTATTATGAAGATTATGTCGTAACTCGTCAAGTAGAACGAAATTAAAAAAAATGGTGGAAGTTACAAGAACCTTCTAAGAATCTAAGTTGTTGAACCCAAACCAATACTAATTTGAAGTCACTAGAAGCTACTATTATCATAGAGTCGGTTCTCATGTGAGAATAGCCATGATGGTGACAAGTATATATAAATTTCACCATAAGTGAAAGTAAAATGACATTAATCACTCAATATCGCACTAAGGTTTTCATTGTTTCAGGACATGAAAATGGACAAGAACAAAGCATACGTTGAACACGTGGAGGAATCTTTACCCACGCACTTGGAAGTGGAAATCTTGAAATGGTCCGGCGGTTCATGCGATCCCCGATGTTGTTGATTGCAGGCTTACGGTGTATCATTCCTCTCCCTTTCTAATTTTCCTTGCTCCATAGTGCGGGGGCATTAGTAAAGGGCCCTGTGTTTGGTTGATTGCGGTGTTGTTGGTTTCCCTTTAAAGCGGAAACATGCGCGCAGATCGATCCGATGCGTTGAATTGGAGGGTTGAGAGGGTTTGAAATATTCAGGTTGTGAGAATCAAACACATTTCTGCTGGTAGAAGTTTAGAACCATGGGGTGTTTTGGCTGTTGTGCAGAAGATGAAATTCAAAATGCAGCTGATGGTGCAACACCGATTATGGTAAATGGAAATTTTCCAGGAAATGATGGAGTTTACGAAAATGCAAACACAGCTCTGAGGAATGGTCAAAATATAAAACTTCAGCCTATTACTATTCCTGAAATCACAGTGGAGGAATTGAGGGAGGTAACAAATAACTTTAGTTCAAAATCGTTGATTGGAGAAGGTTCTTATGGTCCAGTATATCATGGGATCTTAAAAAATGGCGGTGCCTCAACTATTAAAAAGTTGGTGCCAGAAGACAACCAGATCAAGAATTACTTGCACAGGTTTCCATGGTTTTGAGGTTGAAGAATGAAAATCGGGTTGAATTAGTCGGGTATTGTGGTGATGGGAGCATGCGAGTGCTTTCTTATGAGTTTTCACCTATGGGATCACTTCATGACATCCTTCACGGTAAAAAAAAAAAGTCAAAGGGGCACAACTAAGTCCTGTTCTCACTTGGATGCAGAGAGTAAAAATTGCAACAGGTGATGCAAAAGGGTTTGAGTACCTCCATGAGAAGGCACAACCACCTATCATTCACCGTGATATTAAGTCTAGCAATGTATTACTTTTCGACGACTATAAGGCAGAGATAGTTGATTTTGATTTATCAAACCAATCTCCTGACATGTCGGCACGGCTTCATTCTACTCGTGTGCTTGGAACATTTGGTTATCATGCTCCAGAATATGCGATGACAGGACAATCGACTCAAAAAAGTGATGTTTACAGCTTTGGCATTGTCCTCCTTGAGCTATATAGTCCAATACTTCTCTTTTTAACTTATTTATAGGACGGAACTCAGTCACCAAATTTATGAGTGCAACACTCTTATTCAACAGAAAGGGCTCAGTTTTACTGAGCTGGAACCAGAGAGGGATCTCGTCCCTCAAACATCAGCGAGTCTAGCCACTATACTTCCCACAATTATGCTCAACCGATCAGAAAAGGAATGAATGGTCTTTGGGCCTTCTAAAATAATGTCCCCTGAACTCGTCTCTCTCTACCCTAAGGAAATCGGCTCTTCTGAACAAAAGAAAAAAAATCGAAAACTCAGTTTCCTTGAGCAGAGATTTGAACCCTTCCTAATTGCTACGAACAGATCCTTTCTTTCTTGTGTAAAGCTCTTAAGAATAATCTCCAATTGGAGCGGCATGGGATAAGTTAATTTTAATTGATAATTTTCAGAACAACACAGTCCCTAAATTGGTAATTTGCAGCGAGACAGTCATGGATTGTTCCTACCGCAACGTTTATTTACTTAATTTAAACCGTGGAAAGCGCAAACTGTAACACTTATTTTCATATTTGAAGTGGTTACAAATCATAAAAGTCGACTGCGAATACAAAAGGTCCAACAATGTTTGTAACTTGGCTCTGATACCATGTGTAAGGACCACAATTTTCAAAATTTACAATCATTCACAAAATTCATACTACACAATTCAGAGTGGGATTTTTGAAGCAGAATATATATCAATTGACTAATTAATACTTACCTGGAACCGTGTTTGAAGATGTTCCTGATCCGCCATAGCTCCAGCTCCCGTTACCAAACCGTCGTTTTCCTCCCAGCCTATCTGAGGTCAACCTCTATGGTCCCCAGATCCAGAAGACAAGTCTTCTGGCTCCCGTGCCCAAAACTCCAATAACAATTGAGATCACTCCATGACTCTATTAGAACTCACTGCTCATGTCTCACGCAGTTAGAACTCCTATGACAGCATCCGGGTCATTTTTCCCACTCACTACCCATGCCCATCAAATTTACCCCTCTTCTCTTTTTATACACAAACTCCATTCCAGATATTTATTAAAATATCATCTTTTCATAAATATCTTTGGTTTCTAAAATATCTTAGTTTTATTAAAATATTATTATCTAGTAAATACCTTAGATTTATTAAAATATTATTATTTAATAGATATCTTGGTTTTATTAAACTATTATTATTTAATAAATATCTTGGATTTATTAAAATATCATCATTTATTTGCATAAGTCAATGCTTTTAATTTTCTTTGAACAAAGTATTAGTTTATATTATGATAATGGTAGGTATAACTAATACATTCATTATATTATGGTGAGTTAGAGATTTACTCAATACTTCAATAATTCACTCATTACTCTACACCGAGTTTCTTTTCATAATTGATTAGTGCATGTACTAGTGACGTACACATGATACATGCATATGTAGCTATCATATGCAAGTCTCATATGCATGCTAATATTTCTATGTTCCACATAATTCTAGTTGGGTCATTACACGAGGACTATTGTCCAGAAAATCCTTGTGTCACTTTGTCTATGTGTGCATGTATTTTTTCTAGATCTGAATTGGTGAAAGTTTATTATGTGTTTTGCTTCGATATTAATCTAAATTTTCAGCTTAATAACTTAAATAAGAAGGAGAAGCATAACCATATCTAACAGTAGATTTCTGCATAAGTAACATTTAGAAGTTTTCACAGCTCTCACCAAGGGTAAAACCCAAAATATTTTCTTCTCTTCTTTCATGAACCAAATCAATTGAGACAACCAAGACCCAAGAACAAATCAAATGACCTCCTCCAACCACCAACTTAGCTTCCCAACAAAAGTCAAACTTTTCTTTCCCTGGTCAACTCTGATTTTTTGGCCCCTCAACAGCAAGTCTGCAACATTTTCAGCCCTGCAACAGATCAAAAATCTTCGTCCTTTTCACACGTGTGAGCTAGAATAGTGTCTCCTTCTACTTCATTGTAGTTTTCTTTCTTTTCACAATAATTACTCAACAACCTCAAGCTGTAGTGCACATAAATCAAGTTTTCTACTCGATTTTCATTGAGTCTGTTTCTTCTCACATTATGGATGAAGATGTAGGTGCTCCAACACCTCTCTGCAGAGGAAGTGTTTACAACCTGTGAGAGAACTTTTTTTTCCAATTGTGGCAAAAGTCCCATGCCGCCATATATTTCCCACCATGTGAGAGCATCAAGTCTGTCTCTATCTTCCATTGCATGCAAAGAACCAAACAAACCAGTGCAACCGAAGTATCTGCCTAATTCAAGGCCCAGATTAGCAGACTCCTCCCTGTCAGGGACCAACTTGTCTAATGCTTTCATATATCCCTCTTGTACCTCTGGATCTGTATGAGGTTTGATCCTAACCCCACCCCTAGGTGCGGGTTGGCCCAACCAAGATGGAGGGTAGTATTTTGGCATAAGGATATACGCCAAGGCATGTAGTGGAACATCAAGTTTATTCCACCGTGCACACACACAGTTGCGAATCATTGAATACAAATTGGGATCGTTCTCCTTAACAACATCTTTTATTTGCCCCAACATGCTATCCATCTGCTCATACACCTCCCAAATCATTGGTTTATCTGTATCAGCAAAGCAAATCATGCTATAAATGTGCTTGGTGAAATTCAAAATTTCCCTCACACGTGCCCAAAACAAAGGATCAAGAGCGGTCTCATCCACCTGTTCAAAACCTTGCCTGTCAACTGATGTTGTTGCCCTGTCCTTTAATACCTGCCAGTGTGACTCTCTTGCCTTCAAAAGGCGCCTGAAGGTGAGTTAAGAGCTAGCAAATCTAGTTTTGGCAATATTCAACAACTCCAATCTTGAGTGACTGCAGAAAATCCCATCGGTATTGCTATCATTTGTAATAAATCTTATCATTTTTTTGCCTCTCTTGTACAAATCACCAATCCATCTGTATTGAGGTTGTTTGTTTTTTATTATATCATGCATCAAAAGCTTCATTGTGTGAATCAAACACCTAGACCAAAATATGTTGGGGTATTTATCCTCAATAATTGCTCTCGTTGCCTTACAATTAGCAGCATTATCAGTGATGACTTGGACGACATTGTATGGCCCAATACGTTCAATTGTGTCAAGTAATGGTTCTACAATGTTGATTCTAGTCTTGAACTTATCTGAATAATCATATGTTGAAAGGAATATTGCACCACTAACAGACACAGCAAGAACACTTATCAATGGCTTGCCTTTTACATTTGTCCATCCATTAGATACAATGGACACCCCATGCTCATTCCAAGAACTTGTCATTCTAATCAAAGAATGAGTTATTTTTTCCTTTTCATGATCAAATCCCACAGTTCTAACCTTGTCATACCCAGGGTTCTTGTACCCTTTGGGGGCATCATTAATGGCATAAACCATTTCATGCCAATAAGGTAAGCGAAGAACATTGAATGGTACCCCACATTGTTGGTTTGAGGGGTCTTGACCCAGGTTCATATTTGAGGTTAACCAACAAACCCCCGTACTACTGGCCCTTTCGGCGATGACCAACTTGCGCAAGTCAAGGTCTCACCCGAAGTAGTATGGGAGGGTGTTGGAACCAGGTCTCCGCATCCTAAGAGATAGATATTTAATGAAGTGGGTGCCTTTAGATCTAGAATAGGTTTGGGCAGAGAAAGCCCTAACCAGAAACCCTTAATGATATACTTAACAAAACAGCTTGTGCGCAGCCCATAACTCATAAGATAATCAATTTACAGGAGCAATATAACCCAATATCACCAGATATATTCATTCATCATTCTTTTAAGCATCTAATACATGTGTGCAATCAATTAACTAACAGTATTCAATATCATAAGAATAACAGAGAAATAACATGCAGCGCAACTTATAACATATCACAAAGACAATTAATATCTGCAAAACGCCCTTCCATTAATTAATACTTCAGAATCTTCTTACAGACTGTTTCACATACCCGTGCACACAGCCACCGAGGTCTGCACACAGCAGGTCTTAGGGTCTTCACGCACACAGCCAGCAAGAGCCCTTACCCAGACAAATTCGCAAAAAAATCCTCAGAGCAGATCTAACATACCATAATCTTACCAAAAACATACTCTTCGACTCATCCTAGACTCTTATTTATATATTTAGCCTGCGCCATACTAGGGTCCGCAAACCGTGGTTTGCGACCCCTAGATCTACCCTTTTTTTGCCCATTACAATGCATGAGGGACTTTTACCTGTCCCAAAGTCCCTTAACTTGTGTTGCGCACAAATAAAATACTCAAAATATTACAAAATGATATCCAAAATTGAGTTCAGGGGACCCCGCTCCAACAGGCCCCCAACACAATCTTGTGACTCGTCCCGAGTCACAGCGATACTAGAGTCTTCAACTTGCTCTAGAGCTATTCGAGGGCAGCGACAAACGGTGGTAGGATGCCCTCACTCTGCGCAGCTACATTCTGCGCAATCTCAACCAACTTTTGCAAAGTCGGCCCCTCAGTAACCAACGTGACGTTGTCCAATGTCTCATTTAGCGTTTTAACCACCGCGTCCAAGTCCTCTGAAAGTTTCATCGCTTCATCCGCCCAAGGCTTTAGATGGTCACTGAGAACTTGCTTCTTATGACAGAGCCCCTCAATTTCATCTCTGAGAGCATAACTAGTGCGAAGGCACGCCAGTCGCTGGGCTGCGACAAGGGTGAGCATGGTTACTTCCAACTGATCAAACTCCTGCTCCTTGTGACGCAGCTCCTGAGTGATTTGTCGGAAAAGCAGATCTCACTGCACTATTGACCATAGCTCCATAGCGATGTCCAGTAATTCGGAGCCTTTGGCGATGTTGGCAAAAATACCCCAGGTGGCTTCCTTAACTAATGCAGCTCGCTGGGCTCGTAACTCCGGAGGAGTCTAAGGCTGCAGCTTCGCCTGCAGCGTAGCAATCTGTTGCTCGAAGTCTGCTTTGACTCTGGACTTCGGACCTGGAAGCCTTCAGTGCAGCAACCAAGCTCTCAATTTTTGCCTTGGGCACAGCAGAGGCAGGAATAATTTTAGGCACTTCTCCGCACAACCGGTCGATTAACTTATCTAGCTCAGCACGTTGTGTGACCGCCGCTTGATGTACTGCCTATGCTTGGGCGAATTTTGCTGCCTTAGTTGCGATCGTCTGCTCTGCCTCGCTCAACTGCCGCTGCACACGCACTTCTTTGCTTCGTAGCTCAGCAGATATGAACAAGTGGA
Organism: Pinus albicaulis; assembly: GCA_034641835.2. Classification (NCBI taxonomy): domain Eukaryota; kingdom Viridiplantae; phylum Streptophyta; class Pinopsida; order Pinales; family Pinaceae; genus Pinus; species Pinus albicaulis. The sequence goes on from CM076582.1 coordinate 1,462,916,192, forward strand.
GAGCGTGTAGTTGCCCACTCGTTATCCTTGCAAGGTCTTGGCCGACCTCTGCGCATGCTTGGTGCGCACAAGGTTGGTGGCTCTAAGGTCATGGCTGCGCCCGGGAAGGGGAAAATCCTACTTTCTGTTGCAACGATCATGGCTCGCTTGAATCAGTCTCGTCTGGTTCACGCTCACTTGTAATGAGTCTGCCTTCAGCTGCAATACCTGTAGACCGGACTGCAAGGCCTCCTTCGCGGCCTTGTATTGTTCTTCCAGGGCGTTCCATTTGTCCTTTGACGTGGTGGCAACTATGTTTGCTATCTTTTCCAAGTTCTCATCAGTTAAGGTGACCTTCGCATCTCCGTCGGACTTGTCTCCCTTTCACTTCTTACGCTGACCTTTGGCAGACTCGCCAGTGCGCTTTGTACCTCGCGAGGGATCCGCACCCTCCCCACCAACTCCTCGGGTCTCGATATCATGCTCTGGCTCCTGCTCAGTCCCCTTGGTGGTGTCTTTGGGGGTTTCCTTGGTGGTCTCTTTCCCACTAGAGCGCAGCTCAGTTTCCTTTGTTGTACTCGGCAAAGCGGTATCTTTCGGTGCTATGCCTTTGCTGGATGTGCCTGCTATGACCGAAGTCGTGGATCTGAGTCCTATCTTCCACGCAGGCGGCCAGGTAGCTATGACCTTGCCTAATTCTGCCTCTGTGACCATGTAGGGAATATTGTATCACGCTGGGTCTTTGCGCGCCCAGATTTGCACATTAAGCATGGTGACATGGAAGTCGGCAATGCGCTTATATGTATCATATACCACAGGTGACAGCCACGGCCTGGAGTGTATCGATGTCGCCAGCGCACCTTCAAACAACACCCATAATACCTTATTCTCCTTGATGCGTTACGGGTCCTTGGAATCCCACAGGTTGGCGTAGCACACTCCTTCGCATACGCCTGGCTCAAGCTTGGGGAGCAACACATCCTCAGGCATCTCCCACACGACTAGGGCAATCAATAATAGAAACCATGAATAATAGAAGGGCTTGTCGTAGTCCTGCACCTCGCGCACGTTATCTAGGAACTCTTCACACGGGTGTTTGGACCAGTTATAATAGACCCCCTTGTTGCATTGCCCTGCCAGTTGGATGATGTACACAGGGACAGCTGATGGTCGACACTTTTGCATCAGCTTACAGCCGAGCAAAAGAGTTCCCATGTGCACCCCAACGTCAGTGATGCTCTCAACCAAGAAACCTCTTTTGTCACGCTCGACCTTGTACTTCTCCTGGACATCGTCGGCCACCTTCTGCTCATTCTTCTTTCCAAACCCTTTCATGGGATGGGGCCTGTTGTCGCACAAAATGTCTAGGCACCGCGACAACGGCTCAAATCAGGGGCTGTCACCTTGATCCCCAATTTCTCTATCTAAGTTGTCTCCTTGCAAGCTAAGGGAGGTAGACCCTGACCAAAATGAAGGAATAGAATTGGTTGCAAGTCAACCAACTTAGGAGACACAGTCAAATAACCAAGTACTTGATGAGATTAACGAAATTTCACAGATCCACTTATATTAAAACTAGTGCCTTATGGAGTTAAAAGATCCCGTTATGCAATTAAAGCCAAGTAATTGATGTATAACTGCTACTATAAAAAACACAAATGACCACAATGATATTTAATAGAACGCACCACAACTATGTATTAAAATAATCTGAATCCACAGCAATGCTATCATGACACGACTATCAAATTGAAATGCCAGATCATTGCAATATTTCCGAATTTATGATGCTCTAAATTATTCCAATCCAAAAATTAACATGTTTCTATAGTCAAATTTTAGATATAAAATTTAAGCTCATTTGACTAAAAAAAAATTTCAGAATTTTTTATTTTTATTCTTTTATTATTATTCAAATCCTAAAACAAACAAAAATTAAAACTAACTCTAAAATAAACTAAAATTTAAAATTAAATCTAAAAACCAAAAAATCTAAAACTAAATGAAAATCAAAGTTAATTAAAATCTAAAACTAAACTAAACTAAACTAAATATTAAAAAAACTAAAACTAAAACAATCGAATAAGAAAAATGCACCTAATGCTAACCAAACTATAAGTTAAAAAGAATGAAACTCTAAATCTAAAAGAATTAAAACCTAAAGTCTACGTTAATGAAATTAAAACAAAAACTATATAACAAAATCGAAAATGAATTTAAAACCTAACTAAAACTAAACTAAACAAAATCTAAAAACCAAACCTCTAAATGAAAGTCAAAAGAACTAAAATAAAATCTAAAACTTAAAAAAAAAACTAACGCTAACCTTTATCAAAATTTAAAATCTAACAATTTAAAATAAATCTAACACTCAAATGGAATCCGAACTTAAAAATTTTAACGCATATATGTTGTTTGAATTTTATAATGTGTGTGTCTTTTGTTTGTTTGCAAGTCGGAAGGGCGGTGGCACAGCGGCGGAAATGGAGAGGAAGTCAACGGCTAAGAAAATTGAGGGCAGAGTTGAGGACGGAAAGGGCTAGACGGCGGACGGATTAGGAAATGGTTGTAGCGTGAGGAGTGTCGATGGAGGGCAGCGAGGAAAATGGCTCGACGACAGAGAACGCAGGGTAAGGAGGACGACAGATGAGAAGGGTTGGACGGATGATAGAGGAATGAAGCTGGACAGCAAGGAAAAAGACGCAGAGGCTTGGCAGCGTGAGGACTGTGAGGGAAATGCCTTGTGCCGAATGCAGAGAAAACCTCAGCAAAACTCAGTACAATCAAAAATTCGTCCAGCAGAATCAAAATCTTTCCGTCAAATAACATTCAAATTTGCCAACAGAAGCGATTCTGAGGCCGGATCTTTAAAAAAATTCTGAGAAAGCCCTGCAACCTGCAAAACCAGAACAGATCCCAAAACTATATGCACAAAAAATTATTAAACCCTTACAGCCTAGAGCAAATATACAAATTTACAATGTTAATCTACAGATCGAAGGCCCTCATGGCCAGATTTAAACTCATTTCAGCACCATTTTTAGAAATTTGAAATTTTGAAGAGAGGCACAAGTCTTAAAAGACTCTGCAAAACCACTAATTCCGTAAGATAGCTTTGGCAATTTAGAAACAATGGGCTCTTTCAGATTTACGAAATCTGAGAGTCGGCTAGTCCAACTGAAGACTTCCCCAGATGCTCAAACCTTTAAAAAAAAAATTCCCTGCACACTTAGATCTGAAATTTAGATTGATAGAGATTTAAGAAAATAAACATGAGACCTTCCAGAAAAATAGATAACTAGTTTTTCCGTTAAATCAAAAATGTCATTTTATGAACCCAGAAAACTGCACAAGATACCTGTATGCAGATTAATCCATGAAGGCCATCAACCATAAAAATGCAAAATAAAGTAGCAGAGTTTAGAGATAAATCACCACATAGATCTAGAAAAAGAACACCAAAGTTTGTAACCCAAAAGTCTTTATGCTTTATTCATCAAAAGGAATCACAAGAGCTTCCAGGAACAAGTGCACGATCCAAAAATCGGATGATTGAAAGACTGACCAAGACCTCTAATTTATAAGACAAAATCTCCAGCGGCTAGTTCGGTTGATCCATGTCAAAATAATCTCGACCGTTAAAAAGATTTGATCATCTTTTAATCTGGACCGTTGAAATTATAAATTTGAGGGAAAAACGAATTTATCATTTAAATCCATTTTAATTAACTCAAAAATACTATTTTTGAGTTAATTACCTCAAAATTTTAACTTTGACTTAACCACCTAGGCCCAAGGGTCCAAAATTTCTTAAAATTCTCAATATTTCCTTGACCTGTGGACTTTAAAAATTCATTTTTTAAGGACCAACGAATTTTGCCTTTTAAGGATTTTATACTCACCTAGGACATAAAATTAATTAAATTTCTAGTTTAAGATTTTTTAATTAATTTGACCAGAAAATTTAATCAATTGACCGAGAGGGGATTTTAATTATTTTTCCAACCCTCTTTACATAAGATAAATACATTTAGATACATGAAGGGAGAATACCCATTCGTATAGACCCTCAAATAGGTACCCAATTCTGCGACTCAAAACATGATCTAGTAGACCAAGTAGCTTGTATTAAAATAATCTAGCCAAATAGCTAGGATTATTCCCAAACTACTTTTACAAGGACTCCATAGAAAACACTAGGACTCACTTAGGATGCTGATGACAAAATCCACCCTAGCTTTGGGGTGAGGTTGGAGGAGAAAACTCTGCCGATCACTTGTGTCGAAAAACACAAGTAAATCAGTGAGACAAAAAACCTCCTAGGATAGAAATCATCACCAACATACTAGGCTTACCTAGGTTGTTACATACATGACAAGCTTACTTAGATCATTTACATCATAAACATGCAGAATGGGTTTACATCATTCATAAAACTGTCGACTGATGATGGAATCTGAATGGCACTACCACGTCGAACATGATGAATCCCATTTGAAAAAATGGAGGTGTACTGCTATGGGGTCGTTGACAAAGTGTGGTCAACATCTGGCTCTACTTGGGGACACGTCGCTTCATCGGAGGAATGTGAAAATCCAGAATCTGTATCAAAGCAACACACAAGATTACATAAGTAGCGTCCATCCAAATATCATCATATAACATTAAGCACATGAAAAATAGAAGCTCTTCTAACATTTATTATTCTACTTAACATGAAAAGTAAATTTACTCTAACTGCAAAAATGAAATGCTGAAATAACAAGGTGTAAGGCTAGAGATACAATACAAAGGATGCCCTGTGGCATCAGATGTGCTCAATATAGTGCATGTTGAGCATTTGCCTACTTTCAGGCAAGTCTATAGGCTGCTTTTCAGATGTGCCATGCTCGATTCTGCATAATGTAGGACTCTGTCTTATCCGAATGTCAAGCTGCTCTCGTCCATCAGATGTATCGAAGCGCTTCCTTATTCTTTTTCTTTTTCGCTTCAAGCTTTTCTTCATGGCAGATTTCATTTTTGATGATGTGGAACATTCTGCTTGTGAACTTTCAGACGAAGTACTCAATATATGTGTGACATGACTCTCCTCATTCTGCATCTGCTTTGTCAAGGGTGATGTATTAACCTGATTCCCTTCGGTTTTCCTTTTATCCAGGTCGCCTTCAATCAACCACTTTTCAATGGAAGAAATGTTCTCCTCATAATAGGATGGAGCTTGCTTCAGCAAACTGGGAGGCCTATGATCTGTTGACAATTCTGACCTAGGTTGGACATTCTGTATATGTGATATTTCCATTTTTTCCAACTTATTTTGAATAACAGTGATTTGATTAGAATGCTTAACCTTTATCGCATGACTCTTTTCAACAGTCAATAACCTGTGCTGAAGAGACATTTGACCGGTTTCCATGTCCTTTATAATTTTATCATTACCCGATTTCATGGCCATGAAGAAATTATGAATATAGTTCATTTCTTTCTCATGATTTGCTTCCATGGTGACCAAATGATTTTGCATGGTGGCCATTTGATTAGAGTGACTAAATTCCATGATCGTCATTTCTTCAATATGCTTTTCTTCCATGGCAATCATTTGATTGGAGTGATTGAATTCCATGATTGTTATGTTTTCCTCTAAGGCTAACAACTTGTTTTGTATAGCATCAATTTCCCTAGTATGATCAGCTGTTAATCTTGCTTGGTTAAGTTCCATATTCTTAATGATTTGAGCCTGGTTGGCCTCCATATTCTTGATTTCCTGAGCTTGATTTAGCTAGATATCCTTAACCATCTAAATCAATTCATTAACAAGATGTTTATCGTTGTCAACACTGATTTGACAACTTGTTTCTGCTTCACCACTATCATGGATTTGTGCTGTCGTGGTACTGTTTGGAAAACTCCTGCTGATAGTTGAGTTCTCTACAAGATCAATTTCATTATTTTGCACAATACTGGGAGCATAAGGCAAATCATCTTGTTCTATATATTTCTCTATAAAAGCTTTGATGATACTTTGCCAAGAAGCAATATAACCCCCAGGCCAATTACTCAACCCTTTCATAACATCACCATCTAAGGAACAGCAAAAGAGACGTATCTTGATATCTTCTAGATTATATTGTTAAGGAAGACAATATCTGTTTATTATATGAGTAATCGTTAAGAGATGCTTTCGAGCAGTGGCTGAATTACCACTTGAGAACACAGGCATTTTTCGAATGGCTTCCATTGGCATGTCATAAAAAGGATCATCCATGATGACTTACTTAAATGAAAAAACGAAATGGATGTTAGAGAAAGAGATCCTTGTTCAAGAAAAATCAAGAGATCCACAAGAAGCGAGCTTCTTAGTAGAAATTCTCGTAAGAAATGAAAGAATTGGAGTCGCCACTTGAACATGAACCTAATTCTAAAAGAGAGGAAATAATCGAGAACAGCATATGGATATCAGGGGGGGATTCTTGTCTGGGAGTAAATAGATAAATAAGTGGAGTCGCCACCCAAACAAGAAGCCAACCGAAATGTCCAGGTGCTAGAGATACGATGATGAAATGATTAGTGATATGACGAAAGATAAGATGATGAAAAGATGAAATGACGCCACAAAATGTGATCCCTTGTCACAGGCTAATGAATGGTGAAAGAAGATTAGAAAATTAGAAAATGTCGTTAAGACCAAGGACAAAAAAACTCTGTCCTCGGCAGCGGTGCCAAAAAATGTTGTCGCACAAAATGTCTAGGCACCGCGACAACGGCTCAGATCGGGGGTTGTCACCCTGATCCCCAATCTCTCTATCTAAGCTGTCTCCTTGCAAGCTAAGGGAGGTAGACCCTGACCAAAATGAAGGAATAGAATTGGTTGCAAGTCAGCCAACTCAGGAGACACAGTCAAATAACCAAGTACTTGATGAGATTAACGAGCTTTCATAGATCCAATTATATTAAAACCAGTGCCTTATGGCGTTAAAAGATCCCGTTATGCAATTAAAGCCAAGCAATTGACGTATAACTGCTGCTATGAAAAACACAAATGACCACAATGATATTTAATAGAATGCATCACAACTATGTATTAAAATAATCTGAATCCATAGCAATGCTATCATGAGACGACTATCAAATTGAAATGCCAGATCATTGCAATATTTCTGAATATATGATGCTCTAAATTATTCCAAACCAGAAATTAACATGTTTCTATAGTCAAATTTTAGATATAAAATTTAAACTCATTTGACTAAAAAATTTTTTTAGAATTTTTTATATTTTTTATTTTTTATTCTTTTATTATTATTCAAATCCTAAAACAAACAAAAATTAAAACTAACTCTAAAATAAACTAAAATTTAAAATTAAATCTAAAAACCAAAAAATCTAAAACTAAATGAAAATTAAAGTTACTTAAAATCTAAAACTAAACTACACTAAACTAAATATTAAAAAAAGTAAAACTAAAAAAATCAAATAAGAAAAATACACCTAATGCTAACCAAAATATAAGTTAAAAAGAATGAAACTTTAAATCTAAAAGAATTAAAATCTAAAATCTACGTTAATGAAATTAAAACTAAAACTAAATAACAAAATCGAAAATGAATTTAAAACCTAACTAAAACTAAACTAAACGAAAATCTAAAAACCAAACCTCTAAATGAAAGTCCAAAGAAATAAAATAAAATCTAAAACTTAAAAAAAAAAAACTAACGCTAACCTTTATTAAAATTTAAAATCTAACAATTTGAAATAAATCTAACACTAAAATGGAATCCGAACTTAAAAATTGTAACGCATATATGTCGTTTGAATTTTAAAATGTGTGCGTTTTTCGTTTGTTTGCAAGTTGGAAGGGCGGTGGCACGACGGCGGAAATGGAGAGGAAGTCAATGGCTAAGAAAATCGAGGGCAGAGTTGAGGACGGAAAGGGCTGGATGGTGGACGGATTAGGAAATGGTTGCAGCGTGAGGAGGGTCAATGGAGGGCAGCGAGGCGAATGGCTCGACGGCAAAGAACGAAGGGTAAGGAGGATGGCAGATGAGAAGGGATGGACGGATGACAGAGGAATGAAGCTGGACAGCAAGGAAAAAGACACAGAGGCTTGGCAGCGTGAGGACTGTAAGGGAAATGCCTTGTGCCGAATGCAGAGAAAACCTCAGCAAAACCGAGTACAATCAAAAATTCGTCCAGCAGAATCAAAATCTTTCCGTCAAAATCAGATTTTAGATGCTCCTTAAATCAAATAACATTCAGATCTGCCAATAGAAGCGATTCTAAGGCTAGATCTTTAAAAAAATTCTGAGAAAGCCCTGCAACCTGCAAAACTAGAACAGATCCCAAAAATATATGCACAAAAAATTATTAAACCCTTACAGCCTAGAGCAAATATACAAATTTACAATGTTAATCTATAGATCGAAGGCCCTCATGGCTTAGATTTAACCTCATTTCAGCACAATTTTTAGAAATTTGAAATTTTGAAGAGAGGCACAAGTCTTAAAAGACTCTGCAAAACCACTAATTCCATAAGATAGCTTTGAGGATTTAGAAACAATGGGCTTTTTCAGATTTACGAAATCTGAGAGTCGGCTGGTCCAACTGAAGACTTCCCCAAACGCTCAAACCTTTAAAAAAAAAATTCCCTGCACACTTAGATCTAAGATCTGAAATTTAGATTGATAGAGATTTAAGAAAATAAACATGAGACCTTTCAGAAAAATAGATAACTAGTTTTTCCGTTAAATCAAAAATGTCATTTTATGAACCCAGAAAACTGCACAAGATACCTGTATGCAGATTAATCCATGAAGGCCATCAACCATAAAAATAAAATAAAGTAGTCGAGTTTAGAGACAAATCACCACATAGATCTGGAAAAGGAACACCAAAGTTTGTAACCCCAAAGTCTTTATGCTGTATTCATCAAAAGGAATCACAAGAGCTTCCAGGAACAAGTGCACAATCCAAAGATCGGATGATTGAAAGGCTGACCAAGACCTCTAATTTATAAGACAAAATCTCCAACGGCTAGTTCGGTTGATCCATGTCAAAATAATCTCAACCGTTAAAAAGATTTGATCATCTTTTAATCTAGACCGTCAATATTATAAATTTGTGGAAAAAACAAATTTATCATTTAAATCCATTTTAATTAACTCATAATTACCTCAAAATTTTGACTTTGACTTGACCACCTAGGCCCAAAGGTCCAAAATTTCTTAAAATTCTCAATATTCCCTTGGCCTGGGGCCTTTAAAAATTCATTTTTTAAGGACCAACGAATTTTTCCTTTGAAGGATTTTATACTCACCTAGGACCTAAAATTAATTAAATTTCTGGCTTGAGATTTTTTTAATTAATTTGACCAGAAAATTTAATTAATTGACCGAGAGGGGATTTTAATTATTTTTCCAACCCTCATTACATAAGATAAATACATTTAGACACATGAAGGGGGAATACCCATTCGTATAGACCCTCAAATAGGTACCCAATTCTGCGACTCAAAACATGATCTAGTAGACCAAGTAGCTTGTAATAAAATAATTTAGCCAAATAGCTAAGATTATTCCCAAACTACTTTTACAAGGACTCGATAGAAAACACTAGGACTCACTTAAGATGCTCATGACAAAATCCACCCTAGCTTTGGGGTGAGGCTGGAGGGGAAAACTCTGCCGATCACTTGTGTCAAAAAACACAAGTAAATCAGTGAGACAAAAAAACCTCCTAGGATAGAAATCATCACCAACATACTAGGCTTACCTAGGTTGTTACATACATGATGGTCTTACTTAGATCATTTACATCATAAACATGCAGAATGGGTTTACATCATTCATAAAACTATCGACTGATGATGGAATCTGAATGGCGCGACCACGTCGAACATGATGAATCCCATTTGAAAAAATGGGGGTGTACTGTTATGGGGTCGTTGACAAAGTGTGGTCAACAGGGCCCCTTCATGGACAGGTCGGTGATCCTGTGGATCAGTGCAGCGTCGATTGGAATGCGGCCTTGAATCCATAAACTGCCATCATGGATTAAGGCTAGTAGATGTCGCACGACCAAACTAGTGATAGAGTAACGCCCAAAGTAGGGGATTCGCAGCAAGTTTAAGATCCCCCAAGCCTGCAATCGGCATGCCCAAGGCATCGATTCCATCTTCGCCATGTCGTCATATAGTACCCGCTCTAAGTAGAGCTCTGGGGCCAGATCTAGAAAGGTTTCCTTATTAGCCAGATCGTGATCATCAAATTTGATGGTAGGTATGCTACCAAACATCTCTCCAATCAGAGGGACCTCTTGCGGGACTAATGGCATCTGGAGATATTCGCGGACCACATCCACATTCTTAGGAGTGCGCATCGTCGGCTTGCACGGCTTAACGTAAGCCGGTAGCCATGAGAGCGGGGCTACCAGCAAGGCCTCCTCTTGGGCCGTCATGGGGCGCTTTGAGGGGTTGTGCACAGGTGAGCGTGCCTGGGGCACTTGTAGGGGAAAGTGCACGATCCTGGGGGAGGTGCACGGCTTAGCTAAAGCCCACTTCGTGGCTTTTCCCTTTCCTTTTCCCTTCCCCTTTCCTTTTCCCTTGGTCGGCGTGGACATGACCTCTTCAACTTCAGGGGTGACTTCAAAGACCTCTTCGGACCCCAGCTCAGTGGAGGCCGTAACTAGCGGCGACTCTGTGCGGTTAGTGGCAGTCATCCTTGCCCGAAACACAAACTCAAGATTGCTACTGTCGGAAGGGGTACCTCGCCCAAACATATAGATCGCGTGGTCACAAGAAACAGAGAAATCGCAACAAAGCACAAAGCATGAAAACTTCAGAGAGCAAAGGAACCGATTATGATCTGTGCCCTTCTTTTTATAGGCCACCATGGGTAAAAACGGTCAAATTACCATTAAATGTGACTTACCATTGAAAAAACAGTAAAAAATCTTCCAAGATCACCTCATTAAATGCCAAACACCCACTCCATGCAACGGTAAAATCACTTTTTCACCCAATTTTACTGCTCCAATGACTAGTTTTTCTAACTGCGCACTACCTTGTGCCTCAGTCACACCTTCCACCTCCTTACCTGCGCACTACCATTGTGCTTCCGTCACACCTGCCTGCGCCTTCTCCTCATAGCGCGTGCAGATCCTCCAATGTTGATGCTCCAGCCATATAGTCATTTGGTAGGTACCGGATTGTCCCTGTAGGGTTTTAGACGACTTCAATTAATGTACCCGAGAAGGTAGTCTCCGCGCAACATGGCCAAGCGCACCACACCACCATCAGTAATCTCTTTTACTATATACGGTCCCAACTAGTGCTTACAGAACTTCCCTGGGTGGCGCACAAATTGACTATCATAGAGCAACACCAATTCTTCTTCCTTAAACACCTTCTGTCGGATGTGTCAGTCATGCCAAGCTTTTTCACGTGCCTTCTGCGCTTGCTGATGAAAGTTAGCAATAAACCGATCTTCTTCCAAGGCAACCAGTTGCGCCAGGCGTTCCTCCATGATGTCAAGTTCCGCCATATTTGTCAAAGCCACAATGCGCAGGCTGGGGACAATATATTTCGTGGGCATGATGGCCTCCTATCCACAGACCATCCTGAAAGGAGTCTTCCCAGTCAACTTCTTGCATGTAGTCCTATAGGCCCATAGCACCGAAGGGATGCGCACATCCTAGTCATTCCGATTGGCATTAAAGACCTTAGTAAGTGCATTCTCCAAGATTTTGTTGAAAGCCTCTACTGTGCCATTAGTTTGTGGGTGATACGGGGTGCTTTTCGCATGATGGATCTGAAATTCTTCCTGTTAATATAGGTTGTCATTGCTGTAAATATGGCAATTAGATGCTTGATGATGATGAATGATCATACTTGTTGAAGGATTAGATGATGGATGATGGAAGACATATATCACTATGGCATAATACCCTTATGATGAATAATCAAACCATAAAGAATCCCATGACATTCTGCCCTACCTCCATTTCTGCACAAATAAATGACCAGTCACATTAAGAATTATTTTTCTCTACCATGGAGGCAGAAATTCTCTATGAAACATTCACCATCATCTAGAGCAGATTTTTTCCTTTCCAATGAGCTATTACTTGACCCGAAACTCCAAATACTCTAGGAGAAATTGATTTTTGAAGATTATTTATCCTATTGTTGACATATAGTCAACCTATGCCCTATCCCTAATGTCAGCCTCCCTAATAAAGTCACATCTCACATCTTGTGTGTATTAATAAGATCTTAAAACCTCATTTTCTCTCAAAGGAGAAGAAGCTAAAGGCGTAAATCTGAAAACGGATAAATGTGGCCTAGATCTATGTGCTCATAGTGAAGAAAATCATTGGTTCGTGGATAGTGGATGCTCAAGACATATGACAGGTGACCAAAAGAAGTTTGTCTCATTGAACAAGAAAAATGGAAATGTATCTTTTGGAAGTGGATCTGCTAAAATCACTAGAAAAGGAACTACTACCCTTCTCAATGGACAAGGAAAGGCTCAAAATACCTTGCTAGTAGAGGGGCTCAAACACAATCCCTTAAGTGTTAGTCAAATTTGTGACCAAGGAAATAATGTTGTCTTTAGTACTAAAAACTATGAAATAAGAGACTCATCCTCGAGAGAACTTGTGGCGAAAGGAGTAAGAACACCATATAATGTTTACATTCTCGGTAAAATCCAAGGAGATAAATGTTACTTAAGTCAAACAGATGAAAGTTGGTTATGGCACAAGCAATTGGGGCATACAAGTTTTGATAACTTGGTGAACATCGGCAAAATTGATACAGTAAGGGACATTCCAAAAATGTGCAAGCCAAATCAAGTTGTATGTGGCCCATGCCAACATGGAAAGCAAACCAGAACTAGCCACAAAACTAAGGAGTTCTCAACATCAAAACCTCTGGAAATCATCCATGCAAATTTATGTGGGCCAACTAGAACTCCAGCTCTTCAAGGTGAAAGGTACTTTGCTCTATTTGTTGATGACTATACTAGAATGATGTGGGCATATTTCATAAAATATAAATCCAAAGCATTTGAAAGTTCTAAGAATCTTAAAGCTCTCATTGAAAATGAGAAAGATTCTAAGATTAAACGTCTTAGAACAGATAGAGGAGGAGAATTCACCTCAAAAGAATTTGATGATTTCTGTAAAGAGCATGGAATCGAAAGAGAACACTCTGTTGCTAGGACACCCAAGCAAAATGGAGTAGTTAAAAGAAGGAACCAAACCGTTCAAGAAATGGCAAGGACAATGCTACTAGCAGCTGATTTGCAACCAAAATTTTGGAGAGAAGCAGTTGGGACGACAGTTTATACCTTAAATCAAACTCAACTAAGACCAAATAATGAAAAGACTCCTTATGAATTATGGAAAGGAAGACTTGCTTCAGTAAAATATTTCAGGAATCTTGGAAGCAAATGCTTCATAAAAATAAATGATGACTCACTAGGAAAATTTGATTCTAATGTTGATGAAGGAATATTTCTTGATACTCCACAAGGAGAAAAGCTTACAAATGTTACAACAATCATCTACGGAAAATAGTGGAAAGCATTGATGTGAAGATTGATGAAGGTCTTCTAGAAAAGAGAATTGAAGATCATGAAGTTGTATCTTTCCTTGAAGAAAGTGAAGGAGAACCACAAAAAGAAGAGGAGGATGGAGAACCTCAAAGTGAACCTTCACAAACACCTTCTAAGATAAAATTCATTCAAAAACATCATCCGGAAGAATAGGTTATCAGGAATATAGATGAAGGAATTCAAACTCGAAGAAGGATGACAAACACTCCTAGAAAAGATGATGTTGCTCTATTATCTTTAATAGAACCTGAAAATTTTTCTCAAGCAAGAAACGATCCTTATTGGATAAAGGCCATGGAAGAAGAAATGTCTCAAATCGAAAAGAATGAGACTTGGGAGCTGGTACCTTGTCCAAAAGATAAAAATATAAATGGAACAAAATGGGTATTCAAAAACAAGATGAATGAGGATGGACAAATCATCAAAAATAAGGCCACACTTGTCTGCAAAGGATACTCGCAAATTGAAGGAATTGACTTTGAGGAAACCTTTGCACTAGTAGCTCGATTCGAAGCCATAAGAATGTTTTTGGCATTTACTCGCTCAAAAGGATTCAAGGTTTATCAAATGGATGTAAAATCAGCATTCCTGAATGGAGATCTCAAGGAAGAAGTTTACATGGAGCAACCAAAAGGATTTGATCTTGCCGAAGGAAAATACTTTGTATGCAAACTGAAAAAGGCCTTGTATGGATTAAAACAAGCCCCTAGAGCATGGTATGCAAAATCGGATCACTATCTACAACAAGAAGGTTTCAAAAAGGGAGTAGCAGGTAGCAATCTCTACATGAAGATGGACAAGGAAAAACTTCTGATCACTCTTGTATACGTTGATGATCTAATATTTGCTAGCAATGATGATGAGATGAGCCATGAATTTGCTCTAAACATCTCCAAAAGATTCGAAATGTCAATGATTGTTGAGCTGTCTTACTTTCTTAGGCTACAAATATCTCAAACCTCTGTAGGCATGTTTATATCTCAAGCAAAATATCTTAAAGACATGCTCAAAAGATATGGGATGGAAGACTGTGCACCTATGAGCACACCAACGACCACAAAATGTAAATTAAGTAAAGATGATGATACCCCTCTCATAAATGCGACTCTTTATAGGTCAATAATTGGAGCTCTTTTATACTTAACTGCCACAAGACCAGACATTATGCAAGTAGTTGGAATGGTGGCAAGATTTCAATCAAGTCCTAAACAGTCTCATCTAGCAATTTTGAAGAGAATACTTAGATATTTGAAAGGAACTATTGATTTTGGTCTTTGGTATCCCAAGAGATCAACTATTACTGTAATAGCTTACTCCGATGCTGATTGGGCTGGAAGTGTGGATGATCGAAAAAGAACCATTGGGAATGCATTCTTTATGGGAGATTGTCTTGTATCTTGGCTCAACAAAAAGCAATCATCTATATCCATTTCTACAGCTGAAGCTGAATATATAGTTGTTGTTGATTGTTGTACACAAATACTATGGATGAAGAAAGCTTTGAAAGATGTCAACATAGAAACTAAGCAACCAATCACCATTTTTTGTGACAACACTAGCGCCATAGGTCTTTCAAAGAATCCGGTGTTGCACTCAAAAACTTAGATATTTGAAAGGAACTATTGATTTTGGTCTTTGGTATCCCAAGAGATCAACTATTACTGTAATAGCTTACTCCGATGCTGATTGGGCTGGAAGTGTGGATGATCGAAAAAGAACCATTGGGAATGCATTCTTTATGGGAGATTGTCTTGTATCTTGGCTCAGCAAAAAGCAATCATCTATATCCATTTCTACAGCTGAAGCTGAATATATAGTTGTTGTTGATTGTTGTACACAAATACTATGGATGAAGAAAGCTTTGAAAGATGTCAACATAGAAACTAAGCAACCAATCACCATTTTTTGTGACAACACTAGCGCCATAGGTCTTTCAAAGAATCCGGTGTTGCACTCAAAAACCAAACATATTCCAATCAAATACCACTTTCTCTATGAACAGGTTGCTGAACAAAATATCAAGTTGGAATATGTCAATACAAAGGAACAAATTGCAGATATCTTTACAAAACCACTTCCCCAAGAAGCATTTGAATATTTTTGTCAAAAGATGGGGGTCATTGCGTTTGCCTCACATTAAAGAAACCAAACAAAGGAGCAGCGTTATAGGGGGAGTTCATTGGCACCCCATTTTCCATTGATGTCAAAGGGGGAGAAAAAGGTGGAATATTTCCATCAATGACAAAGGGGGAGATTGTTAATCTAGGTTGTCATTGATGTAAATATGGCAATTAGATGCTTGATGATGATGAATGATCATACTTGTTGAAGGATTAGATGATGGATGATGGAAGACATATATCACTATGGCATAATAACCTTATGATGAAGAATCAAACCATAAAGAATCCCATGACATTCTGCACAAATAAATGACCAGTCACATTAAGAATTATTTTTCTCTATCTTGGAGGCAGAAATTCTCTATGAAACATCCACCATCATCTAGAGCAGATTTTTTCATTTCCACTGAGCTATTACTTGACCCAAAACTCCAAATACTCTAGGAGAAATTGAATTTTGAAGATTATTTATCCTATTGTTGACATATAGCCGACCTGTGCCCTATCCCTAATGTCGACCTCCCTCATAAAGTCACGTCTCACATCCTATGCGTATTAATAAGATCTTAAAACGTCATTTTCTCTCAAGCAGTTCGGTGAAAAATACAGAAAGGAATAGTACAGTTCACAACTCGTGAACTCAAAAGAGAGGGAGCATTTAATAAAGGAAAAGAAACTACGGATGGGTCTGGAATATTTCTGGGATATTTGATAACTAAAGCAGCTACAGGAAATCTAACCTACACACAGCATACTACTGTGATCACCTTCGGATCTGCTTCAACATACTTCGGATTTGCTTCAGCTGTAACAGACTTTGGAATCTGTGATCATCTTCAGACCTGCTTCAATATACTTCGGACCTTCTTCAGCTGTAACAGACTTCGGAACCTGTGATCCCCCTCAGGACTATTCGTTGTAGTTTTATCCTCGAAACTATGGTCTCAACAGTCGAATACTCCACAAAATTTGCTATCTTGCTTACCCTCGGATCTGTGGAAGGATTACTGTGGCTCATACCTTCAATCACCCTCGGAACTGTGCACACTTCAGACATTTGGACAAGTGACAGAATAAAGCTCGGATAATTGGAAGAAGATTGGATTATGTGCAGGCTCAGTCTTAGACATCATCATACCTTCAGATCTGAGATTTGGTACAGCATGATATTGTTGGTAAAATTCTGATGCAGTAAGGACGTTGAAAAGCTGTGGTGCAGAAGCCTTGGCATGCTGCAGTACTAAATTCTTGGTGTCTTGATGTGGTGCAGTATTGAAGTCTTAGTGCAAGAACATTGGTGCAGAATTGATGAAGAAGTATGGTTTAGAATAGCTGGTGCAGTTTGGTGCAGATTGGTGCATTAGAGCACTTTTTGAATCAATCATTGATAACGAAGCCAAGAAGGATTGGTGTCCTTGGAGTAAGAGCTCCTAAACACAAGGTTGGTGCCTTGAGAAGATAGGGTCGAAGCCCTAGAGGTTGGAGCCTCATCAAAGTCCAAGTTGGTGCTACGCAATAGGTTGGTGCCTGTTTCATTGAAGGGTTGGTGCCCTCACACATCTATTGTACTCAATTATTTGAAAAATAATAATATTATTATTATACACCTCTCTGTTTTTTAATTGTGAAGAATCTAACTAGCAAAAAATAACAATTGAAAAGAAATATTGATTCACCCCTCTCTCAGTATTTCCAACACTTACGTTAGAGCTTCAATAGTTTCATTAATAAAATGCATACCTCTATCTCTCATTAAGATCTTCGGTCAGCCAAACCTGGTCAGAATATGCTCAAAGATGAAATGCGCAGCAGTATCTGCAGTACAATCCTTAACAGCCTTTGCCTGCGCCCATCTGGTCACATAATCAGTGGCAGTAATGATATAACGTGCACCAGTCTTCTTTCCCAACGGATTGATCGGTCCTACAAAGTCTATAGCCCATTTATCGAACGCCTGCAAATCCATCTGCGGTTGCAAGGGCATTTCATCTCTGCGCGAAGACTTCCCGGTTTGCTGACATGCATCACAGGCTCGACAGTATGCATGTGCATCATTATGCAATGCGGGCCACCATAACCCAGCACGCAGCACCTTCTGTGCAGTGGCCTTCCCTGCGTAGTGGCCTACTGCCACCCCTCCATGAGCCTCAGTGAGAATAGCTTGTCTCTCATGTTCTAATACATACCTCCGCAATACTTCATCTACGCCCAACTCATATAATTGACCTGCAATCACAGTGAAATCAGTTGCGCGGGCCACCAGCGCTTTCTTTTGTTGTACTAAATATTTTGTAGGTGTCGTGCCAATTGTTAAGAAGCAAATGATGTTCGCAAAGTGCTCATCAACCACCTTGATAGCGAAACGTTGTGCATCAAGTAATCCTTCTTCCAGACTAGATGGCTCTTCTCCATTCTCAATTCGAGACAAGTGATCAGGTCCAGCATTCAGTCTCCCAGGCTTCACAATAATCTCAAATTCATACTCCTGAAACAACAACAACCATTTACAAATCTTACCCCCCTCCCCCCCAACACAAGCTTATAGACCAGGTATTTTAAAGCTGAATTGTAGTGAACATTTTAAAGTGTCCCCCCAATAGATAGCGCCTGTATTTCTGCAGGGCAAACACCATTGCCAATCCTTCTCATTCGGTAGTAGAATAGTTGCGCTCTGCGCTAGAGAGTTTCCAGCTAGCAAAAGCAACCAGATGATCAATGTCTCCTTCTCCTGGCTGCTAAGACACCCCCCAGAGCTATTCCTGATGCATCCACATGCACATGGAAGACCTTAGCCCAATCTGGAAATATTAGAATAGGTGCAGTGACCATCTTTTCCTTCAACAACTCAAAACTTTTCTAACATTCTTCATCCCAGAAAAAGGACACATCCTTCTTTAGTAGCTTTTCCATTGGCGCAGTGATCAAGGCGTACCCCTAAATAAACTACTTGTAGTAACCTATATGTCCTAGGATGGAGCACAGCTGTTTCTCATTGGTGGGGATTGCTAAATTGATGATAACCGCAATCTTGGTTGGGTCAACCATCAATCCTTGCTGACAGACGATGTGCCCCAACAAAATTCCAAAAGGTACGCAGAATATACACTTCTTTAAGTTCAACAAAATCCGGTGTTTCCTGCAGGTATCCAACATCATGCGCAGGTTCGATACATGCTTCTTTACCAGTCTGAATACTGTCCAATCATCAAAATAGACCTACAAAAACTTATGGATGAATTCTTTGAATATTGCTACAACTGCGTGAGAAAATGGCAGGGGCATTCTTCAATCCGAATGGCATGATGGTGTACTGGAAGGAGCCCCATTCGGTTGCAAAGGTTGTCTTGTTGCAGTCTTTAGGTGCAATCCTGATCTGATGGTACCCCGAAAATCCATCAGTGAATGAGTACGCTTCTTGACCTCCCACATTATCCAAGATTTCATCAGACAATGGCGTAGGGAAGGGATCATGTACGCAGGCATCGTTCAGCTCGCGCAGATCTACGCAGATCCTTATCTCTCCCTTGGTTTTCTTTTCTTGGACTACCATTGAGCTTACCCAATCAGACTGTTCTACAAGTTCAATGATACCTGCAGCCACCATCTTATCTAACTCCTCCTTGACTTTCTGCTTATATTTAGGGTTCAATCGATAGGGTCACTGCTTGACAGGGCGTGCATCCGACTTCAAGGTGATCCACATAACACCCAGATCTCCTACAATTCCTTTGAGCTCAGAGAACTTCGTAGGAAATAGATTCTGATATTCGGTCAGCAGCTCCGCAATCTTCCCAACAGTATCATCATCCCAGTAATCTCCAATTTTGGCCAACTTGGGCTGCTCCTCCGCCCTAATGTTGACCTCCTTCAACTTCAATGGTTTGGTAACATCCAGCGTTTGTAATGGTGGCCCCACAACTGCACTTTCTCCTTCCGATTCTGGGATTGTAATGTTCCTGGTATCCCGACAACAGAACCATTTGTTGGTTTGAGGGGTCTTGACCCAGGTTCAGATTTGAGGTTAACCAACAAACCCCTGTACTACTGGCCCTTTCGGCGATGACCTGCTTGCACAAGTCAACGTCTCACCTAAAGTTGTATGGGAGGGTGTTGGAACCAGATTTCCGCACCCTAAGAGACAGAGATTTAATGAAGTGGGTGCCTTTAGATCTAGAACAGGTCTGCACAGAGAAAGCCCTAACCAGAAACCCTTAACGATGTACTTAACAGAACACCTTGCACGCAGCCCGTAACTCATAAGATAATCAATTAACAGGAGAAATATAACCTAATATCACCAGATCTATTCATTCATCATTCTTTTAAGCATCTAATACATGTGCGCAATCAATTGACTAACAATATTCAATTTCACGGGAATAACAAAGAAATAACATGCAGCGCAACTTATAACATATCACAAAGACATCATTCCAGACTTTTAGGGCAAAGGGAGCGATGGCAGTCTGCGACGGCTTTAGGGTTTTCTTTTTTGACCTCATTGATTTTTCTGCGGCCTCTCATGGCGATGCACCTGCTGGACATCGGCCCTACTCCTACCCCATGAGCGGTTTTGAATGGGTAGGCAGTTTTCCACAAGTCTGGAGAGACTCTGCACCTGTAGCGGCGGAAACTCGGCTCCCCTGCCCCTTTGCTGACTGGCTAACAGATTTCAGGGGTATGGTTTATTACCTGCGCCCGGCTGTGATGTGTGGCTCTTGCTGCCGAGTCATTTTTCTTAGATCTGTGGATTGGAGCGGTAACTCAAAGTCGGTGGAAACGAAGAGCGCCCGCCCCTTTCCTCCATGGCCATTGCGCTCCCTTTTCAAGCATGAATACTCTAAGCGCGATCACTCGTGGGTGAACGGCTCCTGGGCTACCTGCAATCAACTCATGCGTGAAGGGACTCAGAGGCTATCTAATCAGAAACAGCCAGAGTCCGATAACACTACCATTGCTAAGAAGAAGTCTCAACTGGATCTGGAGCTGGCCTTGCAACCCAGAGAAATCGCTAAGACGACTTCGATGCCCCTTCCTGGCAGCTGGGATCCCTCTTCCCATCCAGGATATTGGTAATACCCGCTCATTCCACTGGGGCCCCCACCATCGTCTCCTTTTCTGCTTTTTCCGTTTGGCATAACTTACTATTTTTAGCAGTTTTTCAGTCCCGAACTTCCGAGCCATTTTGAGGCCCTAAACGACGTTTTTTGGGTATAAGCGCCAGCGAATTTTTTGATAAAATTCGTCCCGACAGCTGTAGTCCTCGGATAGAGCTTTCTAATGATGTATCATATGCGCCAAACGGAGATAGTATGCCAAAGTTACGTCCCTGGGAAGTTGAAACACCAATTTACCCAAACGGGGCCCATAGTTTTGGCGCTTCATCTCCTAGGGTTAGGTTTTTGGGATGCTTAGGGTTCTCCATTGTTTCTCAATAATAAATAGGCCCTCGCGCCTCATTGTAAAGCAGTTCAGAGGTCTGTAGCCACCACATCTCTTCTCAGAGATAGCTACCAGTACCCTAGCTAGTTTTATTTCCATTGTCCGTAAGCAAATTTCAGTTCTTTGATATTAATGAAATGAAGTGTTATTTCCGCTGCATCGCTGTATTTATGGTTATGTGTTTATTCTGTTGCGTTCCTGCATAAATCCGGATCAGTGGTATCAGAGCGGTCTGCTTTTTCTCGATCCTTCTTTGCATGTCCCCAACGAGGTCGGGGTATAAGGAGCTAGGGCTTGATCTGGTGGAACCTTTGCAAGATCAGCCTCGCAAACCTCGACGGACGCCCATGGGGGACGAAAAGAAAGATGAGGGAGCAGGAGATCCTATCAAAATATTGCTCGAGGAGGCCCTCGAAAAACAAAGGAACGCGATGATGGATAGCTTTGCTCGGATCCTTCAACGGCTGCCCACCGGCGGCGCATCTGCATCCAGTAGCCACTCTGGAGTTGCGACTCCCTTTAAGGTACAAGTAAATTTTGACATTCCCATATTTGAGGGTCAAATAGACGCAGATGCCGTATATAGATGGTTGAATCTATTAGAAGGATATTTCTCTGTTCATGACTTTTCAGACCGGGAGAAGATTATTTTTGCACTCCTCAAAGCTACCCCCATGTTAAGGACTGGTGGGAAACCTACTGTGAGAACAAGGACCAGACAGAACCCTCTCTGTTCTCGGCCGTACCAACTTGGAATTCTTTCCGAGACGCCATCAAGGAACAGTACTATCCCGTGGGGAGCTATGAGGACAAGTACATACAATGGACCACGCCGCGACAACAAAGGGATCAAGATGTGCATGAGCTGACGAATCTGTTCCATACCCTGCGCACAAAGTTGGGTATCAAAGATTCAGAGAAACATCTGGTGCTAAAGTATCGCAGTTGTCTGCACAGATACATTCAGGAGGAAATGGAGTTCCTCGACATCTCTTCACTTGGTACGGCATACCGGTATGCTGCCAAGATTGAGCAGAAATTCAAGCAGAAGAAGCGAGACTTTGGATCTGCGAATCAAAAGCAAGGGAAAGGTGCTTCCAAACCGCAAAACAAAGGACCGAGCCAAGGCATGGCGGCTAAAGACAACTCATCGAAGCCACAAGAAAAGAACAGCACCGCAAAGCCAAAGAAGGACACGGAAAGTGGTGTGAGTTCCATAAGAGCTCCACTCACAACACAAGTGAGTGTCGGGCCAAGCAGTCGCTAGTGGCCGAGATGAGGGCTTCTGAGTCAGATGCATGCTCTGACTCCGAATCAGAACCTGAAACGGGGAATGAAAAAGGGAAACAGATTATTGATGCGGAGCCCAACGCCACCGTTGCCACTACAAAGGTCCAGAAGGAGGAACCGGAAGATCCAGAGGAGGAGGAACGTCTCTTCCACTCCCAGATGTGGGTAAAGGGCTCCCCTGTACAGTTCATTGTCGACAATGGGAGCTAAAAGAACCTCATTTCAGCAGACGCCGTGAAGCGGTTGGGCTTGCCGACCACAGCTCACCCACATCCATACACCATCGGGTGGCTTCACCAAGGACGAGATCTCCGCGTCAGCCAGCAGTGTCGCCTTCCCTATAGCATCAAGCCCTTCACTGATGAGGTATTATGTGATGTTGCTCCTATTGATGTTTCTGATGTATTATTAGGACAACCATACTTGTGGAAGCGTCATGCTGTGTATGAGTCTCGACCTCGTGCTGTTATTATTACTTTGGGAAATAAGTTGTACAGGATACCAGAGGTACCACCTCCTACGACTATCTCTTTGGTTACCGCAAAACAATGTAGTAAGCTCATTTCCCAAACCAGGAAATTCGTTTTCCTGATGATCCGCCCCCAGGGCAAGAAGAAGACTGTGGCCACGACCTCCAGACAGGGCCCCTCTGCACGACGACAACAAATGGATAAGGTCGTGGAGGAGTACGGGGACATCTTCACCTCACCCACGGGGGTTCCTCTGCACTGCCAGGTCAAGCACCCGATTGATCTGACCCCAGGTGCGCCACTACCCAATGGACCGATCTATCGACGCTCTGTTCTGGAAAATGATGAAATCAAGAGGCAGATTCAGGAGCTGTTGCAGAAAGGTCACATCAGACCAAGTTCATCGCCCCGTGGGAGCCCGATCGTGTTGGTACAGAAGAAGGATGGGACGTGGAGACTCGCTATTGACTATCGGGCGCCGAACAAGATCACTGTCCGGAATAGGTACTCAATCCCACGGATTGATGACCTTCTAGACCAACTCCAAGGTGCAAAATATTTCAGTAAGATCGACCTGAAGTCTGGGTATCACCAGGTACCAATTGAACCCTCTGATGTGTGGAAGACTGCCTTCAAAGCTAAGGAAGGCCTTTTTGAATGGCCGGTCATGCCTTTCGGGTTGACGAATGCTCCCGCAACCTTCATGAGGATGATGGACGACATCTTGCGGCCATTCACCAACTCATTCGTAGTGGTGTACTTGGATGACATTCTGATCTTCAGCAAGACCTGGGAAGAGCACCTTCATCACATCCGACAAGTCCTCCAAACACTGCGGCAACACAAGTTGTGTGCCAATTTGGAGAAGTGCACGTTTGGCATGACCCAGGTTCAATATCTGGGATACATTATCGATGAAAGGGGGGTGCATGTGGATCCAGCCAAGATCCAAGTCATTCGGGATTGGCCAGCCCCGACTACTATAACAGAGCTTCGCAGCTTTCTGGGTCTTGCTAATTTCTATCGTAGATTCGTGCTGGGATTCTCTCATATCACTTGGCCCTTGAGTCAAGTCACCAAAGGAGGAGCGAGAGCAAAATTCTTTTGGTCGGAACCTCAACATAAGGCGTTCAAAGAATTGAAAAATCGCCTCTGTTCTGCCCCAGTGCTCACCTTACCAGACTTGCAGCAGCCATTTGAGATCGAGACAGATGCCTCTGACTATGCTATTGGGGCAGTTCTTACTCAACAGGGACATCCAGTGGCATATCACAGCGAGACATTGTCTGAGACAGTTCGCAAGTATCCCACCTATGACAAAGAAATGTATTTCATTGTGCAAGCCTGTCGACAATGGAAGCATTACATTTTGGGAAGGAAA